>BPTQ01000001.1:217212222-217248500 GCA_019973895.1 Chrysanthemum seticuspe | reverse complement strand
TTGCCTATGTTTTCACTAGTTTATTCCTGAATTTGCTGGGGAGTTTTACCATGGAAAATTTTGGAATAGTTTATAGGGATGTGAACAATAAACGAACAGGAGTTCGTTTACACGAAAATTGGTTAATTAAATATTCAATCCCCAGTACTTCGTAATTAAGTTTTGCCAGGTGTTGTGTATATTCGGGGCGTTTTCAGTATTGTTCGTGCCTTTAATGTATGATCGTGGAGTGTACCCCACAAACCTATGAGTGTAGAGAGAGCCCACATATATACTTTATATTGTTTATCCTTTACCTTCTATTTATGAGTAATTGGCCAGGATCATGTATCTAATGGTATCCGAACTCTTATCTAGTTTGGAGGTAGCGAAACCGCATTCGTGGATCCTTTCTGATAGTTTCTCCAGAAAATTTCCCAACATTACAATCCGAATGCCATCCCTTTGTTCCCAAACCACCCTATCCGATAAATCACCACCATTCAGTTTTTAGAGATACAATTTACGTATACTTCTTACCGCAACGATTCGGTTCTGAGCTGTGAGATTTGAGATCTATTGTGATAAGGTTTTAAAAGGTACCATTTTGAGGGGTCGTTTAAGTCCTTATTTGATCACTTTTGTATCCGTTATTGCTTAATATCGTTCCTTTTCACTTTTTAGGTCTCTTGAAGGCAAAATGCTGGAATGGCACTTATTTGGACGAAAAGGCGCGAATATATGAAGAAAATGGCCAAAGTCAAAATCGAGACACTCACAGCTGCTGAAAATAGAAGGCGACGGCGTCAGGTGCTAATTGCGACGCCGTCCGAGGATTTTTGTGACGGTTCAGAACCCAAAACTCGTATTTTCAAGTGACGACGTCCAGTTGTAAAAGAGTAGGCCGTCGCTACTCAGACGGCCTAGATGCAATCCAGACGACGTCAGAAGCTGAAGAGGACGGCGTCACGGACATAAGGTGACGCCGTCACAAGGTTAACGTGGCCAAGACGAAACCCTAATGACGGCGACACGACGGCGTCACGAAACATAAGGTGACGCCGTCGCATATGTAATCTTATATATAGAATCCGAATTTTTTCAGTTTGAGGGGGAGTCTTTTGGAGTGAAAACCTAAAACCGAACATAAGGTGTCTTGTATAGTATTTTAGGGTTTTAAACCCTATCTTACATCAAGATAAGTATTTACTTCATTAATTCAGTTATGTCTTTGATTATTTGTGTGTATGCTTGCATGTTCTCCATGTCCGGCTAATTTATTTGTGTGTTTGCTTAGGAAGTATGAAACTTAATTATTGAATATTGATTGGTTGTTTCTTATCTTAGTTGATTAATGATCTAGTAATGCGATAGGTCATTCGTTGTGTACTTAATGCTTGATTCATCTTTGTGAACCTTAGAATATAATTACCTGAGTAGTTGTAAGCTAAACCATCCAAAGAGTGCCTTAGAGTAAGAGTTTATTATCCCTAGTGGGTTTTGTAGACGAGACCCTTTGGTAAGTTCAAAGAGTTAGGGAGAAACGCATACCCTACAACTTTAGACACACAACGCAACTAAGAATAAGGACGTGACAACTCAACCATCAATAGGAGATAATTAAGGAGTAGTACAACCTAAGTAAACACATCTTTAAACTATCATACGAGCACACATTAATTAGACATAGACTCCCACAACCTTAGTTTAGATAATTAGATAATAGTAGAGTAATCGGTAGAAATACCAACCCCCCAAATCCGATACCCGAGATTCGTACCTTTCCATTTCATAAAACATAAAAATACAAAAATAATCTTCCTCAACCTTAACCTTAGCGTAGTAACTTCTTACTAGCATTCCTATTCCCCTAGAGAACGATATCAATACCCGTGGCTTACCCTAATTACTACACTACAACGATTAGGTTCACTGCCTAGGGTGTTATAAAATTTGCTCGAAGAAAAGGAAGTTTCCTTGACCCCGAACGACGCGTGTAGCGTTATCAGCAGTGCTTATCACAAAGAGGCGTTGCTCTTGGCTCTTAAGGATGAAGCTGGTGGAACTCTTACCAACAAGGAGCAGAGCTTTATGGTAGATGCAGATTCTGATGATGATATGGAGGACTTGCAGGCTAATGCAACAGTGATGTTGATGGCACAAATGCAAGCTCTACACCTGAGTGACACAGGCCCAATGTATGACACTGACGACTTGTCTCAGGTACCGGAACAAAATATACTCATCCCTGATATATCTCCGCCAATTTCTCCATCCGAAAAGGATCAAAGTGTTCAACATGAGCCATCCACATCTCATTCCGATGATTATCAAATAGATCCCGTAGTTATATTTGACGATCAAGATAACCTTTTGGTTAATATTGATAATCAAGTTGACTCCGTGGTTATATTTGAGGATCTAAATAATGATCATGATGAGACTCACGTTGAACAAGATGAGCTTCCGTCTAATAGATAAATTGAGCTCCT
Source organism: Chrysanthemum seticuspe (assembly GCA_019973895.1). Classification (NCBI taxonomy): domain Eukaryota; kingdom Viridiplantae; phylum Streptophyta; class Magnoliopsida; order Asterales; family Asteraceae; genus Chrysanthemum; species Chrysanthemum seticuspe. Next base: position 217,246,029 of record BPTQ01000001.1, on the reverse strand, counting down.
GACCTTAATTAAAGACCAACACTCTCGTTTGGAGATTTGCACGAAATTAAAAGAGAAAAATACACTGTTAATTAGGGATAATGAATGCTTAATTCGACAAATCAATTTCTTTAAAACTCAAGAAAAACGTGAAGAAGGTTTTGAAGTCGCTTTTGCTAAATCTCATAAAACGAAAAATCATTAGAACGACAGATACGTGATCTAGCCGTTTCCAAGAATGCTTTGTTGTCTCAAATAGAACAACTGAAACATGAACATAAACAACAACTTAACGCTCTTACTTTGGAAACTCAAAAAGCCAAAGCTGAGTTGTTAACTTGTCAAAAACAGTTCTCAGGGTACAAACAGCATTCCACGAAATGAATAGATAACTATCTTGAAGAAATTGTCGACTTACAATACAAAATCAAAGAGTTTCGAAATTTTGTTTATAGACATGGTGAGTCAATCACAACTATTCAAAAGTTTACTTTTAAACCAAATCCAAATGGATATGGACCAATTCTTGCTGATTACAAACCTAAGTTTTCAAACAGAGCATTCAAACCAAATCCTGAAGTTTACAGTGCAGAACATAGAATTGATGATTCAATTATGACTGTTGTTGAATACAATCGTATGGAGGAATTAGATGCAGATGACGAGAGTCGGTCAAAAATAGAAAATGTCATTTATAACAAACCATTTAACTATTCAAAAGCCGTAACTTTTGTCACACAACAAGATACCTCTAACAAACCTTTTGTTATCACACCAGTTTCTGAAGTTAGTCCCAAACACAATGGTGCACAAATTAATGGTCCTTTACCTTCACTTAGTGAAGTTAAAACAAAATCCGAAAGTTGTCGCGTTATAAAATACTTTGACACTTTCTTATCTGACCTCAAAATTTTTGAACGTGAGATTGAATTTCATTCTGAAATAAAAGTTGAACATTTTCAATCGCCAATGGCGCGAGAACAAAGACACATTCTTCAGAAAAGACTTTTACCCCATGTCAAAAATTTGAAAACTTGTGCACTATATTGGGAAAGGGATTTTCACAAGGAACTCGGTCTCATGAAAACAGTTTTTGAGAAAACAGAAACATCGATTTCAAATACTAAACGTAAAAAGAAATTGTTGAGAAAAGATGTTGATCGACTCTTGGAAGATGTTATCTGTGCTGATATCAATAAACTTGTTGTATTACAATCTGTTGCATATGCATCTGATCATATCTCTACTAATTCTGTTGATTCTGTTGATATTGTTGTGAATATTGATAATGTGCATCAGATAGAGTCTTTAAAAGCTGAAAATGAATGACTGTTAAACGAACTTTCAAATTCAAAACGTCGTCTTCAATGGTGTCAAAAAGATTGTCAAAATCATGAACTTGCTTTGCAAAACAAAATCCACCAGTTGAAATAAAAAATGTTTAATCCTAAAATTGAACAACTGGATGATCAAAACGTGTCTTTGAAAGGTCAAATCTCAAAATATGAACAAGAACTTGCAAAAGTTAAAAAAGAATATGGTGTCATATTTGATTTACTCAAACAGACTCGAAATGAAGCATCAAACGAACTTGATCATTATCTTGCACACACTAAAGAAGTCATGAATTTTTCTGGAAATCTTCGTTATGAAAATCAAGATTTGGTGCACACTATCATTAAGTTAAGGGAAATGTTCGGAAAGTATGAACAAGTTCAGCCTAGCATCATTAAGAAAATTGCACCTGTAACAATTAGCAAACGTGAACCCAGCTTGCCTACTGACAAAACACAAGATACTAATGTGCTTCCCTCTACTGAAACAGGAATAGTTGCCTCTTTTCCAAACGTCTGCACTTCACAGCCTAGGAGCAATACAAGGAAGAATAGGAAGTTGCGACCTAAGAAAAAATCAATAAAGAATGCTGAAGTAGAAGAACACCCTAGGACTATGAATAAGACTCAAGTTGCACCCACTTTAGATATTGCGTCTGAAAAATGTAATAGAAAAAGTGTTGTAACGAATGCTAAACCTTTAAGTACTTTTGATATTCAGTATGATGCTTCTTGTGTTATTTGTCGTAAAAGTATGCTTTCTGATTGTCATGACAAATGTGTTGCTAGAGCTATTTTGTCTCGTTTAAGGAATCCTAAGAATCAGAATACCTCTAGGCCCACTAATGCTTCTAAGTCTGTGCTTGGTAAACCGCCCTCCTTAGATTCTAAGAAACGCATTGATGTCCTTGTAGTTCCAGTATCACCTCCAAGGAATGTAGTACCACCTAGTGCATTCACTAAGACTAAAGCTAAGAATAGTTGGAGATGGAAGAAATGGATACATAATGTTAATACAAATAAGCCGTAAAAACGTTTATTTATATTTTACGATCTTCTAATGTTTTGTCGATAACAAACGTAAAATCATTTTAACGAAACAAATAAAATACGTAAATGGTTTGAACTAATAGTTTCTAACATATTCACATTTTCACATAAAACACTAAAACAAGTATAAGTGATTTTATGATTTAATATTACATATGTACAACAACTAGTGTTTACATATTTGGGTAAAATATACATATAACTAGTATGTAGTATATTGGGTAATATAAATGGGTAGAAACTTAAGTATCATAACCCATTGGGCAAATACATTGAATGTAGTTGGGTACAACCCAAATCCCATGACCCATAACCCATTGCATGACATCATGCTCATATCATATATGGATAATATCCATAACCCATGGTATTGACCCATACCCAATGTCTAGATACATTGAACCCTTGGTGAGCACTCAAGAGAATGTCTAGATACATTGAACCCTTGGTGAGCACTCAAGAGATAAATTGTATCTAGCTAAAGACCCATGACCCATGACCCATAACCAAAAATACCCATGGGCAAAGAGGAGTGTTCCACGGATCCCTAGCTTTGTGCTAGCCGGATCCCTTGTGGAAGGGATCTGTGGGATCCGGGGAACAGTAGAGAATTTTCTCTATAAATAGTGAGCCATTTATTTCCTTTTAGCTCACCACTTTACACACATACTTCCCAAAGTATTCTAACCCTCTAACCTCAGATCCAAGTGATCTATGTAGTTTGTCTTTTATTTTTGTGTGATTCTCTAGGTTCCTCTTAATGACGAGATCACCACTTCTTGAAGACGAGCAAGCTCAAGTCCATGAGTTGCCATGCTTTGTCATCATCAAGACAACTAAGGTTCTCTTGTTGATAGTTCTTTCTTCTTCCATAGATGTTGGGTTGAAAGCATTAGTGAAGGATGCCGAAAGTGTCAAGACGAAAGCATTAGTGAAAGGTGCTTATCGTTCATGTCAAAAGCATTAGTGAAGAATGCTAAAGGTTTCAAGACGAAGGCATTAGTGAAGGATGCCAAGCGTTGTGTCAAAGGCATTAGTGAAGGATGCCTAAGAATCTAATCAAGTGGCGTTTGGGAAGAATGCCTAGGTGGTATAATCGATGAGGTGCATCGTTATACATATAAGTATTTGTTTATTTCCAAGGATGGTGATATCCTTGATGGTGTTGTAACAAGGAGTAGATCTCCTTGAGATTAGGTGTTGTGTAGTGAAGGGTAGTAGTTCCTCCATAGTAATGGAACTAGGTGCTTAGCCTAGTACCTAATAAAAGGTAGGCGATGTTGTGATAGGATTAGTTCTCCTTGGTGTGAAAGAACTCGGTGGTTAGCCTAGCACCATATAAAGGGTAGGCGACATTGTGTTAGGTGTGGTTCGCCTTGGTGTGAAGGAACTCGGTATTTAGCTTTGTACCGGAAAAAGGTTAAGCGACGTTGTGAAGGCTTCTCCGCCATAAGGAGTTGGTGTAGTGTTTACGAACTCTTGAGTAGGTGACTCGGGGAGTGGAGTAGGGCAAGGAAGGTGTCCTTGTAGCCGAACCACTATAAATACTTGTGTCGTGGTGATGTGCTTCTTACTCTTTATCTTTCATTACACGTTTATATATCTATCTATCAACGTCCAACATAAAAAACCAAATAGATTGACATAAGTCGATCTAAATATTTAAAAGGAAGTTTTAAATTGGTAAAACTATTCAACCCCCCTTTTAGTTTTCCACAATTGGCATCAGAGCTTCGTTACCAAGTTTCTTAAAGTATGTTGTACTTTAAAGACTTGATACGGTCCGTGTATGTTTGAAAACTACAAAGAAGGGAATTTCTTAAAACAAAAAGTCATGTTTTTAGAAATCATCATATGTTGGATAGTGATAGATCATTCTAACATTTTCCTTTGAGAAGTCTTCATACTAGGATTTGGGTATCTTAGAAGATCATGAAGTATTTCGCGTCTATGGTTTCTAAAACCATAAAAAGGGAATATAGCAAAGGATTGGGGTATCTTAGAAGATCATGAAGTAATTCGCGTCTATGGTTTCTAAAACCATAAAAAGGGGATATAGCAAAGCTATGTTTTCTTAGTTACATTTTCTTTTTAAAAAACATGCTAAATTGCTTGTGGATAAAATGGTGATATATGCTTCTATCTTATAATAAGCATAATATGAAAAGTGTTTTAGTGATTTTTTTTTCTTTGAAGTTTTGTTGTTAGATATCTTGTTAATCAAACTTGAATAAAGGTAAAAATGGGTAATATAACTTCACTAAAAAGTCTACAAAGACTAAACCTTTTCGTCGGGTCAAAACTTACATTTTTGTAATTCTGTGTCAGATCTGCGGATCCCTCAGGTTACACTGGACGGATCCCTCAAGCAAGGGATCCGTGGGATCCGTGGTACATAAGACAGTTTTTGTCTGAATTTCAAAAATTCATAACTTTTTAACCGTAAGTCGTTAGAAGTCGTGCCACCTATCGTTTTAAAGGTATTTAAGTCTACTTTCATTTAAAAATGATTTCATAAAATGATTCAAAATAATAATTTATAGAATCATTGACTTATAATAGAAAGTCATTTTTCGGTCATAACTTTTGCACAAACTTTTGATCTAATTGGAGACGGATGTTTTCTATTTTGAATAACAATGTGTCCTCTATTCAAATTAAGGTTTTGATCATATTTTTAAATATAAAAGAAACTAATCAAGCTTGGTATACATGTTTATATTTAACACAAAGCGATGAAAAGAACTTTCGTACGCTATGCTAAATGATAAATTGTCTTCTTTGCATTACTTGATTATTTGCTTATCTCAAATAGCTTTTGTGCTTGTTTGATTGAATAGCATATGTGGTTTCCTTACCTTGCTATTCATTCTTCTTGTTTGTCGATTTAGTAATATTCTACTAATCAATGTGCTATTTGAAGGAGTGTTTGGGATAACATCTAGTTGTATCGAAAATGTTAGTTTAGATATTTAGATAAGTCATACAGGTTGAAAAATGTTTAAAACATATAACACACTAAATGAATTTTTGATTGAGTTTGTCATATGTGCTTATATGATTTCCTTTGTTCTTGTATTATTTTCTAAAAACAACAAGAATGTACATCGGATCATAACCTACACTTGTGTTGATGATGTACTCTCCCATTTTCCTTTTCATGATCGCTCTCCAAGCTTCATAGTAGGATTGACAACTTGATTATTTCATTCGATATACTCAAGTAAATTATTTTGCAACGCAAATATAATTGTTCATATCCGAAAGTCCAAACTTAAAGCTTTCCAACAACATATGTTGAACTAGCTCATCCAACCATTTTTTGTTGTTTACCATATGGACAACTTTTAAACCTATTTTTAACATGACGCCTTCGTCACCTTAGTTGTCTCAAGTATAATATTAAACGAAGCAAAGTATCATCATTGTTACTCTTCGATAGACCATTGTAGGAATATAAATTTTCCTAACTTGAGAATGAATACTGGAGAACTTATTGCACTAGAAACTCAATTTGACCTAACGGTTGAATTGCTTCCTTGATAGAAGTTGGGTATGTGGAATCACCCGTAAAAATGGTCGTGTTTAGCCGTAATTGAGCACCACTAGTAACAGTCTCATATTCATTCTCTCACTTGGGAAATTTATACCCCTATGCTTTCCTAAATTAAGTTTACAATGGAAATACTTTGCATTGTCTTAGGATTACTAATCAAACAAGTTGTAAAATAAAATTTTCTTTTAGTTAATCACAACCACTTGCCTCATCAAGCGATTATCTTGCTTTGATCGAGAAGAGCTACATGACTTCATGGACGAAGTTCATTCTATGCTAATCATCATCCGTAATGACTATACATAGTTCATTACTTCCGTTGGCCAAAAAAACCCTATTGTCTTGAACTCCATCATCTACTCTGCACGCTATTGTTAATACAAAAGATTTACTAATCTAGATCGTAAATAGGTTTTGAGTTTCTTGAATAGTGCTTGTTAAGTTTGATAAACCTCTTTGTTATTTGTGAGCTCGATCTCATTTGATATATTAGTGTTAGAACCTCTTAAACTTGAAATATGATGCATTGTCAAAGTCATTGCATACCTTTTGTAAAGGTTCTGCTTAGCAGATAGACGGATCCCAAAAGTTGTGCTTGACGGATCCCTACTCTTAGGGAACCCTGGGATCCGGCAAACAGAAAATGCAACTGCAATCATTGTATTTCAATCATGTCCTTATAACACCTCACACTAAGCTAAATATAGTGTCTTAAGGCAAAATTAAGTCCTTATCAAGTTAAGTAGATTCTTTCCTACTCAACTCACCTAGATCACACTCTAAGACGCTTGTAGATCTATCATTTTCACTTTAATCCATTACTCTTCCGCTCTCTATGATCACTCATCATTCTCACATGATCCCTCACATCTAGCTTTAGAAATCTTTCGATTATGGCAAAATTGAACATAAATCATCCTTACCTCAAAATTGATCAAAGTTGATCAAATTCTAGTTTTCCCATCTCAAAGCCTTTAGGATATTTTCCAAAACACTATCCCAAGTCACAACCTGATCTCTAGGATCATTTAGCTTCAATTGACACTCTCATCTTTAGTGTCATCCTTGCTCATTCATTGGTACTCATGAAAGTTCCAATTTCTTCCATAAAAAGCAATCATTTGCTATAACACTCATCATTCAAGTGTACCCTCATCTTAGGAACTTAGGAGGACTGAAACACTCAAAGTAATATAGATCTTAGATCTTAGAAACATCATTTCCACTCTTTCATAGCTGCTGAGAGCCGGATCCCTAGGATTAGCCTAGACGGATCCCTATGAGGAGGGAACCGTGGGATCCGGATGACAGTCTATGTCAAATATTGCTAAAACAATCATTTCAACTCATCTTTCTAACTCAAACACTCCATCTCATCTTAAATGAGTTCCTAGATCAGTACAAACTCTGAAGTTGACTCTTGTGCATGATAATCATCACATTCCAAAGGATATTAGAGGCTTAAGTCTTGAATGCACTTGCCATTTCCTTTATAAGTCATCTTGTTAGAATCCATTAGTCATCAAACACAACATAATTCTCAGCATTTAGAAACCTTTTCCTTAGTCATTTCATCATGAGGAAAGCTCCTAGTGCTAACTCATCCACCCAAGAACCACCCAAGAAACTTGCTCGTGTTGTACACGAAATTCCCTTAACTGAATCATCTCCGGTTAAACCCACAAATGCTATGATTTCCCATCCACCGAATCATCACCCGTAAGAGATAATAGTGCTAGAATCCCACCTCAACAAACCCAATCAACAATTGCCAAGAGAACCGCAAGAATTAACATTAAACCTTTTAGGTTAGAAAAGGGATCATCGAGCTCTAAACCAAACGTACCTAGTTCTAGCAAAACGTCTAAACCTTCATTCCTAGAGCATGGACTACACTCCTTCAACGAGCCTCTCTCTCACCCAAATCTCTATTCATTAGAGCATTCACCACCGAGAACTTCCCATTCACTAACCTTATCGTTAAATAGGGAACCAACTACATCACCAACTAATCCATCGTTGGAAACAAGGAACCACCAAGGACTTGATCATATGGTGGAATTTCCATTACCACTACTCTCATTCCTAGTAGAACCTCATCCTAAATTACTCAATATACCTCCACCATCATTTGTAGAACCTCCTCAAAACATCATGCTCCTAATTAAGACAATAATTGGTCTAATTGTCTAATCACCCAAGGACTTGTTCAAGAAGTACAAAATGAGTTGCATTTCATGTTTAATCATTTTCTTGAAAGATTTGACCAAATCAACAAGTCTACTCATACCTAGACTCAAGCACATTGTTGCTTCTTAAGCTTTGGTCACTTATTAGTATTAGTAGAATATGGCTAAATCATTCTCTTAGCTTTTAGAGATTTGTTGATCATCTCTTATGTTTTATTGAATGATAGTTTACTTGTCATATTGCGTTGAGTATATGTTTGTTGGTTGAATACATATCTCATTTTGATGTTAACATTACTTGTTACATCACCATTGCTGAATTTAAATCATCAGCTATACGGATCCCTTAAAATTGCCTAGACGGATCCTTACTAGGAGGGAACCGTGGGATCCGTGAGACAGAAAACTATTTTTTTACTAACTTGGATCACATATGCAGGAAATTGTGCATTATACTTGTTTTCTAACCTTTGTTTTGTAGTTATTCAATCTACACTTGAAGCCTTTGACACCCTAAAGCTAGGGGGAGCTTTGTGTCAAAACAATACATTGCAAATTACTTGCAATATTAGGATTAAATTTCTCGACATCCCTTTACAAAATTGCAATCATCAAGGGGGAGCACATTCATCACTTAGACGAAATCTTTTGCAAAATTAGTTGCAAACAAACTATATTAGTATTACTTTCTTGACGCCCTTACCTAGGGATGGACTCGTCAAGGGGGAGTAAAGACGAGATCCTTTCCCGTTACATGCTCTCTACCTCTTTTTATTTCTTTCACATGTTTTTCTTAAAAACAATGTGTTGCTTTCTTTCAAGGCTCTTTTTGTTTCGACAAAAAGGGGGAGAAGAAAGTAAAAACTACAAATTCAAACTTTTACGAATTTTAGCTTTTCCTTAAAATAATTTTATGTTTTGTCATCAACAAAAAGGGGGAGATTGTTAATAAAAATAAGCCGTAAAAACGTTTATTTATATTTTACGATCTTCTAATGTTTTGTCGATAACAAACGTAAAATCATTTTAACGAAACAAATAAAATACGTAAATGGTTTGAACTAATAGTTTCTAACATATTCACATTTTCACATAAAACACTAAAACACTAAAACAAGCATAAGTGATTTTATGATTTAATATTACATATGTACAACAACTAGTGTTTACATATTTGGGTAAAATATACACATAACTAGTATGTAGTATATTGGGTAATATAAATGGGTAGAAACTTAAGTATCATAACCCATTGGGCAAATACATTGAATGTAGTTGGGTACAACCCAAAGCCCATGACCCATGGAGCTTGACCCCTAACCCATTGCATGACATCATGCTTATATCATATATGGATAATATCCATAACCCATGGTATTGACCCATACCCAATGTCTAGATACATTGAACCTTTGGTGAGCACTCAAGAGAATGTCTAGATACATTGAACCCTTGGTGAGCACTCAAGAGATACATTGTATCTAGCTAAAGACCCATGACCCATAACCAAAAATACCCATGGGCAAAGAGGAGCGTTCCACGGATCCCTAGCTTTGTGCTAGCCAGATCCCTTGTGGAAGGGATCCGGGGAATAGTAGAGAATTTTCTCTATAAATAGTGAGCCATTTCTTTCCTTTTAGCTCACCACTTTACACACATACTTCCCAAAGTATTCTAACCCTCTAACATCAGATCCAAGTGATCTATGTAGTTTGTCTTTTGTTTTTGTGTGATTCTCTAGGTTCCTCTTAAAGGCGAGATCACCACTTCTTGAAGACTAGCAAGCTCAAGTCCATGAGTTGCCATGCTTTGTCATCATCAAGACAACTAAGGTTGTCTTGTTGATAGTTCTTTCTTCTTCCATAGATGTTGGGTTGAAGGCATTAGTGAAGGATGCCGAAAGTGTCAAGACGAAAGCATTAGTGAAAGGTGCTTATCGTTCGTGTCAAAAGCATTAGTGAAGAATGCTAAAGGTGTCAAGATGAAGGCATTAGTGAAGGATGCCAAGCGTTGTGTCAAAGGCATTAGTGAAGGATGCCTAAGAATCTAATCAAGTGGCATTTGGGAAGAATGCCTAGGTCGTATAATCGATGAGGTGCATCGTTATACATATAAGTATCTTTTTATTTCCAAGGATGGTGATATCCTTGATGGTGTTGTAACAAGGAGTAGATCTCCTTGAGATTAGGTGTTGTGTAGTGAAGGGTAGTAGTTCCTCCATAGTAATGGAACTAGGTGCTTAGCCTAGTACCTAATAAAGGGTAGGCGACGTTGTGATAGGATTAGTTCTCCTTGGTGTGAAAGAACTCGGTGGTTAGCCTAGCACCGTATAAAGGGTAGGCGACGTTGTGTTAGGTGTGGTTCGCCTTGGTGGGAAGGAACTCGGTATTTAGCTTTGTACCAGAAAAAGGTTAAGCGACATTGTGAAGGCTTCTCCGCCATAAGGAGTTGGTGTAGTGTTTACAAACTCTCGAGTAGGTGACTCGGGGAGTGGAGTAGGGCAAGGAAGGTGTCCTTGTAGCCGAACCACTATAAATACTTGTGTCGTGGTGATGTGCTTCTTACTCTTTATCTTTCATTACACGTTTATATATCTATCTATCAACGTCCAACATAAACAACCAAATAGATTGACATAAGTCGATCTAAATATTTAAAAGGAAGTTTTAAATTGGTAAAACTATTCAACCCCCCTTCTAGTTTTCCACACATAATACACTAGGATTTAAATAGATGCCTAAAGTCATTGATATGTGTATTTCTACTATAACTGCTTCGGAACCCTCTAACACTTCGGGTTCCACATCTACTTCTATTCCATCCGTGTCGTCTGTGTGTAATGTAGGTGATATAGATCATCCTTTGGATTGTTGATAGCGGATGTTCCCGACACATGACAGGCAATCTTAAACTGTTATCAAAATTAATTGCAAAGTTCATTGGCACTGTCAGATTCGGGAATGATCACTTCGCAGCTATCATGGGCTACGGAGATTATATCAATGGCAATATCAAAATTAGCAGGGTTTAATATATGGAAGGCCTCGGTCACAATCTATTTTTAGTCGGTCAATTATGTGATGGAGATTTGGAAGTTGCTTTTCGGGAGAAAACTTGTTTCATTCGTGATCTACAAGGAAACGATCTAATGTCTGGCTCTCGCAATTCTAGTCTATACACAATCTCAATGCAAGACATGGTTGCTTCATCTCCCATCTGTCTACTTTCAAAGGCAACATCAACAAAATCCTGGCTATGGCACCGTCGTCTCTCACATTTAAACTTTCAAACCATCACCAACCTTGCTCGACACAAACTTGTTGAAGGTCTCCCGAGATTCCGATATTCCAAAGATCACCTATGCTCAGCTTGTGAACAAGGGAAAAGCACTCGTGCTCATTTTCCTTCAAAGGTGGAACATAGCTCTCAACATGTGCTTCACCTTCTTCACATGGATTTGTGTGGCCCGATGCGCATGCAAACGATTAATGGCAAACGCTACATCTTGGTAATTGTCGATGACTACTCACGATGGACTTGGGTCTACTTTCTTCAAAGTAAAGATCAAGCTCCACAGATGATCATCACTTTCCTCACAAAAATTCAAGTTCAGCTCCGAAACACCGTCCGCCAAATCAGAATAGACAAAGGAACTGAATTTGTAAACCAAACTCTTCGAGCATTTTATGAGAAAGTGGGAATTGAGCATCAGACATCTATTGCACGTACACCAGAACAAAACAGAGTTGTTGAAAGACGAAACCGTACGTTAGTGGAAGCTGCAAGAACAATGTTAATCAATGCTACACTTCCAGATTACTTGTGGGCAGAAGCTGTATCAACTGCATGCTATACTCAAAATCGGTCAATGATTACTAAACCCCACAACAAACACCTTTTGAGCTTATCCACAACCGTAAACCGAATCTCAAACACTTTCATGTATTTGGATCCCTTTGCTACCCAAATAATGATCGTGATGACTTTGGAAAGCTCAAAGCCAAAGCTGACATTGGAGTTTTTATAGGATATTGTGAAAATTCTAAGGGTTTCCGGATCAGGAATCATCGTACAAAGCAGGTTATGGAAACGATTCATGCTAATTTTGATGAACTTATTGAAATGGCTTCTGAGCATAACAGCTTGGAACCCGATCACAACCGTTTAAACTTCCCTCAAACCCCATCATCAGCTGAACTAAGCCCCCAGCTTACTCGTCAGCAAATGGAAACGCTATTTGCTCCGTTGTTTAGTGATGACATTGATGAACGTGCTCCAGGTGTATCCGCTGTTTCCGCTGCTCAACCTGATCATACTCTTATACCTGATACACCTGCTACAACAACTACTGTTGAGGAAGCACCACCAGTTGACTCTACAACAACAGTTGCACAAACTGCTTCCAACGACTCTGAACCAGCTGCTGATGATCTTAATGAAGTACCCCCACCTGCAGATTTTGATCCAAATAAGTTCTTTAATCCGTTTGCCAATGAAACTGCTGCACCTGATGTCGCGAAATCATCAACAAATCATTTGAATCCTCAAAATCTGCACAATGTATACCAACATCAACCCTCTACACATCGTTGGACAAAAGACCATCCTCTTGAGAACATTATTGGCAACCCAAATCAACCAGTCGTTACAAGACAACGTCTTCACACAGATGGTGAACATTGTATTTATGCACTCACTATCTGCCAAACTGAGCCTAAAAACATTAAAGACGCAATGACAAAAGACAACTGGATTGAATCCATGCAAGAAGAACTCAACCAATTCAAACGTCTTGAAGTATGGGAACTGGTTGAAAGACCAACAAGGGTCTACGTTATTGGTCTAAAATGGATTTGGAAGAACAAATTGGATGCTGAAGGGAACGTAATCAGGAACAAGTCACGTCTGGTGGCTAAGGGTTATAGACAGGAAGAGGGTATTGACTTTGAAGAATCATTCGCTCCGGTTGCTCGTCTTGAGGCTGTTCGGATCTTTCTCGCGTTCGCGGCTCATATGAATATAACTGTCTTTCAGATGGACGTCAAAACTACTTTTCTGAATGGGCAACTGAAAGAAACAGTGTATGTCAGCCAGCCAGAAGGATTCGTTGATCCCGAGTTCCTGAACCATGTCTACAAACTTAACAAAGCTCTGTATGGTCTCAAACAAGCTCCTCGGGCGTGGTACGATAAGTTATCATCCTTCCTCATTGCCAATAACTTCACCAAAGGTTCGGTCGATCCTACACTTTTCATACAATATCACGGGGCTCACATCTTAATCGTTCAAATCTATGTGGATGACATCATTTTTGGGTCAACACATTTAAAATACTTAAATGCTTTTGCAAAATTAATGACAAAACATTTTGAAATGTCAATGATGGGTGAACTCACATTCTTTCTAGGAATGCAAGTTCATCAATCACCCCGTGGTATTTTCTTGAGTCAGTCCAAATATGCCCATGAATTGTTAAACAAATTTGGAATGCAAAACTGTGACACCTATGCCACACCAATGGCTCATACCAAGAAGCTAGATGCTGATTTACATGGGAAATTGGTGGACCCTACCAAATACCGTAGTATTATTGGGTCTCTCATGTATCTAACAGCTAGCAGGCCTAATATTGTTTTTGCTGTGTATCTTTGCTCCCGTTATCAGTCGAGACCAACTGAAACTCACCTCTCTAAGGCTAAAAGAATCCTCCGATACATCAAGGGAACCATTAACTTGGGGATCTGGTATCCGAAGGATTCTGGTTTTGAACTAATCGCATTTTCAGATGCTGATCACGCAGGATGCTTAGATTCACGGAAAAGTACTTCAGGAGCATTACAATTTCTTGGTGATAAACTGGTGTCATGCCAATCGAAGAAGCAGGATTGTACATCGCTCTCCTCAACAGAAGCAAAATATGTAGCCATGTCGGCGTGTTGTGCTCAAGTCATTTGGATGAGAACACAACTCAAAGACTACGGTTACGTGTTTGACAAAATCTCGATGTACTGCGACAATCAGAGTGCTATTGCGATCTCGTGCAACTCAGTACAACATTCGAAATCAAAGCACATCGATCTTCGATATCATTTCATCAAGGACCACGTGGAACAGGGTACAGTTGAATTATACTTTGTGGGTACAGAATACCAATTGGCAGATCTCCTCACCAAAGCCTTAGCTCCTGCTAGGTTTAATGAGTTGGTCCACCGGATTGGTATGCGGTGTTTGACTCAAGAGGAACTGGATGAACTCTTAAAACATTCTTAAAACCAGTCAAACACCAAAACCTCTTTTGTAAATATTTTTCAAAAACAAAATACAAAATTATAAAATCAGATAAAACAACAAAAATATTCTTCTATCTTTATTTCTTTTAACATGGCAAGTACAAATCTTCTGTCAACACTCTAATCTTTCAAAATTCAGTATTTTTTTCGATCAAGTGTTGAGGGAGAGAAAACTAATATTTTTCAGTTTCATAAAACCTTGTACTTGCATGTTATCTTATCCCGGTTGTTTCTTCAATAATGGTGGTCACATTTCTGGTTTTCTGACACTCCTCAGACTAAAATTTATAAACTTTCATTATTTCTTAAGTCGAGGGGGAGTGTCGTCAAAATTCTTTCCAAATATCCTTCGTTTGGTAACCAAAATGGAAGTTATGGACATTGGATGTAAATGGAAAAGGTGAAGGGGCTAAAACTGTCAAAAGCTTAAAGATATTTTTAATAAAACAATCCACCTAACACATTTACTCCTCACATTTATTACTCAACCTAACCAAATCCTACACGTAAAAATCAATCCTCTAATCCGTGTTCTTGATCATCAATTTGTAAGTGGTTTCTTAATCTTAATGTGTTTACGAACAATGGTTTTGAATCTTTCATAAATCCAACGGTTAAAACAAGAGATTGAGTGATTTTTGTGTTCTACGCATAAGCGTATGAACACGTAATCGAGTTTGAGTGTTTTTGGTTAAAATGGTTATGTCAAAACGTTTATTTAATCACTATGATTCCATTTATATCATCAATACTCACCCAAAAATACGAATTGGTTGATTTTGAATATTAGGGTTCATGCGTTAGTTTGGGGGTTTTCTAATGAGAACGATTTTGGTTAAAAAGGTTGTTTTGTGAAGTTGTTTATAAGATGAATTGACCATATCCATGTCTAGAATCAACCCAGAAACACTAATTGCTAGTTGGGTATTTTTGATTCATGTTGAGTTTGATGTTAAAACTTGAATAAACATACTTAATAGGCTTCCTAGACTTCCCATAATCAGTTTGGTACATTTCCTATGGCTAATTTACTTAGGCGTAATTCTTGAAACTTAGGTTTTAAGTTTTACGCATAAATGGTTTTTCGCGTAAACTGTTTAAATGAAATATTCATGATATGATCTGATGGTGATTAAATGTAGATGTTAATGATTGTGTTATGACGAATTTATTTCAGGTTTTCTATGTTTGAAAATTCAGAATCAAGGTTACTAGAAAACTACGCATAAGGATCACCTTACGCGTAGAATGTTATGCGTAAGAGTAATCTTACGCGTAACTGTTATGTGTAAGGTTCTACATAAGGGACTACGCGTATCCTGTGAAGGATATGCGTAAACAGTGACCTCTACGCATAAGGTTGACTCTTACGAGTAAGCCTTACGCGTAAGGTTCCATATACGCTTACGCGTAAGCTTTACGCATAAGGCACTCTTTTCCTACGCGTAATATTTCTTACGCGTAAGTCAAGAACCTACGCATAAGCTTATGCTTACGCGTATACCACTCCTATTTACGCATAAGCTTGCCATTTCTACGCCTAAGCCTAATTTTTAACCTTAATTATGAATTTTTACGCGTGCAAACTGGTAAATAAATAAATCATAACGCCACGAAACCAATAATGTCACTAATAAGCTTAAACGTTTAATATGTTGTGAAAAATAAGTGAAAACATGGACTTTAAAACTTAAAGTTAATCAACTCACGAAACTTATCACGAAGTCATTGGACTATTGGACAAACAAGTGACATTGGACTCGTAACAATCATTGACATATCACATTCAATAATTAGACAATAAAACCATCTGTTGACTAACATAATGTCTTTCGATATGTTGGTTCTTTTGGCTAAATATCTTTCAAATCACAACATGGACACTCAAATGCAGAATGTGGAAGCACCAAATGTTCTCACCATTGCTGATATCTTCCCTAATGGCTATCCGATGAAAATTGAAAAGAACAACCTCCGTGTTGATTTTGATACCCTAACATGCTCAGAGTCTTCTTGATTGATAGCAGTGGACATTCTGAAGAACCATTCTTATCAAAATATGCTCACCAACTCTGCCACAGTTCTGGAGATCTACATACAGCAATTCTGGCACACAATGAAGCAGATCAAAGGGCAAAATGTTGTGACTATGACTCTCAATCACAAGCAAGTCACCATCACACCAGCAGATTTGCGGGCTATTCTCCTCATTCCTGTCATTGAACCAACTGAGTACAACGCTACACCTTCTGAAGAGGTCGTTCTGCAATTCATGATCGACATCGGTTATGACGAAGCTACAGAGGTAATCACCAAGCACTCTTACGTTGATATGAAGAATATCCCTCAGCCCTGGAGAACCCTCTTCATCATCATCACAAAATCTGTTTCTGGACGGGATAGTGGTTATGAGCATCCCAAGCTCATGGAACTACAGATTTTTTTGGGCTTTGGTCAACATGAAACATATCGAAGTTGAAGCTCTGATATGGGATGACATGATGTCTTTCCTCGAAAAGCAAGGCACCAAGATCCCATACATCAGATACACAAAACTGCTGATCCAGAGAGCTCTTGGGTTAAATCCCGATATTCCCTTGAGACTCGACGACCCAAACAATCACTCCATGTTGTATGAACCTACTCTAACAGTCAGATTTAAGGAATCAACAACAAAGAAACAAGGTGTTGTGCTGCCGGATCACCTTCTCTCTGATGAAATCAAACAGCTTTACTCATACAAAAGGTATTTGGTAGCAGTTGATGAAGGCAAAGTTGGTTTTCTCGATGACAAGTCTTCTGGCACACCCTCTAGGAAAACCAGGAGAGGCAGTGCAGGAAGTGTTGCAAGCACTGAGAGTCAAAGAAAGTTCCCAAAGAGGAAACCTCCAATCAAAAGGAAAATTCCCTCTAAGGAAGCTGTTCCTATTCCCATCCCCAAGTCTGAACCACAAAGAAAGCTAGTGGATGAAAGCTCTGATGAAACCGAATCAGACGAGGAGGTCACCTACTCTGAAACTGCAACCGATGTCACTCCAACAGTAGCTAAACCTCCCAGTCCAAAAGCTGACCAAGGGAAAGGGAAGACTCCAGTACTTGAGCAAGAAGAAGAAAGCTCAGATGAAGAGCCACTGGATATTGAATACAGGAAGAAGTTCAAAATCATTAGACTCTAACACAAGGCAAAAGAGTTTGAACAGGAACAAATGCGTGGCCCCGGAGGGTCAAGTGGTGGTGTCCAATCTACACCAATTCCTGATGCGGTTAATCAACCCGATAAGGGAATTGGTGCCACCACTCTTGAGCAACAACAAAAGCGCGTGGAGGATTCTATTGATTATGACTTTGAGGAACCTGAAAAGGAAAAGTCTGAGAAAGAAAAGGCTGATGAAGAGGTTGCAGCTTAAACCAAAGCTGATGAAGAGGCCCGAATTCAGGCTGCAGTAAAGGTTAAATCTGGACAAGATGACGATGTGAAGTATGATGATTATCTTCTTGATAGTCCTACTCGCTCTAAGGAGAAAACTTCTGAATCTCCTAAGGACCCTGAATCACCTCACAAATCCTCATCATCAGATTCATCTTCTCACTCTTCCCCCCACCATCCAAAGGAACAACCAGATCCACATCCAAATCTGTAAAGAAGCCAACATACTCTTAGATATCTTGGGCAAAGACAAGAATTGTTAAAGCTGTCAAGCAAGTATGGAAGAAGGATGTAACCAACAAAAAGCTAAATCAACTCGCTGACAGAATCAACTTTCTTCAAGACGGGATAAAAGAGTTGTTGACAGAAAGGGAACAAATCCAGAAGTTTATCAAAGGAGATTTCCAAAAGGAAATGGAGAAGACGGCAAGAGAATACACTCACAAGTTTCTTCTCGACACTGTCCCTGGTGTGACTAGAGAAGTATTCTCCAAACAACTTACTCCAAACATCGTCGTAGTGGTTAAACATATAATGGCCAAAGAATCTGATCTTTCTAAAACTGAGTTAATTGCTAAATTAGTGATGCAAATGTCAAAACGATCTGCAACTTTTACTTCGGATGAAGCTAAAGTTTTTGAAGGTCTACTAGATTATCAACTCAGATCATCATGCAAGGAATCAGCAGATCAACCTAAACTACCAAGAGATGGTGATGATACGTGATGGATCTGGACACACTCCTTGTGTCAATGATATTTTGTATGATATTATTAAGCACACGGAATTTACTTAGTAATACTTAGAAGATGGATTATATGATGTATTGTAAGTAAACACAGATTAAACACAAAACTTAAGCTCCAATATTATTGATGAATAATACGAGTGATCTTAGCTTATCACTAGGGTTACACCTTGAAGCCTTTGTGAGTAATACGTAGGTAAATTTACAAGTACCTAAGACAATGACCTAGGACCTCCTTTTATACAACAAGGAGTCCTTTACAAGATAAGTATAAAGCTAACATAATAGAATATACACAAGATCTATTCTATACTTATCTAGACGCGTTTAACTAAACATAAACTGATAACAGTGGTAACAAAGTACTGGCAGTGGGAATACGTTTCCACTGCTAGTGTTAATTCAAGCAGTGTAAACCACAACTATCCGTGGTAAAGGATTAATTCCAACAATCCTCCCCTAAACTTATGATTTCTCTGCAAATCAATAAGTTTCTTCACTATGCATTATCTTCAAGGATTTGGGGAATTCAACCAAACACTTCACTTCTTCCTTAACTTCTGTATAGCTCTTGAACATTGATATTGAAGCCTTTGTAACAATGCTCTGACCTTCTCATTGTCTTCATGAACTCTTATTGTTAAGCTTAACATCACTGTAAGAGCTCCAGCTCTGAGTGGATATTCTTTCTCAGCAAGCATGAAAAAATGTTCTCCATTAGCTGTAGAGACATGATGAACTTCACATGAATCATAGTAAAACCATTTAGTACCAAAACATGTGAATAAGGTTTTCCAGAAGTCATCATCAACATTTGGTTCATAGAGCCTTCTAAGATTCACCCATAACTGCATCTCCTTAGTATCTTTGAGATCTTGAGCGTTAAACCTTTCTTGAACTAACCTCCATAATGTATTAAGGTCATCTCTGTCAAAAGCTTTAATAAGATCTTCAAATGTCATGAATGATGAAGTTTCACCTCCCAGCCTTGTGATCTTCCATGATGGAGCAAAATTGCTAGCAGTGAAAAATTCCCAATCAATAATAGGATGTCGAACTTGCAGTGGTTCTGGATAAAAATCTCTTTCTTCAATCACAATCATTCCAGTCAATTGATCTTCAGTGAATTTCTTAGTAGGAATTTCCTTCTCAGTAGACATTGTTTGATCTTCATCAACCTTAGTCTTCTTAACAGTTTGAGAATCACTTACTTTGGCCTTTCTCTTCAATCTAGGAAATCTTCTTGCTTCTTCTTCAGAGCCCATTGCAATAAAATCTTTATCTTGTTTTTGAGTTTTGTAGTAAGCCTTTTCAACTTGATCATCAGACATTCCTTTGAATTGATGCATCTTCCAACCACCAACATGACAACAATAAGTTTTCATATATGAAAGGATTTGTCTCTTGGTAGGTTGTCTTGATTTCTTTTGACCCTTTTTGACTGTACTAATCACATCTTCAAGTGCTTGATTGTTCTTCATTTGAATGAAATCCTTCAACTGAGCAGTTCTTTGTTCCTCAGTTAAGGATGCATCAGCTACCAGGTCAATTGCCTTTTTCTTGATTTCTGCATTATTAGCAATCAAGAATTCAATATCTTCTTCAGTAGGAACATAACTAAACTCTGGAGTCTTCTCTCTAAGAACTGTAGGTTGAATAGTGGAAAGTGGATCTTCTTCCATTCTATCCAATCTTTTAGCTTCCATAAAGCTTGCAACTTCCAATTCTTCAAGCTTTTTCTTTTCAGCCATTTGTTCTTCAGAGATCTTTACAGCAATTTCTCTATCAAGAACAATCTGTGCTTGTCTTTTCTTTGAAATCTTTCTTCCAGTTTGCTTTACATCTTCCATAACTACTTTACCCTTGTCATTCTTCAATTTATCAAATTCTTCACTTGCAGTTGGCTCTGCAGTGGAAATAAAATCAGTGGTAAAATCAGTTGCAGTTTGGAAAATGTATTGATCTTTAAGTTGCTCTCCATGAGTATCAGCTTCCTTTGTTCCTTTACTTGTATCTCCTTCATCTTCAAAATCAAATGTCCTCCCCTCAGTGTCAGCATCTATTTTCCTCCCCTGTTTGGGAGAATTTCCCAAATCATGATCAGCTGAATCACCATCAGTAGGTGAGGATGAAGATGAAACCACCAATTTTGCAGTCCTCTTGTGCTTTTTCAACCTTGTATCTCTTCCTTTAAAGTCTGAATCTCTTCCTTTAAATGTTTAACATCTTTGGCATGCTGCTTCTTGACATGTGCCAAATCCTTTTGTAGAGATTCAACCTGCTTGGCTAATGTTTTACACATAACCATCAATTCCAATTGGTTCCCACTGCCCTCATCACTTCCAACTGTGTTACCTGTTAGGAGAGGTGAATCATGGGGCAAAGGTTCAGATTCCTCCCTAGTTGGACTAGGTTGAAGTCTAGAACCACCACTGCTTGTTCCTAGACCATAAGGTTCAGAAACTTGCTGTGTTGTCATGAGAGGAGTTGACTGTTTAGGCCTTCTCTCATAGTTTCTTGAAACTGGTGGGGTATAATCAATGTTTGGAACATTAAATATGGGTGTGTTTTGTTCAGTTGTAATTTTAGCAAGCATTTGGGGTAGGAGAGGTGTAAAAATCATATTGCCATCTTTGTTCAAATTTTGAAAAACTTTAGGCTTGAGGCAACTGATTTGATAAACATTTGTGTGGGGTTGCAGTTGAAACTCATTTAGCACTGCTTGCACAAACCTTGGATACATTAAAAATTTGGTTTTACTCTGTACATTGCCTTTCATACTTGTAAAAATATAATTTGACCAGTTGAAAATCTTATCAGTGACTAGACAAACCAAAGGATAAGCCATGGTTGAACTAAATTGCTCATAAGATGTTTTCTTTGGACTGAGACAATGCAACAGAGTATGAATCAAAAATCTCCATTGGAGACAAAAACCACTCTTTTTGAAAGTAGCCTTTTTGTCAGTGGTATCATACCCCATGAATGATAAAGTATCATGAATTTCAGGCATATGTAATGTGATGAGACCATTGAGATCACCCAATTAGAGTACTCTCCTCAAGGATGCCTCAGTAACATCAATAGTTACCCCATCCACAGTGGCTCGTAGAGCATCCACTGTTTCATGTGTATCTCCAATCTCAAGTGTGATGGACTTAGCAGAAGTCCAAAACTGTTTGATTTGAGAGATATAGATTGTGGGTTTTAAAAGCAAAGCATACCTTATATGAGTGGTATTGAGAAAGTCCACAATCTGATGAAAAACAGGGCCGCTCTTCTCATTAGACTTTTGTAGGTAGGCCACTAGGTTGTGCTCATCTGCAAATTTCAAAGGTGCCATAGAAACTTTTGATGAAAAATGATATTATGTCAGTAAGAACTGAAAGAATAACTAGCCAATTCAGAGAGAAAGATATATAGGGTTAGGGTTTAGAATTATTGCGCAAGTAAAATTATCTTTAGAAAGTATTAATTATAATATGGATAGAAGATAATTTACTTAAATAAAATTTTAACCCTATATATATGGCTATCAGTGATTACTTTCAACGGCTAGTAAAAAATTAGTTACTGACATAATCAGTTGTAATGGCTAGAACAACAGTGGTAAAATAACACTGTCAGTGGAAACTGTGAACTAGCAGTGGTAATTTTTCATAAAAATTTCAAAGAGCAGTGGTAAATAAAATCATGTGATAACAAGACTGCTCTTATCATAGTTTTTAGCAAACTACCAGCTATCAACGGATTTGATATGTCTTTACCATGAGCCGTTTGCTATGGACTAGCCAACTCTTAATCATAAAGAATATGGTGAGTTGATAACCATATAGTTTTTGGTAAACTATCAACCATAAACGGATTTGTCAAGTCTTTACCAGTAGCCGTTTGCTTTGGACTAGTTGATTCTTATGTGTGTTAGACATGGTGAATCAATAACCATTTGTTGTGTATCTCAGATATACACCTTTTACATTCAACTACCATCAAGACTTGGTTATGTAAGAAATAACCAACTTGTTATTAACCAACATTACCTTGAACCAAACCATTATCCAAGTAAAATATCTTCCAAAGTCAAACCAATAATATCTATATTTACTCCTTAACCTACCTAAATATGAAAAAGTAAATTTACTCATTAATTAACCCTTTCAACTGACTTTGGCTATATAAGGAGGCTTGGCTTTGGATAAACTTCATCAATTCACATTAAAACACAATATTCACAAAATCATAACCATGAGCAATCCTTCCAACACCATCGACATCTCTTCTGATTCAGAAGAAGAGTACATAATCAAGTCAGAGACATCCTCAGAGACATCAGGATGGTGTGGATACTTTCCACCAGGGGCTGGCACATCATCCAAAAAATATACCAAAGAAACTGCTAAGCGAGTTCCTGCAGCTAAACCTGCAAAATCTCTTGAGTTCTACTCCAGCTCATCAGATGATGACGAGGCGAATGATGAAACCTATTCCATAGCTAAAGATTTGCCAAAAGCTCTTTCAATAGCACTGGAAACAGCTATCTCCAATATGAAGCAGATATCCATCCCAACAAGGCCTGCAATGCTACCAAAGCCTCCTCCACAGGTTCTTGGGCTTCCATGTCCAAGAATGCAATCCACTTTTGAGAACAAAAGGAAGAGGGCACCAAGAAACAAGCATGACTATGTGGGCAAAGTTAAGAAGCCAATGGAGTAGCTGAAGTTAGGTGTAGGATGTGCTAGGTTGCAGTCTTTTGTGTTTTGATGATAATAAGTACTTACACTTTGGTTGTAATGAATCACGTTATATTAATGAAATGAAGTTCCTTTGTTTTCCTTATTCCACTGTAAGCATGTTACCACTGGTTGCAATATAGTTCCCACTGTAAAATAATTTCTGTATAAATATTAGTAGACAACTAGATAGAATCTAAACAACCTCAAGCATCGATTCACCAAAGAGTAACCATTCAATGTAAACAAAGAATCCTTCAAATCTACAACTCACAAGCATAAATCAAACACTAGAATCATTGTTGAGTTTTGGCAATGGTTCGTGTATATACATGAATGAACATAGCAGTGGCTATACTCAATAAAGTCAACTCATAAACACTGATACACTTTCCAATGCCACAGGACTCCAATTTACTTCTCAACCACTTACACCTTCCCCTCATTAACTTCTTGAATCCAACTTAACATATATTTAACAAACCATTTAACACAAACCACTCAAATCACATACTCCAAAAATTTCACTCTCAAAAATCATTTCTCCAACAATACCATGAGTCAATCTAGTCCAATCAATCTTTCTTCTAGCAGTTCATCTGATAGTTCATGGGATGACTTTGTTTTGAAAAACCCTGGGAGAGTTGAAAAAGAAGAGTATGAGAAGGTTGTATCCAGGAAGAGAAAACATTCAATTGTTCTTTCAAATCCTTTTCCTGCTGGTCCTTCATCACTACAACCAGAGCCTCAGGATGCATTAATCAAGGAAGATAGCTCAGAGATCAGCTCCTATGTATCTCCATATGTAGATACAGATGATGAGACTTCTGGAAGAGTCCTGAGTGTTCCCCCTCTTGCAGCAATACCTCCTCCTAAAGAGCTCCAACCATCACCTTTTCTACCATTGCAATCAGCTCCACCATCAGCCAATCCTTCATCATCCTCACCACCTACTGGGATAGTGGTGATGGGATTAGCAAGCCCTAGAGTGTATAAGTAGATTAACATGCGTGGGGCTCCTAAGGTGATGCCAAGCTGGGGCTTCCCAAAGAAGCCATAGATGGTAGATGATGGGTAGGTAGGGGATGGGTTAGAAAGCTTGTGTTTGGGGTAGGTTGTTGGTAGTTGTTTTCAGTTGATGCAGTGATGCTTGTAATCAGTATTTCATGGATGTAAATGCTGCACTTAGAGTGCAGTTTTGTGAAATAATAATAATAATCCATGTTTTCCTTTATCTTTAGTGTTCCTGCATCACACATTTTGTTCCACTAACTTCATTATCAACACTGACATACTGTCCATAATAATGCTCAAAATCAGAAAGATAGGACTTGTTGCCAGTCATGTGCCTTGAACACCCACTATATGTATATCCTTGATCTGATCTTTTTGACCTTGGATGTTCCTGCACATAAGAGTAAAGAGTTAGTTTCTTTTGGGGACCCAAGCCATGATTGACTTGGATATGCCTCGTGTATCAATATAGTTAAATCTATCAAAGGTCATTGATACACCACCGGGATTGGTTGTAGAGGTATTTCCTTTAGGTTTCCATTCCCAACGTGCTGAGGCCTTCACAACATTGACCATGTCCCCCCTTTTCTTGTCCAAAACCCTTGCAGTGGTAACTTTTGAATGAGCAGTGGAAACTGCTGGTTTCTTTATAGGCACCCACTTTTGGTTATAATTAACCTTTTTAGCTTGAAAGGTTCCTTTCCCTGTTTGTGCAGATTTTGAAAAAGTTATTTTGAAGTTTGCACTTTTAACAGGTGACTTAGGGTGAGAAGTGTTAATAGTTTTTGCAGTGGCAAAAGTTTTGAGGCCACTTCTAAGTTGAACTGCTCTTGGGACCATTTTGCAATGTGAATTAGGGTGTACATTATTTTGAAACCTGTTAGTCTCCACCCTTTTGTTCCCATGGACTTCCCTTCTCCCAACATGATAGTCACAATAAGCATGTAAATGATCAAAACTACCACAGATATAGCATGCCTTATTGTACATTACAAAATCACTACCTAGTTGTTGAGATTTGACATGATTCCAACTCCTCTAGTTACCCCTAGGAGCTGAAGGCTTGTTCCTATACATCTCAGCATACCTTACAGTTGGGCTAGGTTTATTAACTGGTTTCCTAGGTTCCTCTGTAACAGTATTAACAACTTTTGGGATAAAAGCCTCTACATTCTTTTTAACATTCTCATCAACAACAGATGAGTCACTAGCACTCTCAAAAACATCATTATCAATCTTAATCTCTTCCTCACTTTTCACCACTGTGTCCTTTAAAGGACCATATTCTCTTTCAAGATCCTTAAAATCTTCTAAGCCTGTATGAGCTAAGTCTATACCTGGAGGTGAATGAACACCGCTTAGTGGTGGAGGCACAATATTATAACCCATACCAGACTTAGCTTTATTATATATTTGAGCATTCCAAATTTTATCAATTGACTTAGACTGATGATAACATGTGTCTAAAGTTAAATTGACATTTTCAATTTTCTTTTGAAGTTTTTCAAGCTCTTTTTGGTATGCTTCATTCACAGCAGTTGTATGTTCTACCTCTCTCCTAAGAAGAATCATATCATCATTATATTTTGACTCATTTTCCTGATAGTGCTCTATTTGCTTTTCTAACACTGCCATGGCTCTCCTAAGATTAGACATAGTATAATTAGCAGTATATAACTCTTGTCTTTCATTAGAATATAAGTCATTAAGCCTTTCAACTTCTTTAGCAGCCCTACATGTTTTAGAACAACTATTAAAGTTTTGTACCTCAGAGTCAGAGAAAGCCATGAGAGCAAATTTAGTAGCAACAAGAGCAGCATCAGAATGTTCTTCTTCTTGTTCATCAGCCATGAAACTCCAATCATAGCTCACACCATCAATAGCCAGCATTGCCTTTGGTTCTTCCACAGTTGGTCCCTTCTTTTGCTTGTACCAAGTAGACCTGTTGTCCTTGGTCTTTGGTCTTCTGCACTCTCTAGCAAAGTGTCCAAACTTGTGGCAGTTAAAGCACTCCACTTTCTTCTTATCAAAGCCTGCAGTTTCATCACCATTGATGTGAATAGGCTTGCCAGTCTTCTTGTAGAATTTCCTAGCCCTCATGCTAAGAAGAGCTATCTACCATTTAATATCCATCTCCTCCAAGTCATCTTCATCAATTTGCTCTATGTCTTTGATAAGGTTTTAAAAGGTACCATTTTGAGGGGTCGTTTAAGTCCTTATTTGATCACTTTTGTATCCGTTATTGCTTAATATCGTTCCTTTTCACTTTTTAGGTCTCTTGAAGGCAAAATGCTGGAATGGCACTTATTTGGACGAAAAGGCGCGAATATACGAAGAAAATGGCCAAAGTCAGAATCGAGACACTCAAAGCTGCTGAAAACAGAAGGCGACGGTGTCAGGTGTTAATTGCGACACCGTCAGAGGATTTTTGTGACGATACAGAAGCAAAAAACCCTATTTTCAAGTGACGACGTCGGGCTTTAAAAGAGTAGGCCGTCGCTACTCAGACGGCCTAGATGCAATCCAGACGATGTCAGAAGCTGAAGAGGACGGCGTCACAGACATAAGGTGACGCCGTCGCAAGGTTAACGTGGCCAAGACGAAATCCTAATGACGGCGACACGACGGCGTCACAAAACATAAGGTGACGCCGTCGCATATGTAATATTATATATAGAATCCGAATTTTTCAGTTTTAAGAGAGTCTTTTGTGGAGTAAAAACCTAAAACCGAAACAAGGGTGTCTTGTACAGTATTTTAGGGTTTCAAACCCTATCTTACATCAAGATAAGTATTTACTTCATCAATTTAATTATGTCTTTGATTATTTGTGTGTATGCTTGCATGTTCTCCATGTCCGGCTAATTTATTTGTGTGTTTGCTTAGGGAATATGAAACTTAATTATTGAATATTGATTGGTTGTTTCTTATCTTAGTTGATTAATGATCTAGTAATGCGATAGGTCATTCGTTGTGTACTTAATGCTTGATTCATCTTTGTGAACCTTAGAATATAATTACCTGAGTAGTTGTAAGCTAAACCATCCAAAGAGTGCCTTAGAGTAAGAGTTTATTATCCCTAGTGGGTTTTGTAGACGAGACCCTTTGGTAAGTTCAAAGAGTTAGGGAGAAACGCATACCCTATAGCTTTAGACACACAACGCAACTAAGAATAAGGAAGTGACAACTCAACCATCAATAGGAGATAATTAAGGAGTAGTAAAACCTAAGTAAACACATCTTTAAACTATCATACGAGCACACATTAATTAGACATAGACTACCACCACCTTAGTTTAGATAATTAGATATTAGTAGAGTAATCGGTAGAAATACCAACCCCCAAATCCAAACCCCGAGATTCGCACCTTTCCATTTCATAAAATATAAAAATACAAAAATAATCATCCCTCACCTTTAGACTTAAATCGACATACACTTCAGCCTAACGACACTATTCCCCTAGAGAACGATATCAATACCCGTGGCTTACCCTAATTACTACACTACAACGATTAGGTTCACTGCCTAGGGTGTTATAAAACTTGCTCGAAGAAAAGGAAGTTCCTTTGACCCCGAACGCGCTGCGTAAGCGTATCAGTCTTCATGAGTTAAGACAGAGCCATCAACTTGTGTGGATATGAAAGCATAAAAGGTAGGATCTCCAATACTAGCAACCTTCTTCTTTGAACCTACAGTGGTAACATTTACATTACTAGTGGAAACTTTAGAACCAGCAATGGCAACTTCATCATCACTGTCATCTTCAGTGTCATCATTGTCAACAGAGTTTGACAACAATGCCAAGCTACTAGAGCTTGTGCCAAGTTTCCCTGCCTTCTTTAACCTTTGCTCAATAAGTTTGAAGTTGTTGTAAAGGTCATTGAGCTTCATTGTTTCTATGTCTAATTTGTTTTCCTAGACAGTAACATTGGTTTGAAACTTTGAAGGCAAACTTCTTAGAAACTTCAAATTGAGGTCTTCCTTTTCTACCTCAATGCCAAGCACAGTCAGTTGTGTAACAATCTTCTGGAGTTTGGTGAAGATGCTATCAAGTGAGTCATTGCTTGAAGCAGAGAAATTTTCATAGCTTTGCTTCAATAATGTCTTTTGTGTCTTCTTTGTAGCATCATTACCACCAAAAACTGAGCATATCTCTTCAAACAGTTCCTTTGCAGTTGTGTACTTGCTAAATGCAATGATCTTATCTCTAGGAAGAGTCATCAGCAACAAACTTCTAGCTTTAAGATCATTCTTCTTGCAAGCCTTTTCAATACTAGATTCAGGCAAAGAAACTTTTACAACATCTGTGTCACCAACCTTCACAGTACTAGTCACAGGCTTGAAAGAATCACCAGTTTGAATGATCTCCCATATAGCATAGTCCTGAATGAGAAAGTATTGCTCTATCAGTATCCTCCACATCTCAAACTCATTGAGTTTGAGCTTAGGTAGCCTTGGTGTAGAAGAGTTTGATTGGTTGTTTTCCATCTCCATTGAATTGAGTGAGTAGGTTAAGCTAATTCCTTGGATCTTCTAAAACAAAATATCAGAACCTTCTCTCTAATACCACTTGATATATCTGGACACACTCCTTGTGTCAATGATATTTTGTATGATATTATTAAGCACGCAAAATTTACTTAGTAATACTTAAAAGATGGATTATATAATGTATTGTAAGTAAACACAGATTAAACACAAAACTTAAGCTCCAATATTATTGATGAATAATACGAGTGATCTTAGCTTATCACTAGGGTTACACCTTGAAGCCTTTGTGAGTAATACGTAGGTAAATTTACAAGTACCTAAGACAATGACCTAGGACCTCCTTTTATACAACAAGGAGTCCTTTACAAGATAAGTATAAAGCTAACATAATAGAATATACACAAGATCTATTCTATACTTATCTAGACGCGTTTAACTAAACATAAACTGATAACAGTGGTAACAAAGTACTGGCAGTGGGAATACGTTTCCACTGCTAGTGTTAATTCAAGCAGTGTAAACCACAACTATCCGTGGTAACGGATTATTCCCAACAATACGGATAAGGACTCTGCACCTAAACATCCAAAGAAGTCTGGAGAACCCTCCTCTGTGCCACCACCACCCCTAAGGACTCC
Organism: Chrysanthemum seticuspe; assembly: GCA_019973895.1. Taxonomy (NCBI): domain Eukaryota; kingdom Viridiplantae; phylum Streptophyta; class Magnoliopsida; order Asterales; family Asteraceae; genus Chrysanthemum; species Chrysanthemum seticuspe. Next base: position 217,216,580 of record BPTQ01000001.1, on the reverse strand, counting down.
AACAACAAGATGATCTCCTCCACGCTCTTCTACTGACAAACCTCAGGACTCTGAGTTACCACCCCAGACAGAGAAAACACGGTGATCACTTTGAGTATACTGGTGGTGATGATGAGGAAGTCCCTGAGCCCCAACAATGAACCACCTCTCCCGGTTCAACAAATAAACCATCATCCTCATCAAGGCCAAAGAAGAAGAAGAAGTCTCCTAAGGCTAATGTCGTCTCATGGCTAGACGAAGATGACACCGAGTTTGAATGGTTCTCTACACTTGTTGATACCACTCCCGCTATTACTGATGATCCATATATGGTAGAAGGTCGTACGTTGGAGCATGCTAAGTTTCTGCAAGAGAAGTTCCGTGTGAAGAAGATGACGAAATCAGAGTTGAAACGAATCAAGAATGAAGCATTTCAACTACTCAAAGACAGCTCGGAAAGTGCTAATGAAGTTGAATATCACCTTGAAAATATAGCACGAGCTATGTCTAACAACATTGATTGGCTCAACCCTGAAGCAAACATCGACTTCACCAAAAGAGACAACCCTCCATACTACACCGACTGGTCTAAACCTCTACCAACGATTGGCCAACCAAATCAACCTAGGATTCCATTTCGCTACTTCTTCAACAAAGATTTGGAATTTCTTCTACACGGTAGCGATGGTTTAAAGAAATACGCTACATCACTTACACTTCCGTTCCCGGCAGCCATATACTCCAACTGCATACCCATCGAAGAAAAGGCTACCCACATGTTTTCCAACAGCGTGGAACGGTATGATATTGATGCAATGTACGGGATTCACCATTGGCCAGAACGCCGACGAATCTACTACAAAAGCTGCCAGGTTCGAAAGTCTCCACATGAAGTGTACAGTGATAAAGGGATCGTTGCTGTTAAGCATGTCACTCTTTCGTCTAAATGGGATTACACCTTCCTCAAGACTATCATGGTCAAGAGACAAGACGAAAGGGACTATGAATTCTGTGAAGTGGAATTTCAGAACTTGTCTCTCAACGACATTGAAGATCTGTATCTTGCCAAGGTACAGGGAAGAATGAGACAATTCTCGACTGAAATTCAACGTGAATACATCAAGTCCCTGCTCATCTTCATCAGAAGTGACGAGTGTGTAAATACTCATCATTTTTGTACAAAATAAACTGCAAAATCATCTGAAAACACTCAGAAACACATCAAAATGATCAAAATATCACAATTCAGTGTTTTATGTGTTTTAAATGCAAAAATATCAAAATCAGATGAAAAACATATCAAATTTGCAAAAATTGCAGTTTTAGTCCCCCAACTTTCAGAAAATGTCAAAAACAGTCCCTGAGCACATAATTTCAAAAGAAAAGTCACCAAAGGTCTTTTTAAAATCATAAATTATCATATTTAGTCCTTTGGTGAAAAATCTAAAAGTTTTGAGAAAATTACAGTTTAGTCCCTGAAAATCCAAAATTGGTCAAAATTAGTCCTTGGAAATTTTTAAAAATGTCAAAACTAGACCTTGGTCTATTTAAGGTTGGCAACATTAGTCCTAGGATTAAATCTTCATAATTTTCATGTTTGGTCCCTGGGAATTAAAGTTTTACACATTTGGTCCCTATGTTAATATTTCTACAAACCAATCCGGACCCTAATTAAACCCCTGGCCCAAATTCTTTACCCGGTCCAATCCCTTGACCCGACCAACCCAAAACCCAATATTTAAAATAAACAAACCCGCCCCTTCCCTGTCTCCCCGACATCCCTGTCTGCTCCCTCCTCCAGCCACCTAAAATCACCCTACACCACCATATTGTCTCCCCCACCTCACCTAACATCCCACCTCATTAAATGCAATATCTTTCCTGTCTCTAATATCAAAAGCAGAATTTGGCGCCAAAACGAGATTAATGGCCAAGATGAATTCTAGCCAATCAATGGCTTAGATTTATGCTGGGATTTGCTCAGAAAGGAGAGAGAAACTGTTTGGTGTATAAGAAGACAGAGAGGAAGCAAGAATGAGCAGTTAGTCTTAGTTTTTTAAAATTGTATGTCGAATTTAAATTTCTTAGTCTAAATTAGCTTTGTACTTATATTTTCAAGTTCCATTGTATTCAAGTTAATCATTTCAGTGTATCTCAACTTAATTTAAGTATCAATTCAGTTCTAAGTTCACTTTCAAAATTTTATGTCACTGTTGAATTTCTCATTCTCAAAGTCCTTGTCAAATCTGTTAGCAGTTCATTTTTAAGCTCAAACAAGCTCTAATAAGCTTGTTAAAGCTTTATTTAAACTTACATTTACATTTCAATAACTCTTGAACACTGGTCAACAAAAGTCAACACAAGAGCAAAAATGGTGCAGGGATGATATGGGTTGATTCAGAACTGGAAATGGGTTGAAATGGAAGCATTTGGGTTGATTTGTATAGGATAGTGTTCTTGGTTTCATAAGTGGCAGGCTTGTGTGAGAAACCTTGACGGTTTTGCACGCATCAAATTTTTGGCGCCGCTGCCGGGGAGCTGTGCTGATAATCTTACGTCTAGCAGATTAGTGATTTGGATATTCACTCTTTGTTCATACCATCCATCTGTCTATGTTTATATTTTCTTATCCAAAAAACACAAAAATATTCTTCTCATTCCTCTTATTCGTTGATTCTATTTCTCTTACCCTCTTTTGCCGTTTAATTCTATTCTTCGTATCCTCTCAACCATTTGATTCTCTTCTTAATCCTCTATATGTTTAATTCTTATGTCGACATTCGTCAACTTCATCGTCAGAAATGTGTGTGAGCGGTGTGGAGGGCCTAGTTCAAGCGAATTTTGCAATTCGTGCGAATTATCCATCAAAAATTCTTTTCAAAGTTATTTCGACCACCCGCCACAACCTGAAATACATTCTAATCTTGACAAACCAGTTCAAACGTCGGAGCTACCCCAAGCACCCAACGAGGATTACGAGGACACTTTCTTTGAAGATAGAGCCCGTAATCTAATCGAACAAATTCAAGCCGACGAAAACAGGTCGAGAATTAGAATTTATTACGATGAACCCGTTCAAACACCGGTGACTAGCAAGAATGACTTGCCTAATCTTCACGTTTCTCAAGAACCAGAACCGGAGACCATAACGGAAGTGGTGGAAATTGCTAGCTCTCAGAGCACACCACTTGTCCCACCTCCGGATTTTTCAAAATGTTCTTCGAGACTTGATAGTCATTCAGATCACCATGTTGGTTTTGATGATTCTTTGAATAAACTGATTCCTCTTCATAATTCTCAAATGCAATCGTTTATTCCTTGTGTCGGTTGTGGTGAGCCTCTCTTTGGTTCACCCTGTCATTGGTGTACGTGTGTACAATGTGGTAATGATATTCATAATGGGAGTTGTTTATTTTGTGGTTCGAGGAATTCATTTGATTATGATCCTAATCAGAACTCATTTAACGACTCCTCAAACTTTTCCAATTACCCACCACAGCCCGACTATTCTTCATACAATCAGCATACCTGCTGTGAATTTTGTGGAGGTCCTCACCAAGGATTTGAGTGTCAATCCGGAAACACGTTTGTCTATGAACAATTTTCCAGTGATGCTCAGAGTTTTGGTTATAACCAAAATCCATATGATTCACCTGTCCAGACTCAACAGTCTTACTGTTGTGAGTACTGTGGAGGTCCCCATTTCAGCTCTGATTGTCAAACAGGGAATCCATTTCCTTGTAACAATCATGACTCTCACATGTTTGATAATTTCCAACCTCCACAGCACTATACGGTTCAAACTCCATCTGAGCCGTTGTCTCATGAAATCTCCCAGGATCTTGAAACCGCAATGAAAACACTTGATGATATGATAGTGGTGTTGGCTGTGTTCCTTATTTGCTAACGTAAACTCTTAATACTTCTCCTTAGTCAAATAAGTTTCTTAGTAGTTTTGGTTGTACCACTAGACTTACTGATAGTTCAGAGCTTCTTGTAAAACTTTTTAGGCCTCCACCCTGTTCACCACACGAGACTCTCGATCGTTAAAGGTGGTGAAGGCAATACCAGAGGCCAAGACCAAGAACTCTTTGCACTTCTAATCCGTTCAGTAAGAACGATCAGTGGCCACAAACTTGCCCAAGTAGCATTATTTAAGATTAAGAGCTGGACAAAAGCAGCCGAACTTAAACAAGCTAATCTAATGCCCGAGATAGAAGTTTCTTTCACAGGAGCATTAGGAGCAACCCACGAACCCCATCGAGGCTGCAAACTTGACCAAACAGTTCTAATCTTACATAAAGTCCAACACCGCCCACCAGCTTTATTGAAACTTTTCTTAAAAACTACCTATTAAGCGTGCTTAACGTTTTAAGCGA
>BPTQ01000001.1:216800421-217206388 GCA_019973895.1 Chrysanthemum seticuspe | reverse complement strand
GATTGTAAAAATGTACTTTTCATATTTTTAGGCTTAATATTGTGTAAGTTTCACTTTTTATTTTGTGCGTTTACGTAATTTTTATTTAAACGTAAGTTTTTAGTTTTAAGTTTTAAACGTTCATCATTTTAAATATAGTGATAGCGTTTATTTAATAGATTTTATCTTTTTAATTTCCTTTAATTTGCATTTAAGCCGTTTTAATTTGTTGGCTTTTTCCTGTAGCTATAATCATTCCAAATCTCCTTTTCCGTTCAAATCTCCCGATCACTATACGTTTGATAATCCATTGCACAGCTCGCTGGGACATAACGACCCGGGGAAACACTATACTCCTCAGATCTTCATTGCATTCGTGTTTAGGCAGTTTTAAGCTGATTACGGTCTGCCATTCACAAGTGGCCGGCTTGTGTGAGAAACCTTGACGGTTTTGCACGCATCAAATTTTTGGCGCCGCTGCCGGGGAGCTGTGCTGATAATCTTACGTCTAGCAGATTAGTGATTTGGATATTCACTCTTTGTTCATACCATCCATCTGTCTATGTTTATATTTTCTTATCCAAAAAACACAAAAATATTCTTCTCATTCCTCTTATTCGTTGATTCTATTTCTCTTACCCTCTTTTGCCGTTTAATTCTATTCTTCGTATCCTCTCAACCATTTGATTCTCTTCTTAATCCTCTATATGTTTAATTCTTATGTCGACATTCGTCAACTTCATCGTCAGAAATGTGTGTGAGCGGTGTGGAGGGCCTAGTTCAAGCGAATTTTGCAATTCGTGCGAATTATCCATCAAAAATTCTTTTCAAAGTTATTTCGACCACCCGCCACAACCTGAAATACATTCTAATCTTGACAAACCAGTTCAAACGTCGGAGCTACCCCAAGCACCCAACGAGGATTACGAGGACACTTTCTTTGAAGATAGAGCCCGTAATCTAATCGAACAAATTCAAGCCGACGAAAACAGGTCGAGAATTAGAATTTATTACGATGAACCCGTTCAAACACCGGTGACTAGCAAGAATGACTTGCCTAATCTTCACGTTTCTCAAGAACCAGAACCGGAGACCATAACGGAAGTGGTGGAAATTGCTAGCTCTCAGAGCACACCACTTGTCCCACCTCCGGATTTTTCAAAATGTTCTTCGAGACTTGATAGTCATTCAGATCACCATGTTGGTTTTGATGATTCTTTGAATAAACTGATTCCTCTTCATAATTCTCAAATGCAATCGTTTATTCCTTGTGTCGGTTGTGGTGAGCCTCTCTTTGGTTCACCCTGTCATTGGTGTACGTGTGTACAATGTGGTAATGATATTCATAATGGGAGTTGTTTATTTTGTGGTTCGAGGAATTCATTTGATTATGATCCTAATCAGAACTCATTTAACGACTCCTCAAACTTTTCCAATTACCCACCACAGCCCGACTATTCTTCATACAATCAGCATACCTGCTGTGAATTTTGTGGAGGTCCTCACCAAGGATTTGAGTGTCAATCCGGAAACACGTTTGTCTATGAACAATTTTCCAGTGATGCTCAGAGTTTTGGTTATAACCAAAATCCATATGATTCACCTGTCCAGACTCAACAGTCTTACTGTTGTGAGTACTGTGGAGGTCCCCATTTCAGCTCTGATTGTCAAACAGGGAATCCATTTCCTTGTAACAATCATGACTCTCACATGTTTGATAATTTCCAACCTCCACAGCACTATACGGTTCAAACTCCATCTGAGCCGTTGTCTCATGAAATCTCCCAGGATCTTGAAACCGCAATGAAAACACTTGATGATATGATTCAAAACTTTAAGAATCAAGTGAGTGGTGAAAAAACCATAGGAGAATTGCTGGCCGAAGAACGAGAAGCTCGCAAATCTAGGGAAGAATTATTTATCCTAGAGCAAGCAGCTCTAAGGCGTTCCCAATTTCTCAAGGCAGCACTTTATGACGATGACGAGGAGGGTTTTTATCCTTTTAAAAGTAATATTTCTCAACCCCCTCAGTCAGTTGATATTCCAGCAGTTGAGATTTCATCTCAAACAACTGCTATCACACCCGAGATTCACACTCACTCTCTTATTATGGGGGACGAGCATCTCGACACTGTTCCTGAAAAGGAATCGGACGAATTCATAAAGTCTAGTGTTGAGAACCTTGTCCCAATCCCAAGAGAGTCACAGGGAATTCTTGATCATGTGTGTGATATCCCTTCCCCTCTTGAGTGTTCAAATGATCATTTTGAAACTTTCTCCAATTGTAGCGAAGATTGTGCTTCTTATGGAAACATCGAGTACGTTGAGGCATCACTTCCACAATCTGATGCTGATCATCTTCTTGAGGAGTTCTCCGGTGAACTCACTCACATCAATCCACTCTTTGATTTCGAAGCCGATCTAGGAGAGACTGAAAGTCTCATTGATAATGATCGTTCACTCACTTCTTACCCTAACAGTCCAATAGAGAATATTGATCACTTTGTTCCTGAAACATTCAAAGCTACTTTCACTAATCCTCTATTTGAATTCGACTCTGAATTCACTTCAATTTCTGAGAATCCACTCTTTGATACTCAGATTGAGGATAGTGATGAGCCCACAATGGAACAAGAGTTCACAGTTTCACCTCATGTGAATGATTCTCTTCTTGAAGAGTTCTCCGGTGAACTCTCTCATGACATATCTCCTCCGGAACATGATCATTTCTATTTTGATCTTGAGGATGATATTAGCTCGGAGGAAGGTGTACTCTATCGTATGAGTTTGCTTACTAATGATACTACCTTCACCCTTCCTCCCAATACGTCTACATGTGAGGATGAAGAATGGATCTTGATTGTTATCAGAACCTTTCTTCCTTTCCTCAAATATTCTGTGATTTCCCTTCATCTTCACTCCTTCGGGAGTGAGGACACTATCTTTGACCCCGACATTTTTATTTATCATTTGTGAGTCGGGTCTTTCTATATATATCTCATCGGTGTGGAACTTTCACGTGCTTCAAATGTTTGTCCAAACATCATTGAATGAAAGTCCGATGGAGATTGTTTCTTCCACTTTGCTTCCCCATGAACCAATGAATTCGGGGTCGAGTCAAGCTAGCGACTCGGTAATCAAAAACAGTAGCTGAACATGGGTTTTCACCCGTGTGTACCACCCTAGTGTGGGGGGGTTTGCCCCACATGTTGTGTATATAAGTTAAAAAAAAAAAAAAAAAAAAAAAAAAAAAAAAAAAAAAAAACCCTTCTAAATAATGGCCGTAATATTTCCCTTTCACGTTCTTTGTTTCGGCATAACCGTCGGTACTTTGAATATTGAGGGCAATATTCATTTCTAAGTGTGGGGGGGATTCTCACAAATTTTATCATATATTATCCACCCAATCCCCCCGTTTTTGGCCAAAATTTTTTTTTTGGAGTAAGTGTTTTACACTTTCTCATTTGGTTATCAGTCCGCCATGTTTGATAAACGAAAGGATTGGCTAATCCAGGAGCAAACGGCTCTTGGTAAAGATTTCTCAAATCCGTTTATATGGCTTGCAATTTGCCCAAAATTGTATGGTATTCAGCTCACCATATCCTAAAAAGTGAAGAGTTGGCTAGCCCGCGAGTTTATGGCTTGTGGTAAAGGCAGTGGAAAATCCATAATTGGTAATCAGCTCACCAAAGATAATATTGATAATTTATCTAAGAGTTGGCTAGTCCAGAAGGGTACGGCTTCTGGTAAAGACAAAATCAAATCCGTTGAAAGCTGGTGGTTTGCTCAAAATCACATGGTTATCGGTGTACCATGGTTCTTACTTGAACTAAAACATTTGGCTACTCCAGAAGTAATGGCTTTTGGTAAAGAGATTAAAATCCATTATGTTTTCTCAAATCATTGCTAGGGACTAGCAATATCTCAGTGTGGGGGATTGATGAGTGTGTAAATACTCATCATTTTTGTACAAAATAAACTGCAAAATCATCTGAAAACACTCAGAAACACATCAAAATGATCAAAATATCACAAATCAGTGTTTTATGTGTTTTAAATGCAAAAATATCAAAATCAGATGAAAAACATATCAAATTTGCAAAAATTGCAGTTTTAGTCCCCCAACTTTCAGAAAATGTCAAAAACAGTCCCTGAGCACATAATTTCAAAAGAAAAGTCACCAAAGGTCTTTTTAAAATCATAAATTATCATATTTAGTCCTTTGGTGAAAAATCTAAAAGTTTTGAGAAAATTACAGTTTAGTCCCTGAAAATCCAAAATTGGTCAAAATTAGTCCTTGGAAATTTTCAAAAATGTCAAAACTAGACCTTGGTCTATTTAAGGTTGGCAACATTAGTCCTTGGATTAAATCTTCATAATTTTCATGTTTGGTCCCTGGGAATTAAAGTTTTACACATTTGGTCCCTATGTTAATATTTCTACAAACCAATCCGGACCCTAATTAAACCCCTGGCCCAAATTCTTTACCCGGTCCAATCCCTTGACCCGACCAACCCAAAACCCAATATTTAAAATAAACAAACCCGCCCCTTCCCTGTCTCCCCGACATCCCTGTCTGCTCCCTCCTCCAGCCACCTAAAATCACCCTACACCACCATATTGTCTCCCCCACCTCACCTAACATCCCACCTCATTAAATGCAATATCTTTCCTGTCTCTAATATCAAAAGCAGAATTTGGCGCCAAAACGAGATTAATGGCCAAGATGAATTCTAGCCAATCAATGGCTTAGATTTATGCTGGGATTTGCTCAGAAAGGAGAGAGAAACTGTTTGGTGTATAAGAAGACAGAGAGGAAGCAAGAATGAGCAGTTAGTCTTAGTTTTTTAAAATTGTATGTCGAATTTAAATTTCTTAGTCTAAATTAGCTTTGTACTTATATTTTCAAGTTCCATTGTATTCAAGTTAATCATTTCAGTGTATCTCAACTTAATTTAAGTATCAATTCAGTTCTAAGTTCACTTTCAAAATTTTATGTCACTGTTGAATTTCTCATTCTCAAAGTCCTTGTCAAATCTGTTAGCAGTTCATTTTTAAGCTCAAACAAGCTCTAATAAGCTTGTTAAAGCTTTATTTAAACTTACATTTACATTTCAATAACTCTTGAACACTGGTCAACAAAAGTCAACACAAGAGCAAAAATGGTGCAGGGATGATATGGGTTGATTCAGAACTGGAAATGGGTTGAAATGGAAGCATTTGGGTTGATTTGTATAGGATAGTGTTCTTGGTTTCATAAGTGGCAGGCTTGTGTGAGAAACCTTGACGGTTTTGCACGCATCAAGAAGCATAGTGATCCAAGAACGTGTAGAAGATTTACAACTTGCTGTTGAATCGTATCAGACTCGTGTCAACCTCACCAGACCTCAGCTAGAACTTCCTGACATCAATCATCTTCCACAATACACTCTCGTCAGCAAACCATTTGGAATAGTTTACCGTAGTGAACTAAATCGCAACTGCTTGATGGCGTGTAGAGATCTTCATAAGTTTGGGGATCACACACTGAATAAGGTTAGGGACGACTTAGCTTATCGGTTAAAGGAGATACATGAAGGCATTGGGTCTCCAAAGCGATGGAATTCTAAGGACAGATGGGATGTTAAGAGGATCATCACTCAGATAGATGAAAGGTTGTACAGAAGGGACCAGCTCAGATCTCTGGAGAGCTTTGTAGGTGGTCGTCCCAGGATTACTCTCACAGGCTATCAACGCCCTATTCGCATTCCTGGAAAGATTGATGGACTACCTGGTACCCCTTAAACTGTTTTCAGTTTCATATTAATTTGGATGTGTGATTTTATATTGACAATGGCTTGTGCACACATAACAGTGTACAACCCGTTCTTGTAATGAAAGGACCCTGTGGTACGCTTCAATGCCACAATCCTATAAAAGGAGCGAAAGCTTCTTACTTTTGAGTAAAACTTATCAAAACTTTCATTTTTCAAAGTTTTGCTCAAAAGAACAAGTACTTCCCATTATGTTTTCAAAACCTCAAAAGTTAGTATTACTTGTTGAGGGGGATTATTTGCTAAAATCTTTGTTCAAACAAAATCTTCTTCGTGGAAATCTTCCCATAAAACTCGAAATGGTCATATTTAATATCAAAACGTTATCAAAAATAACATTTATATGCCATTTTTGAGGGGGAGAAACTTATTGTGATAAGAAATATGTTGATTTGCTATTGAATCATCGTGTGAAAAGACTTAACCCATGAATTGACGGGATCTGAACATTCATACATTGAAAAGATTTGTCCTCTAAAGACTTATCCAAGTAAATTGTACCTATTCGAGAAACTCGTGATAGACATGAACTTTGACGGGTTTGACAACCTTTCGAGGTTTGTCCACACCTTCAAGGTAGTTATTAGAGCTAGTTGTCACCTAAAAGCTGACAATGTAACTCTTTAACTATGCAACATAACCGTGTCCCTCGGAGAATTGTCTATCTTGAGTCGATCAATTCAAAAGTGCGCGCTCTTCTCTCACCGTGCAAATTTCTGTCAAAACACTTAAGCACGTGTGGAGGGGGAGTATTTATGCAAATGATCAAACTCTTACAGTGGTACAAAATGTTTTTCAATCATAACCACTTTGAGATATTTTCAAGAAAATGGTTTTATGGCAACATAGGTTAGTCATGGAGTTATAAGGTGACTAAGGTTAGGAATAACCGTCCTATGATCCGCCAGAGCCGGAGGGATCTACCCAAGGACATCACAAATAGTTAGTACTTAGAAGTCCTTAGGTATGATTATAAAAAGGAGAAAATGAGAATCGGAGAAAGAAAGAGTTGAAGAATTAAAAAAAAAGCAAAGAAAAGGGTGAAAAGAAATAGCCCTCCAGATTATTCAACTTAGGGCAGACACCGGGTTCAATTCATATGCTATTGGTCGTCACTAGATGACACCAGTATTGAAGATAAAAGTCGTCATGCACCCAGTGATGCATGCACTAAACCTTCTTAGCCACTTAAGTTTCTCCCAACAGAAGCTTGTTTCATTCTCACAGGGAACCCTACGAAAACTATCGGCTTTCTCTTAGAGATTGCTGGTATTGAAGAAGGAGACCCTCTCCCTAGTCTCCGCTCAGGAAAACCAAAGTGCACTATTGAGTCTAGAGCCACAAGATTCATCAAAAGATCTCTTAGGTACACTTGACAATTCATCGCTTGTCGTTCAACAAAAAGAACGCAAGTGATATATTATCGTGTCCTTCACAGATCTTAGCAATCTGTCGAGAACATTTATGAGAGGTTCACATATGTGATCCTTAGTGATTGAATGGAAACTCCTGCCAGGGTCAACATCTAACAGCCTTGACAGCAGGTCACTTTGGTAACTCCCCGTGGATTACGCTTAGTGTGTCTCAAACGGTCTACAGTCGTGAGGTGATGCTTCGGTGTACCTTAGCGACTCATCTGAACTGTAGGTGTACTTCGGTACATCGTGTTATCTCACTTGTGGGACTTCAGTTCAGGAACGGCCTTTGTGAGAATTAGAGACGTGTTTTTACACTATGCTGTTAACACCCTCGAAATTCTTGTAAGTGCCGGAATCCGCTTATTACTAACCGTGTGTATGTTTTCTTCTTATGGAAGCTATGGAGCGGACTGATCGTGCAGATTCTTCACATGCTCATACCAACATCATCACTAATGCAAGTTCTCTCAAAAGGCAACACAAAAGTCAGAATGATTGTTTGTCAAATCAAAGAATCTACAAAGTTTAAAGACTAAGAGAACTTCATCAGTACTGTAATCCAACGTTAAAGAGCGTGTGAGCATGTTGGAGAAAGACGTGGAGACACTGGATCAACGAAGCAGACCTGATGCAGACAACAACAACATACTATCACTTTCACCACAAAGAACAAAGAACTTAAGAACAAAGAAAAATATGACGTCAAAGCAGAACTCTTCAAAGGAAACAATTTCTCTACAATGGGGAGATTGTTCGAATCAAGACACTTCTTCTCACAAGAAAGAAGAATGTCAGAAGACGTCAAAGCTACTATTACATCAGCACCTACATCATTTATCACTCTATCATTCATCAATAACACTTAGGGGGAGATTGTTGGAATCACTCCTAAACTATATTTCAAGTGTTAGTGATTCATATGTAATAGTTAGCTTAATATGGCCTTTATGTTGGTTATTAAGCTAAGGCTTATGTAGAAGGCCCATAAGCCTTGTCCCAAGTCCAATAAGGAAAGGAAGGGACTAGGAGTGTTACCCTAGCTCCCTCTCCTATAAATACCTTTGTAATACCCTCACTTGAGGGTTGGTTGTTCATTTTATCACTTCACCTTACGCATAACCTTTCTATTATTCTTATACGTGTGTTTGTGATTGTGTTCATCCGATCTCTTCTTATCTCTTTCTTATATTGATGCTTGTGTTACTAATATGGTGACGTAACAAACCCGCTGATAGGGATATAACTGTCACTGACTCCGCAAAGGCACTAGGAAAAACCCATCAGTGTCTCAAGGGTCTCAAGGGGACAAAGACTCGGAGGGAAAGAAACAACCCGCCGATACGGAACCCATCACCAATTCTGACTCCAGAGAAGGCACTGGGAAACGCCCACCAGTGTCTGAGGGGTCAACAGGGGACAAAGACTCAGAGGAAAATATACCACCCGCTGATGCGGAACCCATCACCCCCACATTGTTAACTGTTGTTGAGGTCGCCGATATGATATTCTCCGAAGAGGAACAAGCTGACAGTGAAGATGAAATTTTATCAGCAGGAGAAGAAGTGGACGCTGATGCTCAATCTGAACAAGAGCATCAACCTGATCCATACGAGTTTAAAGAGTCACCATTCTAGCGAGAAGATAATGACTCTGACTCTTCTGCATCTTCCTGTCCTGAAGAATTCAGGAGATTTGATAACACTCTTCCACTGACAGAGAGGCAACTGGTTATATGGACCACTAAAGCTTCAAGGAAGCTATATTCAGGAGTCACTGAAACCTTATGGGATCAACACACTGAAGTTGTTGCCAGCTATGCAGATCTGAAAGCTGAAGTTTTTTATTTCAACACCAACACCGATGAGCACAGGGATCTGATGTATGACAATCTTCACAAACTGGATGGAAACTTGACTAAATTTCTCAGGCACCTTCAAGGTGTTGGCACAAATATAGATGAAATCAGGGAATCTGTCAAAGAAGACCCAAAGAAGCATCAGAAGGGTCAGGCAGGACAAAAGTTTAAGGATGCTCAGGCTGCTAAGATAGCTTAAATGAGAAAATAGTTGGAAGAAAAGAACAAGAAATCTGCAGCCATCAGGAAAGCAAGAATTGATCATTACAACTAGACAATGACAAGCAGAAGGCTGCCTGAGAAGATCACTGATGTCAGAATCATCCCCAAGTCTAAACCACTGGCAATGAACGTCTACAGGGGGGATGATAAAAGGCACTTTGAGGTTCATGATCCCCTAAAATTCACTGACTTTGGGATCACTAAACTCGATGAACTTGGTCCATTAATTGAAAAGAAGCAGAATGCGGTGGTTAAGGAGCTGATGAAAATGCTCAGTAAAAGGTATGAAAGACTGAGGGATGCATCCGTACAACTGGGGATTCAGCCTACCTTAACTGCACCACAAGGATCTCAACCTCAGTCATCACATGGCAAAAGAAAGATGGTTGAGTTCCAGCCTGAGATCAAAGTGCCTGGACTGGAATGCAACAGGGAGCTGCCTGAAGGTGTAAAGTTTGTGAACTGTTTGGTGATTGAAAAGCCTGAAAGAGGGCTATTTTTCATTGATGTCTATGGAAACCCAACATTTCAAAGGTGGAGTGATATTGATCAAGCAGGAGTGGCTACAATGCTAAGCTACATACCAGTGGCCTCTCAAATTCAGACTCCTGCAAATGTCAAGTTTTGTGCTGACTTAAACGCCAAGATAAGAGAGCACCCTGAAAGGGAAACACTCATCACCAAGAAAGTCAAGCTTGAAGCACTGGGAATCCATCTGGACTGACATCATTTTATCTTTTGTACTAGTGATAGGAACCATATAATGTGATGAATAAAAGATGTATGTTTTGATAAAATACTCAGTGTTCCTTATTGTATTCATTAGTACATTCAGTGTAAGAAGAAGCCTATTGCTCACTTAAACTGATCAAACACTTAGGCTATTTGTATATCCAAATAGGGGGAGACTGTTGGGTTCAGTAAATACCCAAACCCCTTAATCTAGGATTTGAATAGAAAATATCCCAAGTGTTTAGTCCATTAAACACTAACAGGTAACTGAGAGCATAGTCTCTCAGTGAGCTATCTTCAGGATACTCAGTACGAGGCAAAGAAGAAGTCTCTCCACTCAGTAAGGCAGAACTTAAAGGGTGAAGACTGAGTCAAGAAGAAGATGGTGGATTCAGTAAGTGATGACAATAGCTCACTGAATCCCTAAGACTCCTCTCCAACTACTTACACTGAAGACAAACTGAAGTAGAAGACTGAAGGATATGAAGACTGAAGAATGAGCGGGATAAGGCGGGATAAGTTTGAATCAGATAAGACGAAGTCCTTATGAACCAAAGTCAACTTTCCCTGAATGGCAAACGATCAAGCCCAGTGTCATCACTGACCTTTGGAAAGCAATCTTGTCCCTTACCTAAAATAGTCTTTGTAAACAGAGACAAAATACATCAGTATTTTGTCTTCTGTATGATGTCAGTTTGTCACTTAGGAAAGAGTTAAAACTCATACTTGTATAAATAGCATAAGAGATGGAGTGAAAGATTAAGCTTGTGAATTGTTAAAACACACACACACGCAAGCCATCTTTCACTCCTCCAAATACAACTTAATCCCTGACATAGCTCAGTGGGTACTTGTAGTTGTGCTCAGACTTAGACTGAGCTTAGAGAGGAGTCACCAACCTTTGTCATTTCAATCCCAAGTACTATTCCGCAAGTACTTGGGTAATGTATTCTTGTTTTGATTTATATCTAATAAAGAATATTATGTTGAAAATTAATCAGTGTGTTTAACTTATATCTTTTCAGTCATAGATTCACTATTAACTTGTTTTACATACTTAACTGTTTTTTAAGATAGTGAATAGGGAACAACAACAATTAAAATATCAACATCTTGAAGAAAGAATTAAAACTTCAAATGCCAAGACATCTTCGGATGCTCCTGAGTTTGATGCATATTTTGAAATAAACTCTCGTGATGAATGGATTCAAGCTCACTGCAACACGATCCGAAAATTGAAAGCCCAAAGTTCCCAATTAAAGGGTAATTTGAGTGAAGTGACTGGCTCCCACATACCTCCTCCTTTAGATTCTCAGAATTTCCATCTTCAAAACCTCATTGATGTATTACAACATGAAAATGAGTGTTTTCTAGCGGAAAATGAAAAGGTTAAACTACATTTCAAAGAGTTATATGAATCAATTAAGGTCACTCGTGCCAAGAACAATGAAAATATAACGTCTTTGCAAAAAGAAATTGAGAATCTGAAGAGTCAGATAAAAGGGAAAAAGCCAATCACTAGTGGTGATAATTCTGCACCAAAGGTGCCTGCTTGTATAAAATATGCTGTGAATGTGAAGTATATTCCTCCTCATCTTAGGAATAATGATTTTGCATTTCAAACATATCTTTCGTACCTTAAGGATAGTCTAGAGAGTCTCCGTGAGATTGTAGAAGAGGATAAGATAGAGAAACCACTTGATAATGCGGTTGGGCATGCATGCTTATATGCCAAACGATCTCAGGAACTCTTAGAACGTATAATTGCAACATGTCCTAAATCCGGTACTAGGCAAGATAGAATAGTTATGCCCAGTTTTATGCCTAAAGTCAAGCATGTGACCTTTGATGTGCCTCCTAAAGTCTTAGATCCCAACACTTCTAGACCAGAAATGCAAAAAGTAGTAAAACCAACTAATATTCACATCGTTCCATCTATAGGAGTAAACAGTGACACTAAGGCTAGCGGGTCAAAGCCTTCAGGCAATACAAAGCAAGATAGGACCGCACGAGCTAAGAGTGATCAAGAGAAGAAAGTAGAAGACCACCCTAGGAATAATAAATTTAAGTTGAATAAGATGAATCGTGTTGATTCTAGTATTAGCTATAAGCGTACTGTAATTAATTCGAATTCTGCTACTATTTGCAAAACATGTAATGAATGTTTGGTTTATGGTAATCACTATGAATGTGTTATGAATGATTTGAGAAATGTTGTTAGATCTCCAGTTAAATATGTCAGAAATGCTAAACAGGTTAAGGAAGTTTGGAAGCCTACAGGAAAAAGGTTTAGTAATTATTGGAAGCCTACAGGGAGAAAATTTAGTAATGTGTGTTATCAATGGAAACCTACTGGCCGTAAATTCAAAGTTAATGAATTTTGTCCTAAGTTGTCTAGATCTATGCCCGCTAAGAAATGGAAGCCTACTGGTAAAATCATACCTTTAAGAAGTTGTCACACTTCAAATAGGTCCACTGCCACTACTAGTCTTGCTTGCACCACTAATGATGTCATAGCTTCTAGAAATGCTGTATGTACAACAATTGCATGTACTAACCAATCGGAGCCCATTTTCTCATGAGGATCCAAAGCTTCCAGTTATCCACACTTGTCTGTGTTCAAATGCAGGTCGTACAAATCGTCCTTTGGTATTTGGACTCAGGCTGCTCAAAACATATGACTGGAGATCGCTCACGGCTCAAGAACTTCGTAAATAAGTTCATCGGGACTGTTAGATTTGGGAATGACCACTTTGGGGAAATTATGGGTTATAGAGATTATGTGTTTGGAGATAGTGTGATCTCCCGGGTATATTATGTGGAAGGTCTTGGTCATAATTTGTTCTCTATTGGTCAATTCTGCGATTCTGATCTTGAAGTGGCCTTCAGAAAGCACTCTTGCTTCATTAGGGAATTAGATGGTGTTGAACTCTTAAAGGGAACCCATGGCTCCAATTTGTACACTATCTCTATCGAAGATATGATGAAGTCTTCTCCAATTTTCTTGTTGTCTAAGGCATCAAAGAACAAGTCATGGTTATGGCACCATCGTCTCAATCACTTGAAATTCGGCACCATCAATGATCTTTCTAGAAAGGACCTCGTAAGAGGCTTGCCCAGGTTGAAATATGAAAAATATCGTCTTTGTTCAGCATGTCAATTGGGCAAAAGCACGAAGTATGCCCATAAACCCAAACCTGCCAATTCCAATATGGAAGTTCTTCATACCCTTCACATGGATTTGTGCGGACCCATGAGAGTACAAAGTATAAATGGGAAGAAGTATGTGCTAGTTGTTGTTGATGACTACTCTCGGTTTACTTGGGTTAAGTTTTGAGATCAAAGGATGAAACTCCAGACGTCATCATTAAACTCATTAAACAATTGCTGGTTCGACTCAACAAAACAGGTAGAATCATCCGAACAATCAATGGAACTGAATTTGTGAACAAAGAACTTAGTCAGTTCTATGAAAGCATTGGAATCATCCATCAAAGAAGTGTTCCACGTACTCCTCAACAAAACTGTGTAGTTGAAAGGCGAAATCGAACTCTTGTGGAAGCTGCAAGGACTATGCTAATATATTCAAAGGGTTCAATGTTTCTCTGGGCGGAAGCCATTGTCACTGCTTGTTACACCCAAAAACGTTCCCTAATACACACAACTCATGGAAAAACTCCATACGAATTAGTTCACAACATAAAACCGGATGTTTCGTTTCTTCGTGTGTTTGGAGCTTTGTGTTATCCAACTAATGATGGTCAAGATTTGGGAAAGTTGAAAGCTAAGGCTGATATCGGATTTTTCGTTGGTTATGCACCTCATCAGAAGGGTTACATAATCTACAACAAAAGAACCCGAGACATTATGGAAACTATTCACGTTACATTTGATGAGCTGACTGAGCAAATGGATCCTGGACAATCCAGTTCTGGACCCGCATCTCAACTTTTGTCACCTGGACCCATTAGTTCAGGTCTTGTACATAATACTTCTCCTGCAGTTCGGTATGTACCTCCATCAGAAGAAGATTTAAAGAAATTGTTCGATCCGATGTTTGATGAATACTATGAGCCTCCAGCTGATGTTTATTCTGCACCACCAACTGAAGCTACTCATGTTCCAACCAATATAAATTGTCCAACAGTTTCAATGTCTTTATCTCAAGAAGCGCCATTTGCCGATCATTCATCATCATCTTCGAATCCTCAATCATCTTCTGTGAATCATGGAAATATAGCTGCTAATTCTTTTAAAGATAACCCCTTTGCAACTCCCGAAGATGCTCCGTTTGAAAACATTTTTTCCCCTGAACCCACTCCTGAAACATCTTCACCAGGGGATCCTAACTCTGCTACATCAGTTTCTTACCAACAACCACATGAACATCTCATAAAATGGACACATGATCATCCATTGGATAATATCATTGGGAATCCTTCTCGTCCGGTATCCACTAGAAAACAACTTGCCACTGATGCCTTATGGTGCTTCTACAACTCTGTATTATCAAAGATCAAACCTAAAGATGTCAAAACAGCAATGTCTGAGGACAGCTGGTTTAGTGCTATGCAAGATGAAATCCATGAGTTCGATCGTCTTGATGTATGAGAATTGGTGCCTCCTCCAGATTGTGCTATGATTATTGCTCTCAAGTGGATCTTCAAAGTAAAACTTGATGAGCACGGTGATGTTCTGAAGAATAAGGCGAGGCTTGTGGCTAAAGGGTATCGACAAGAGGATGGTATTGACTTTGAGGAATCATTTGCTCCGGTTGCACGAATTGAGGCTATCAGAATCTTCCTGGCTAATGCTGCTAGCAAGACTATGGTTGTTTATTACATGGATGTAAAGACTGATTTTCTTAATGGAGATCTCAAAGAAGTGGTCTATGTTAGTCAACCCGAAGGTTTTGTGGATCCAAAACATCCTACTCATGTCTACCGCTTGAAGAAGGCCCTATTCGCCTTAAAGCAGGCTCCTAGGGCATGGTACGATACTTTGTCAAAGTTCCTTTTGGCAAATGGATTCTACAAAGGAGCTGTTGATCCTACATTGTTCACCAGAAAGTCAGGCAAACATTTAATTCATGTTCAAATATATGTTGATGATATTATATTTGCCTCGACCGACCCTAATGAATGTGACCGATTTTCAAAAGAGATGGGCTCTAAATTTCAAATGTCAATGATGGGAAAAATGTCAATTTTTCTTGGGATTACAAATTTCACAAAGTCCCGAAGGCATTTTCATTAATCAATCTAAATATGCAAATGAAATTTTAAAGAAATTTAGATTTGATTCTTGTGACCCTGTTGACACTCCCATGGTGGAACGTACAAAACTTGATGAGGACCACTTGGGGATCCCGGTTGATCAAACGAAATATCGTAGTATGATTGGATCCTTGATGTACCTCACAGCCAGTAGACCAGATATTCTGTTCGTTGTATGCATGTGTGCTAGATACCAGGCTAAGCCTACCAAAAAGCACCTTGAAGCGGTTAAACGGGTCTTTCGGTACCTCCAAGGAACCATTAACATGGGTCTTTGGTATCCGAAGGACACCGGTATGTCACTAACAGCCTATGCAGATGCTGACCATGCAGGGTGTCAAGATACTTGTCGAAGTACATCAGGAGGTGCTCAGTTTTTGGGTGATAAGTTAGTGAGCTGGTCTTCAAAGAAGCAAATGAGTACTTCCATATCCTCTACAGAGGATGAATACATAGCCATGTCATCATGTTGTGCTCAAATCTTATGGATGAGATCCTAATTATCTGACTATGGCTTTCTATTTAACAAAGTTCCTCTGTATTGTGATAACAAAAGTGCCATCGCTCTCTGCTGCAACAATGTCTAACTCTCAAGAGCAAAGCACATTGACATTCGACATCATTTCATCAGGGAACAAGCAGAGAAAGGTGTGGTTGAACTGTATTTCGTGAGGACTGAATATCAGCTGGCAGACATCTTCACTAAAGCTCTTTCTAGAGATCGTTTTGAGTTTATCCTCCCACGACTTGGCTTGAAGAGTCTACAACCGGAAACACTCAAACGTCTTCAGGAAGAAGAAGAGGAGTAAAGGAGTTCCTTCACCTATTCTTTGTAAATATCTTATCAAAAAAAAACAAAAAACAAAAAACAAAAAACAAAAAACAAAAAACAAAAAAAAAAACAAAAAACAAAAAAAATAAAAAAATAAAAAAAAAAAGACAAAGAAAACCAAAAATATTGTTTTTCTCAAGACATGTCTTATGGTATCGATAACATCTACGGTCTTAGGAATGTCATTCAACAATGGCACGAGACTTTAGATGAAGTTTGAACAGAAGGTGTAAATATTTTTCTAAAAACATGTCTCAATACAATGGCTTACTGTCATTTCAGGCAGTAACCCGAGCTTAAAATTATGGCTTGCAGATATTTCAGACTATAACCCGCTTCTAAAGAAAGGACAGAGCTATGCTAAATCAAATTTAAAATCTCAAGCTCTGTTCCTAAAAACAAATGTTCACAAGGAACATTTGTCGCCAAAAAGACAAATGTTTCTTCACAAATGTTTTTCCTTCTAAAGATTCTTCTGAAAAATATTTGTCTCCAAATGAAAACAAAATTGCTTTGAAAATAACCCGGACTTAATTTTGAAAATCATCTGGACTTCATTTTTGTCAAAATCTCTATCAATCAATCAACAACTTTGGTCATTGATTGAGAGGGAGAATATTTTCAAACATTTCAAAAAGGATATTTTCAAACAATTGAAATCAAAAGGATCATGTTCTATATTTTTGAATCAAAAAGAATGTTTTGTCTACAATTGGATCAAGACCATGCTAACTTTAAGTTTTCATTTCATATGGTACAAAATTGGAACATCTTACGAATGGTACATGAGCATGTTAGATTAAGGGAGATCTATATTTCAAAATCTGATCCTTATCAGTCAAGTGTTTTAAAACTAAGTCACATCTCTCCTCAAAAAGATTTCGAAAATAATTTAAATCAATTGAGATCACAAATCTCAAAGGGTTTGAAAATTATGATCGGGGGAGAATTTATGATTTAAATCGGAAATAAACTGATAATTTGATAAGTATTTTTAGTGATACAATAAAAGGCACTCCTTCCTAGATGTGCCAAATGATTTTAAATTTTCCATGCACATGTTAAGGGGGAGCATTTATCTAAAAACAAAAAGGATTAAATGTGATTGATTTTGACTCAAAGTGCAGGCTCTCTCTAATATGTGCAAAACTCTTTCGAATCTCGATGCACATATTAAGGGGGAGCAAGTATAAGAAAACCACATCCTTCCCCAAAACGTTTTATCTAAAGTACTTAAAGACTAGATTTGAACGGGGAAGTGATGATGATCATTTTAGAAAACGTTATCAAGAATTGGAGCTTTCAATCTAACGTTTTCATTGGATCCTTCCTCCATGTGCCAAAATGATTTCAAATTCTCGATGCACATGTTGTGGGGGAGCATTTCTAAGAGATAAAAAACAATTGAGGTACTAAATGCTTTGATTTTATATCACAAGTACCTTGATTAAATTTCAAATGGTTTTCATTTGGTTTCGAGGCAGAAAGAACTTTACCAAAAAGACCGACCATTTTACTTTATGCATTGGAGATATAAGGATGGTAAGGTTAGGTATTAGTTCCCACGATCCCGCCAGAACCGGAGGGATCTACCCAAGGACAATCCACTAGTTAGTGTAGAAGTCCTTAGGTATGATGAAAAAAAGGAAAAAAAGTGAGAATAATGGAAGAGTGCCGACTGAGATAGAGCTAGAACTGGAATAAACCCAACAAGGTTCTAGTAATGAAGTCTCGGTAAGCACTAAAGGGGTTGAAGAATGAAAAAGAAGTGAATGTGAAAAGGGTGAAAAGAAATAGCCCTCTAATAATTTAACCTTAGGGTAGAAACCGGGTTCAATACATATGTTACTGGTGGTTACCAAGGTAACGCCGGTATTGAAGACAAGACGTCATGGACTCAGTGACGCACTGCACTAAACTTCCCTAGCTACTCAAGTTCTCTTAAAAGAACTTGATTCATTCTCACGGGGAACCTACATAATCTATCAACTTTCTCTTAGAGATTATTGATATTGAAAATTAGACCCTCTCCCTTGTCTCCGACATAGGAAACCAAAAGTGCACAATTGAGTCTAGAGCCAAGAGATCATCCACTAATCTCATTAGGACACACAATTCATGAAGACTTGCTGTTTCACACAATGTGGAAAGTAAGAATATATATTGAGAGTCCTACGCATTATCCTTGTGGTAATTGCCAGAACATCCGAGTGATATGTTAAATATTCACGATGAAGATGGAAATCCTTCTAGAGCCAACATCAAACAAGCTCTTGGTGGGTGACATATGAGATCTTTTCAAAAGATCAAACTTGTGACAACTGGATAGAAATGATGGGGCGATTCACTCTTGAATCAACCTTGGTCCAGGAAATGGATTGACGGATACCTTTGAAAAACCATTCGATGTGCTCAACAATTTTTTCTCTAGCGCATCGAGTGTGATTTAATTTTCCAAAATTAAAGGGGTATTTATGATTGAAACTTGATTTTTCCTCTAAAACCTTCGTCGTAGTGCAAAACTCTTTCTCTTAAGCAATACGCGATTGTTTTTCAAATCATTTTTCATCAATCAGTGAATCTCAATTCGCTGGTTCACACACTCCGTGTTGTCTACTTTGGGACGCTCCGGTTTGAGAACGGCTAGATCAAGATGCGAAACCCTGTAAAGGAGATGCTTAGGAATTCTACCTGATCACAGGAAATATTTATACTAATCAACGGGGAACCGTGGTTCTTGAAACTGTATTCAACGAAAGTGAACAAATGCACTTTCGTGTGTTTTATTGCTAACTGTTGTTTGCATGAACATTGGACGATTGCAGCTGATCAGAATTGAGTAGTCAATCCATAACTGCATGCTCACACATCACACTCACGTTCTAAGAAATCATGACAAGTGCTTGTCTACACTCTTTTGCTTTGATATCATCATGAAACATTTGCTTTCACTCTGATACCATCATGCTATGCTTCCGCTACGCTAATGCAAATATCATGATCCAAAGAAGCTTCCGCAACTCTGATGGAAAGATGTCATGATCCAATAATGTGAGCATGTCGGTCCAACTTCACAAACATCACATGAAGGCAACACAAAGGATGAGTCAAGAGATTTACTGTGGCTGATAATCTCTTAGAAGGCTCAAAGAACAAACAATCCGTGGATCAGTTAAAGACCTCCACTTGAAGTACAAAACATGCGGATTATGAAGAATCAAATATTACGAGCTACATAACAAAAAACTTAATCAAGAATCCAAGAACACACAAAATGTAATATTTGTTTGTAATTGAGGTGACCTCCCTTAGGGGGAGATTGTTGCGATTTAGAAAAATCTGGTAGTTAAAGACTCGGTCACCTCAAGTATATGTATTCGTTAGAAAGCTCGTAGTCGTAGTCGTTTAGATATAGTTAGTAGTTAGATAAGTAACACCGTGGAGGACGGATGAGTCTTTACCCACTGTATGCCTGCTCCATAGCCCGTAGGTGGCGTATACTTTAAGACACTATAAATACCCTTTGCCTAGCAAGGCAAAGGGTTGGAGCTTCATAATATACTTTTTCTTTCTCTTACTAGAAGTTCCCATTTCTCTCCACTTTCTCTCTCTAGAAAAACCTCATTCGAATCCTTGTGTTATGATTGTGTGTTTATAAAAACCAATATGTTACATTTATGTTTCGTAGGTTTTTTACGTTTTCGTCATTTTTTTGCATTTTCGTCCGTTGTTTTACGTTTTCGTTTGTTTTTTTACGTTTTCGCCTGCTTTTTTTGTTTACTTTTTTGTTTTTGTACGTTTTCATCCTAGTTTTACATTTTCGTCTATTTTTTTTTACGTTTTTGTGTGTTTTTTACGTTTTCGTCCGATATTTTACGTTTTTGTCTGTTTTTTTTTTATGTTTTCGTCTGTATTTTTACGTTTTTGTCTGTTGTTTTACATTTTTGTCTGTTTTTTATGTTTTCGTCCATTATTTTACGTTTTCTTCAGTTTTTTTTCGTTTCGTATGTTTTTTACGTTTTTGTTCGTTGTTTTACGTTTCGTCTGTTTTTTTTTACATTTTCGTCATTTTATTTACGTTTTCCTCTGTTATTTTACGTTTTCGTTTGTTGTTTTACGTTTTCGTCTGTTGTTTTACGTTTTCGTCTGTTGTTTTATGTTTTCATCTTTTTTTTATGTTTTCTTCTGTTTTTTACGTTTTCTTTAGTTTTTTATGTTTTCGTCTATCTTTTTACGTAAAAAACAGATGAAAAGGTAAAAAAAAGAGTAAAACGTAAAAAAAGACGAAAACATAAAAAAGAGTAAAACGTAAAAAAAATGGACGAAAACGTTAAAAAAACGTACAAAAACGTAAAAACTGGACGAAAACATTAAAAAAAAGACAAAAGAACGTAAAAAAATAGACGAAAACGTTAAAAAACAGGCGAAAACATAAAAAGCAGGCGAAAACGTTAAAAAGACGAAAATGTACGAAAACGAAAAAAGTAGACGAAAACGTAAAAAAGACAAAAATGTACGTAAAACGTAAAAAACGAACGAAAAAGTAAAAAAGCAAACGAAAACGTTAAACAACTGACAAAATCGTAAGAAAACATACGAAAACGTAAAAAAAGACGAAAACGAAAAAGAACGGACAAAAACATAAAAAAAATAAACGAACACGTAAAAAAACAGTCGAAAACGTAAAAAAACAGTCGAAAACGTAAAACAACGAACTAAAACGTAAAGAAGCAGACGAAAATGTAAAAAACGTACGAAAACGTAAAAATACATACGAAAACGTTAAAAATGGAGTAAAACGTAAAAAATTATACGAAAACGTAAAAATACGTAAAAAAACTTAAAAGACGGAGTATATCGTAAAAAAATGGACGAAAACGTAAAAAAACGGATGGAAATGTAAAAAATAGACGAAAACGTAAAAAAATGGACGAAACGCAAAAAAAAGTAGACGAAAACATAAAAAAAACAGACGAAACTGTATAAAAACGTATAAAAAAGTAAGATAACGAAATTTTAAGTTATTACTAACGGTCGTTAGTATAAAGGACTAACGATGCCAAAGTGGATACACACAATTGCACGAATTCAAAATGTTGGTGTCAAGTTGAGAAAAAAAAGGTACGAAATATAAAATGACAAAAAGTGACAAGTATAATGACTTTTTATGCAAATAACCCTTAATAATAAAAGAAAAAGAGATGGAGAGCAGACAATTTTGTTTGCTACAACTAGTTTTAAGCATGCAAATGAATAGAGAGCAAACAATTTTGCTTGTTACATCTAGTTTTAAGTATGCAAATAGGGTGGAAAGCAAACAATTTTGCTTGCTACATCTAGTTTTGAAGCATGCAAATGAGATAGATAGCCAGCAAATGAGGATAAATAGCAAACAATTTTGCTCGCTATATCCATTTTTATAACCCGAAAATCAGTGATCAAAATTTATAAAGCACTTCTCAAAAGGTTTATTATTGAAATTAAAAAAGAAAAAAAAAAAAGTTACTATAATGTATCGGAAAATTGCACCGACTATTATTGTTTCTTGAGTTCTCACTTACATTTAAATCTACTTTCATCAATTAAATAACTAGTAATGTTAATTTATTAATTTCTGGTACTCGCCACATGCCATTAAACTATAAACTTGATATTTAAAACCGATGTATGCTATAAATCCGTTCAAAAAAAAAAAAAGATACATCTATACAAATAACTTATGTGCAAGGACGGAATTAGGGAGTGTTTTGCGGTGTTCCAAGAAGCGATAGAATTATGTCCGTAGTGTTTAATTTTTTTTGAAAACACTGATTTTTTTTAATTGCACCTTGTCAAAAAAATTGTGTTAGCCTTTTTGTATTTACTCTATTAATAGGTGAAAAGTATTAGAATCTATGATTAAAGTGTAAAGTTTATTTGTGCTCAAGTCTCTTGGTGCAACATCAAATGGTTGTCAAAATTGCGATACTGATCGTAAAATCGTACGATCCTACGATCCTATACACAAAAAGCGATCAGGATCTTAATAGGATCGTAAGATCATTTAGGATTGGATCCTATTATTAACTTTTTTTTCTCTTCTTTTCTTTTCCTTTTTTTGGCTATATTAACTTATTAAGAATTTTTCATGAAATGACTAAGAATTTTTCATGAAAGCTATTATTTTTGTGTTGTTAATTGATTGTCTTCTGCAAGATTAATGAGTGTCAAATCATTATGTTTTTATAGAATATTATCAGAATATCATAATTTAATTTATTTGGCCATCAAGAAAAAGAAAATTGTGGGAAATATTTTACTGTTGCTGGCGTGTGGCAGCGCCAGCGACGCGCCAGAGACCCGAGACTATTTTTTTTTTCTGGTTTTTTCCTTTAACTACCCGACCTTGCTAAACTATTAATTGTATTTCACACTTTGACCTTCCATTATTTATCATCAAGGTCAACAAACTCAAATAGCCATTTGGTAAAAATCATTTGTGAAGTAATTATGTAAAACCAATTATCAAAGAGAGAAAGATAGAAGGGATAACTAGATAGGGGTAGTTTGGGTATTCCTCACATGAAATAGATAAGAGAGAAAGAATATGTGTTGGGAATTAAATGTGGCAGTACTAACGGCTATAGGTACTGCCAGACGTTACCCCTGGTAACATATTATTACTCCAAAAAACATTTATAGAACAACGGGTGTGGGTGAATCCCACACCTCAGCCCCAACAAAAGGCAAAGCAAACACATCTACAGTGCTTAAGACCTAAACTAGCATAAGAAAGACAAGCAAATCTTATGATCAAACACTATAAATACATAAGAATAAAACTAACATTTACTCTGACCACAAAGATTTATATCTATTGAGTCACAAAACGCGAGTTATTCTGGATTTAAACCTTGAGGGTCATAAGTGTCATATAGATCAAAATCTTCATCCTCATATAAACTAGCATTATACGAACCTCCATTGGACATAAAACGAGAAGTCTCATCATAAGCATCTTCAACTTCATCATCATTATCACTATCCTAAAGAACCACATTCCCAACCTTAGAAAACGGATTACCTACCTTTTTTCTCTCATTAGCCATAACAGGTTTACGATTAGCCTCCTTTTGCATAGGAAGCGGCTTCCTATCATCACCTAGAAACACAAGCTTCCCCTCAACAATTTGACTTTCAAGCTTATTAATCTTTTCAACAAGATGTGTATTACTTGGACTGTCAAATGCATCAATGGTAACACTTGCATGTTTACTAACAACAGGATCCTCATCCAAATCACCAAGGCATCAAAAGCATTAGCCATAGAGGTGTAACCCATTACTTATGGTTATGTCATAACTTAGTAGATCCTATAAAAGCAAGCCTTAATTTTGTATTTTTAACATCATTCACTCCACACAGAAGTTGAAGAACGACTAAGGTTACATCAAGGACGATTTCCAGCAGATCCAAAAGGCTTTCCAAGGGAGAATTCATACCATTCCATTCATAGCTTTAGCCTTTCATCAAGTATTTGTATCGAACCCAAGGTTTACTCATTATTTGATTATGAACATTATTAATTCTATACTTTTTAGTATGAAAGGCTAAACACTTTATGTG
Organism: Chrysanthemum seticuspe; assembly: GCA_019973895.1. Lineage (NCBI taxonomy): Eukaryota > Viridiplantae > Streptophyta > Magnoliopsida > Asterales > Asteraceae > Chrysanthemum > Chrysanthemum seticuspe. Next base: position 217,182,656 of record BPTQ01000001.1, on the reverse strand, counting down.
TTAACCTAGTTATGAAATTATCTAAACCTTGATTCATGTTCCTTGTTTATTATCGCTTTATGTGGATATCTCGTCGCCTATCATTGAATCCCCATGTTTCGGTAGTATTGAAGCTAGGGTAGAATCTAAAATGCTAGTTAGTAAATGACCATTTGAATTCTAGCTTATTAGGTTACTTGAAGTGTAACCATCATCATTATGTGGGAATTGACCATATGACCACCTGCAGTAAAATAGATACTTAAGAAGTGTGGGTAAACCTTACGTGGACCAAACGAGCGTTTAAGTGTCAAATAACACTAGCTAGGTCTTAGATATAGTTGGTGCTTAATGACTAAGAACTTGAAACTCAACCACTTTGACCATCGGGGTTAGAATCTAGGGACTATAAGTTAGGTCACGATGACCATTCGGGCATAATGACTTAGATCCACTACATATGGCGAGACATAGATATTTCACATATGAACTAAATCATCGCATGATAATGTATTAACTAGGTTAACATATTCTTCTCCAATTGATTGTCTTCACATTTCATTTCAAGTTTATTAATTAGTTAATCAATCCCAAAATCATTTCCGTGACATTTAGAACTTAAATTAGCTTCCACCTATAGCTCTTGGGATGACCTCGGTTTTACCATTTACTAAAATACATACAACCGGGTACACTGTCCGTTAGTGCAATTGTAGATCATAGGTAAACGGTCATTATAAATTTAAAACTTGATGTATAAAATAAGCACCAAGTTTTTGGCGCCATTGTCGGGGAGCTAAATAGGATTTTAGTTTAAGTTTTTGGAATTTTTGTTTTATTAGTTTTTGTTACTTGTTTAATTTCCGTTCTTTAATTTTTCATAATTTTCAGGATTTCAATGGGAGACATCTACATCAACACACTCACACTCTAAGAGTGCCTTTCTTTGACTCAAGGAGATCAAGGACCGAGGGTTGTAAGACCGACAATTGGCAACAATGTTTAGTTCAAAATCAAGAGCCAATTCATGGGGGAGTTAAGGGAAACACCCTTTTCTGGAAACAAGACCGACGATGCTCATGAGCATGTGGACAAGGTTTTCTACATTGTGAGTCTTTTCAACACTCCTAATATCTCTCATGATGCTGTCATGCTCCAAGTATTCCCTATGACACTCATTGGAGCAGCCAATAGATGGATAGTCAGGTTACCTACAGGCACAGTTAACCCTTGGGACCTCCTCAAAAAAGTGTTTATTCAAAGAAATTCCCTCCTTCTAAGAGGGTAAAACAGTTTGAGGAGATTCATAACTTCAAACAGGATAGAGACGAAACTCTACACCAAACATAGGAGAGGTACAATGACCTCCTATATAAGTTCCCAACTCATGATATGAATGCTCAACAAACTATCAACATCTTCTACAAATGTCTGAACATCCCAACCAGACAGATGCTAGACCCTCAGGGGCCGATCCCTGGAAATACCCCCACTCGAGCTCTTGAGGTAATTCAAGATATGGATGATTACTCTAAAAAATGACATGATGGTGCTATCAATAGAAGTATTAGGGGAATCTTGGATGGAATTTCAACAATTACCAGCAAGCTTGATAGTCTGGGTAGAGATATGAAGAAGCTGAAGGAAAATATTCATGTCATACAAGTGGGATGTAAGACTTGTAAAGGAGCACATTTGGACAAAGATTTCCCCTCACATGAAGAAGTGAAGGGTGTCAAAAGAGTGAAGTATGGGGAAACTAGTAGGCCTTTTCAAGGCAATGGAAGTAATGGGGCGAGATACCGAGTGGGACCACCTGGATACTACTCAAGAGGGGACAACCGACCCCCTTTTGGAGAAAAAAGGTCTAGCTTGGAAAAGTAAATTGTGGTAACTCTTATGATAGGTAAAGGTGTTTACTTAGATTATCCTTACTCCCTAGTTATCTCTTATTGATTAGTCAAATTGTCAAGTCATTGTTTTAATTGGCGTGTTGTATTCTTTAATATTTATCATAAAGAGGTGCCAAATGCCCTAACTCTATGAATGTATAAGTCTCCTTTAAGAATCCTAAGGTCATTAAAACTCTTAATATCAACAAGCTGTAATTCATGCAATAAATACAATGAGAAGAACAACTAGTGCACTCTAGTGTTGCGTTTAGTCGGATGTACAAACTAATACATATAAGAATTAAGCTAGTTTTCCTACTCCTAACGTGAGGCAACCAATTAAACAAGAGACAACAATAAATAATTAATAACTAGATTTCATTCAAATCTAAGCACACACTAAGTAATTTAGCCGAGAGAGAAGAAAAACATATAATCAAACAACACATAAACATATTGAATGATTAAATAGAAATCACTTATCTTCAATGAAAGATATGTTTTGTGGCTGGAAAAAGCCTTACAAAACCTCTGAAATTCGTCATAGGGTTTACCTCTCCAAGATGTTACACGAATAATAAAAAACATACGAAAATATATATAGTTTTACAATTGTGACGGCGTCACATTATGGTTGTGGCGCCATCAGCTCGCCTTCATTAGGGTTTCTAGAATCTCACCGACTTCATTGTGATGGTGTCAGGTTGTAAGTTGTGACGCTGTCACCCTTCATGGATCTGGTATAGGAGGCCTTCACCAGAGACTGAACCGTGGCTTGATAAAATTACTCTGAATCTTCATGCCAAAATGCAAGTGACGGCGTCACGTTGTATTGTGACACCGTCAGGCTTCCTTTTCCTGACATTTTTGTGACCTGGTCGTTTTCTTCGTTTTCTTGTCCAAATAAGCTAGAATCTTGTTCGTTTTCGTCTTATGCTTTCAAAGGACCTAAAATGCGAAAAGAAACAATTTAGGGTAATAATTGATCAAATAAAGACAAGTTTAGAGACTAAATGATCCCCTAAAAATTCACGTTTTAAATCCTTATCAGTTACTTAGGTGTGCTTGAAAGCCGGAATGGAACCAGACAAGTGGATAAAAGATAGCAGTTGTTCAAGACACATGACTGGGGACAAAATTCTTTTCTCAACATACCAGGAATATGACGGAGGTAATTTTACTTTTGGTTGCAAGTTAAAAAGCAAAATCATTGGCAAATGTATGATCTCTCATGACTCACTTTCTATTGAAAATGTTGCACATGTTGACAACCTATGATTTAATCTACTTAGCATTAGCCAACTATGTGATAAAAAGTATAAGGTATTATTTTTCTAGCGAAAATGAAAGTGAAATACTTAAAGATGGAATCACCATAGGAAAAGGATTTAGGAAAAACAACATCTATGTTAAGAAAATTGATAAAACATCCAGAGATAAACTTTGTCTTACCACTATAGATGACAACTCAACTCTTTGGCACAGAAGCCTAGGCCACGCCAATATGAGACTTATTCAATCTCTATCATCTAAAGAGCTTGTTAGTAATTTACCTAAGTTGAAATATTACCAACACTTGTGATGCTTGTAAAATTGGAAAACAAGTTCATAGTAGCCATAAGGGTAAAAACATGGTGTCCACATCTAAGTGTCTAGAACTTTTGCATATGGATTTATTTGGTCCATCCGCTATACAAAGTTATGAAGACAACTTCTACACTTAGGTTATAGTAGATGATTATTCAAGATACACTTGGACAAAAAGTTTGAAAAATAAAAATGAAGCCTTTGATCAATTTGAAATTTTGAGTAAGAAAATTTCAAAACCAAAAAGGTAGTTGCATTGTGTCGATCCGAACGGATCATGGTCGTGAATTTGATAATGACGTATAATTTGGAGCCTTTTATGATGCTAACGGCATAACACATAATATCTAGGCTCCTCGTACTCGTCAGTCAAATGGTATAGCAGAGCGTAAAAACCAGACTCTTCAAGAGATGAGTAGAACAATGTTTAATGAACAAAATATACCTAAATTTTTTTGGTGTAACGTCGTTGATACATCTACCTACATTTTAAATAGAGTTTTAATACGACTATTTTTGAACAAAACTCCATATGAATTATATAGAGGTAAGAAACCAACATTAGAATACTTTAGAGTTTTTGGAAGCAAATGCTTCATTCTAAACTCTAAGGATTATCTCACCAAATTTGACTCAAAATCTTATGAAGATGTATTTCTTGGATATTAACAAAATAGTAAAGCATATATTGTTTTAAACAAAAAATCACGAGAGTCAAGAAATCGTTAAACGTAACATTTGACGAAAGTCCACCTCCTTCTAAGACATCAACTTTGGTAGATGATGAATTAAATGAAAATCAACTTATTGAAAAACAAGTCAACTTAGATAATGACAAGGAAGATGAACCATTAAACAAAGAGATTTTTAACATTAAAGAATCTAAAAGTCATGCATTAGATAGTGTCATAGAAAAAAGAAATGAAAGAACCTTAAGGTCAAATGTTCAAAATCAAAGTAACTAATTTTGTTTTGTGTCAACAATTGAACCTAAAACTATAAACAAAGCCGTAAAAGATGAATCTTGGGTCATAGCTATCCAAGAAAAATTAAACAAATTTTTTAGAAACGATGTTTGGACTTTAGTATCTCAGCCAAAAGGACAAACTATAATCGGAACAAAATGGGTCTTTGGAAATAAAATGGATGAAAATGGTGTAGTGTCTAAAAACAAAGTTAGGCTAGTAGCATAAGGTTATAATCAACAAAAAGGCATTGACTACGATCTAACTTTTGCTCCGGTTGCTAGGCTCAAGTCTATTAGAATTATACTTGCATATGCATGTGCACATGACTTTAAACTTTTTCAAATGGATGTCAAAAGTGCATTTTTGAATGGTTTTATAAATGAGGAAGTGTATGTTGCACAACCTCCCTGCTTCAGTGATTTTGGAAAACCAAACCATGTTTAAAAACTTAAAAAAGATTTATACGGACTTAAGCAAGCACCAAAATCATGGTATGATCGACTTACAACATTTTTGATTGAACATAAGTTCACCATTTGCTTAGTAGACAACACACTCTTTACTAAAAAAATGATTCGTATATTATTATTGTCCGAATATATGTGGACGACATTATATTCGGATCGAATTATCAAGAGCAATGTGACGATTTTTCAAATCATGCACGACGAGTTCAAAATGAGTGTGATGGGTGAGCTCAAGATTTTCTTGGGATTATAAATCAAACAATTAGAAGATGGAATCTCATTCAACCAATATAAATACATAAAATATATGCTTAAGAAATTTGAACTTGAAAACTCTAAACCTATTAAAACACCTATGTCATCGAAAACTAAACTCACCAAGGATGAAGAAGGTGAATCAGTAGATAATACTAAATATATATGAATGATCTGTAGTCTACTTTACATTACGGTTAGTAAACCCGACATTATGTTTAGTGTATGTCTATGTGGATGCTTTCAATAAGATTCAAAAATCTCACATCTTGAAGCCGTAAAACGCGTCTTTAGATACATAAAAGGAACTACACACTTATGATTATGGTATCCCAAGGGAACATGTGTTGAAACTTGAGACCATAGTGTATGCCGACTCCGTTCATGTCGGTGACTATGTTGATAGAAAAACTACAAGTGGTATATGTACTTTCATCGGATATTGCCTCACTTCATGGTTCTCTAAGAAACAAATGGCTCTTGTAATTTCAACTACCAAAGCTGAATATGTATCAGCAAGAAGGGCGTGTCAACAAGCTCTATGGATGAAGCAAGCTTTTGTCGTTTATGGCATTCAACTCAATGATATTTCTATTCTATGCGACAACAAAGGAGCTATCAACCTTAGTAAAAATCCAGTCCAACACGTTCAAACCAAACATATTGAAATTTTCCATCACTTTCTTCGCGACAATATTTAAAAAGGAAACATCTCAATTGAGAAATTCTCCTCAGAAGATAACATTGCAGACATTCTAACCAAACCTCTTAAATGAGAGCCATTTAATTTTCTTAGAAGTGGACTAGGTTCAACTGAACTCACTTCGTAGATTTGACAACTTAAACTCTTAGCTTGAATGTTCGTCTAAACTCTACGTAAAAAATAACCAACTCTGACTTGAGACCTGTGGACCCCTTAGATTACAAGGCCGGACCCCTCAAAAGGGGTCCGCCGGATCCGTGGGCCTCTGACTTGGGTATATGAGTGACCACATAAACAAACACAACTTTAAAATTGAAACACACTTACGAACTACCTACTTTCCAAACTCAATTCAATTCACAATTTTGGCAATTACTCTACCAAATCTCTGTTCCTAACAACATTGTAAGTACTTTTGTAACTCTCTTCTCTCGATTCTGAGTCTAGGGTTCTTATTTTAGCACAAAACTAAACCTGGGGACTTTGCATTTTCTTACATAATCTTGAATTGCATTTGCTAATTCCATACCTAATTATGTTTTTCTTAGTTAGGAATTGCATCTTATAACTAATAAAATTGAATTCCTAAAAACCCCATGTCAAATTTATGTAAAATTTTCTCACAACTAGGATACTCAATTTTTGCACATTGTTTATACAAATAAAAACATTTTTAAGCATCATTTGCATATGTCTCTTGAATGCTAAAGGGAAAACATAACCAATACGTATTTTCGGGTAAATTCAAATGAAGCTACATTGAAATTAGGAGCGTTTAGGTTATCTCTCCGCTTGTTATTTATTTTTTATTTTTGCATTTTTGAGTCAAGATAACTGCAACTACACATAGTCTCCATATAGGCACACACCAGAACGTTATATCTAAACCTTTTTTCTTATATGTGTTGATTTTCCTATCTTTAAGTCATTACAATCATTGTCTAGGAACAAAAATTCCTGAAGCTATCACCTATGATCAGAAAGACATCATAGCTTACATACCTGCGCATATCGAACTAAGGGTCTCTCATGTGAGGAGGTAGAAATCTTTAAGGCCCTAGAAAACTGATACTTCCATGAGGGTAGAACCATACACCCCTCTTTCCTAGAAAGCACAAACATCCCACAAGAACTTGCAACAATCAATTTTTATTTTGTTCTAAACATCGATGAACAAATTTGTCCTCGATTTGTCCTTGAGTTCTACTTTAGTGTAGTACTCTCGAGTGATGATAATGGTTGCATGATCATTTGCTTCAAAGCAAATAGACACTAATTTCACATTCCTCTCTATGACTTTTCTCAAATTCTCGGCTTCCTTGTGAAGGAGCATGTGCTTACTCATATAAGTGGTCTCTCTCGGCTCTCGACACATGCATTGCTCATGGTACTCCTTACCACACTCCCTTGGTTGACAAGGAAATCATTCGAGACCACTTGTTCTTTGAACGAGCACAAACCACATGAGTCAAACGCTTAGGTAAGGAAATCAATAGAAATCCATTTTCCATATAACTAAATGAGCTTCGTCCTCCATTCATAAATTGGGAAGAAATTCTTAGGGCAAATGTCTTGTGCACAATCGGAAACCGTGATCATGTTAATGTTTGTATTTCATAAATGCTTTATTCCTTGTCAACTCATCAACCATTCAATCTTACCTACTATGTTACCAAAAGGATGGCATACATTCCCACTCTTGGGACGATGGCTCTTCCATATGGAATGCTTCTCACTCATCTCTTTAAGAGTGTTGTATCAATCCTATCAAATTCTAAGGGTGTCTCTCTAGACTACTCCCTTGTTGATCATGTGATTGTGCCATTGAGTGACAAAAGGGTTTCACGAACCAAATAAAAAGGAAAACGTCCACATCCACCTACTTCCTCCTCATCATCAAGTAGCTCGGAATATGGACTTCCAAACTCAAAGCTTCTACCTCTTGAATACTATAAGGAACTCCCTAGTATTGGACAATCATCAAAAGAATTCAAGCAAACCAAGGGGATGTTCAAATGCATTGGAAGGTTCTTCACTAAAATCAATAAGAAGCTTGACAAGATTTGAGCTTTGGTATGGGCGTTTGGTACAATCTTAAAACAACGATGTATTAACTACTATGTGTTGCATAGGATTTTAAAGCATGGAGTGATAGTGAAGATAGAGATCAACTCGATAAGGAAGCTACATGTCTTATGGCTATCAAATCTCATGAGGATTGTCTCAAGGATGGTCTACAATTGGACTGTCGGTCTAGTAGTGGCTTCGTACATACTCATGCGACTAAGAGGAGTCTCCATTCTCATAAAGGATTTGATGACAAACATGTCATATCCCACACAAGTGCCATGATTTCAAACCCGGGTAATATCATCCTTGATCTCAAATTAGATATGTGTCTTGCATCCATGATAGATAACTCAAATCTTTGGCATTGAAGATTAGGACATGCTAATATACGGTTAATTCAAAACATAGCCTCCAAGGAATTGGTTAGGAAATTACCAAAAGAAAATTTTGACAGTTATTTTTGCGATGCATATAAGGTAGGAAAACAAGTCCATGCAAGAAACAAGCTTATAAATATGATTTCAACCTCTAAATTGTTAGAAATTTTACATATGAACTTGTTTGGTCCATCTTCTATCCAAAGTTACGGATGAAACTTCTACACTTTGGTAATAGTAGATGACTATTCAAGATATACTTGGACATTATTTTTAAAAGCTAAAAATGAAGCATTTAACAAATTTAAAGTCTTAGATAAAAACTTACAAAATCTACTTGGATGTTCAATTATCTTAATTCGAATGGATCATGGTAGAAAATTTGATAATGAAGTACAATTTGGAGTCTTTTGTGATAAACATGGAATCTCTCATAATTTTTTGGCCCCTCGCACTCCTCAATCCAATGAGGTAGTTGAAAGGAAGAACCAAAATTTACAGGAGATGAGTCGTACAATGTTAAACGAACAATCCATTCCACAAAAGTTTTGGTGTCATGCCATAAAAACCGCGTCATATATACTTAATAGAGTCTTTATTAGGAAGACCATCAATAAGACACCATATGAAATACTTAGAGGAAAGAGACCATCCCTAGAATATTTTAGATTTTTTGGTTGTAGATGCATTATCTCCGACTCATTAGAAAACACTACCTTAGGTGATACTAAAACCTATAACAGGGTCTTATTAGGATATTCACAAATATCAAAGGCTTACATAGTACTCGATAAGGAAACCTTAATGGTTAAAGAATCTCAAAATGTAATCTTTGACGAAACTCCCCCAAAACTTAAGTCACTACCTTTGGAAGATGATGATATAATATAAGAACATGCAATTCAAAATAAGATAGTCCCATAATAATGATTCTAAGGAAGTTGTACCTAGAGTAGAAAATATTAAGGAAGTTATGGATCATCCGATAGATCAAGTCATAGGAGAATTAAATGAAACAACACTTAGGTCACATATCCAAGACAAAAGCAACTTTTTTGCGTTTGTTTCAACCATAGAGCCTAAGAATATTAAAGAAGCTATAAAAGATGAAAATTTTGTGATGGCAATGCAAGAAGAATTAGACCAATTCTTAAGAAATGATGTATGGGTTTTAGTTCCATGTCCTAGTGGGTACACTATTATAGGAACCAAATGGGTCTCTAAAAATAAGCTAGATGAAAATGGAATAGTATGTAGGAATAAAGCTAGACTAGTTACCCAAGGTTATAATCAACAAGAATGAATATATTATAATGAAACTTATGCCTCCGTTGCACGTCTAGAGTCTATAAGAATTTTGCTTGCTTACACATGTAGTCATAAGTTTAAAATTTTTCAAATTGATGTCAAAAGTTTTTTTCTAAATGGAGTCATTGAAGAAGAAGTGTATGTTGCGCAACCTCCCGGCTTCATAGATTTTCTAAAATCTAATCATGTTTATAAGCTTAAAAAGGCATTGTATGGACTAAAACAAGCTCCTATAGCTTGGTAAGATAGATTACAACCGTTTCTCTTGCATAATGAATATAAAATGAGAATAGTAGACAACACTTTATTTACCAAAACAAAAGGTGAGCATCTAATTATTATTCAAATTTATATAGATGACATTATCTTTAGCTCAACTTGTCAATCGCTTTGCGATGAATTTTCCAAATTAATGCACAAGGATTTCAAAATGAGTATGGTGGGTGAACTTAGTTTCTTTCTAGGATTAAAAATTAAGCAATTGAGTGATGGGATATTTTTTTAACCAATCCAAATATATTGGTGAAATGCTTAAGAAATTTGGCTTGGAAAACTCCAATGCTACCAAAACCCCAATTTCTAGAAAATCAATTCTTACTTTGGATATAGACAATGAATCTATAGATAGCACTAAGTAAACAGGGATGATAGGAAGCTTACTTTATCTCACGACAAGTAGGCCAGATATAATGTTTAGTGTTTGCCTTTGTGCTAGGTTCCAAGAAGAACCTAATATTTCGCACTTAGAGGTCGTTAAGAGAATATTTAGGTATTTTAAAGGAACACAACATTTAGGTCTTTGGTAGCCAAAGGATACGGGGGTAAAAGTGTTGGTATATGCCAACTCGGATCATGCGAGAGATATACTTGATATGAAAAGCACTAGTGGAATATGCACATATGTAGGAGCTTGTCTAACATCATGGTTTTTTTAAGAAACAAACTTCTTTTTCAAATTCAATAATGGAATCCGATTATGTTGCGGCCGGAAGGGCTTGCCAACAAGCCTTATGGATGAAACAAGCATTTGTTGATTACAACATCATGTTACATGAAGTACCTATCTTATGTGACAATAAGTGTTCTATCAATCTAACATCAATTCCAATTGATTACCCCCACACTAAGCATATAGAGATTAGGCACCACGTTTTAAGAGATAACATAGCAAAGAACCATATAGCTATTGAGAAAATACCTTACGAAGATAATATTTCAAGAATCCTAGCTATGCCCTTAGACAAGGATCAATTCAACTACCTAAGGTTAGGACTAGGAATGAGGTTGCTAGAAGAAAAGGAGGATGATAATAGTAAAAAGAGATAGTGAAGGAATCTTAGGTACACAACTTTTCATAAATACCGACAAAACAAAAGATTTACACATATAATCATGCACTTCACAATACTTTGGATTTAATATCCAACCACTCATTTATTGTCCACTAAAAAATCATTTTACACAAACCTTAATCTCCTTATATAAAGGGAAAGTGTCATGTTTTTCCAAACTACACAAACACAAAACTTAACACATCCTCCACTAATTCTAAGAGTGCAACTCTCAAAACAGGAATTATGACTCTCGGAATGATCGGTGAAAAATAATCAAGGAAATCAAAATTCAGAGAGCTTTAGGAGATTGAAAGGGTCATTTACGAATATGATGAAAAATGAGGGTGAGGATAGGATAATGTTTGAATATGAATTAAGGAGGTTTGCGGAATGTGAGGTATGTGACTTAATTAAAGAACCCCTAAGTCCAAGGGTGAATGAAGAAGAATACTCCATTTGTTGTGAAAATACCGCACACATGGTTAATGTACTCAAAGAATCAAGGATCGAAGCTAGGATGATACTTTTATCCATTCATGAAGGGATCATGGATTTACTAACCACCATCTCCAAAATGAATAGGGAATTGAAGGATGACAAGTTGAAAGAAAAGGTGAAGAAGATGAAGGGGAAGGAAAAGTTAGGATTTAACCCTAATGAATAGATCTCTTGCTTGATGTAGTAAACAAGTACTAGTATAGTGCTTTTATGGGAAGTACTAGGATAGATCTTGTAGAATAAATAATATGGCATATTTTGTTCATGTATGCTTGAAATGGAATGACATCTTTTGAATTTAATATCACTTGTCATGCATAATAGCTTGAAATGTCTTGGACTAACCCATGTCGTAAGCATCCAAATGGTTATCTAACCCATTTTGGACTTCCACATGCGAGATGTTGTTTGTGTGTTGCATGTTGTATGTTTCTTATGTAGCAAAAAACAACGCAAATGTGATGCTTTTGACCCATGGATCCCACCTTTAAACAAGGGGGAGTAACGATCTAGTGGGAGCAATGTTCAAAGGGGAGCATGTTATCGGTATATTGTTATCCAAAGATTGATAATGGGGAATAATGAAAGAACATCCAAGATAAATCATGCCTTTTTGATTCGACGAAAGGGAGAGAAAGAAAGCAAAGATCAAAGCTTGGGTAAGACCAAGTGAAGACAAAGAGCGAGCTTCACCAAATTATAAGGCAAAGGTCAATACGTAAGGCTACATCAAAGGCGATTTGCGAGCTTCACCAAATTACAAGGAAAAGGTCAAGACGCAAGGCTACATCAAAGGCGATCTTAATCTTCATTACGTTTTGTAATTTTATTTGCTTTCAAAATTTATTTGTCATCATTAAAAGGGGGAGATTGTTGGGACGACATTGGTTGCGTCTTATTTTGTTTTAATGATGAAAATAAACCTTAGAAACACATAAAATCACAAACGTTAGCCAAAAACCAATCAAATAAATACCTGCTCCTGATGCGCTATTGATGCTCCAACACGCAGGCAGCGTGCCAGGCCACTGTTTGATTCGGGACGGTTTTTGAAAGTCGACTTTCTCCTTAGCCAAAAACTGTGGTTCTTTCAATACAGGTATGAATATGATATGTGCTTCATTGAGAACATTCATAACCAATTTTAGAATTAGAAGGATACAAAATCACAACCTCTCGTTTTTGACAAAACGCCAACTCAAATATTTTCTCAATTGCCACTAGCCAAGGCTTTTCAATACCTAGGAGAGTCATACATTTCATATGACATCAAGGGAAAGTATTCATATGACCATAATCCGGGTTTACGTCTTTTCTAATCACGTAACGGGTTTTACTCCCTTATTGGTTAAACTGAGTCAAAGGTCTCTTTGCTAAACACATCCTTTCTCGTTATGGGATATGGTTTACTATGATGCAAAGCACTTAGCTTGTTTACATCAAGATTATTATTGATTACGTCAAGTTGTGGGAAAACACGAGCTATAATATTATGAATACTTGACGTTGTGTTATTTGGGAGCATGGGTATCCTTTGATTTTATTACCCAACACACAACCCATAATTATTATTGTAAATTCTTTCTTTCCTTAATGACAAAGTGATTATTTATAATCAATCCTTTGATTATCACCTTATAAACCCTTTAATAAATAAACCTTCCAAATCTTATCACAAACATTCTCTAAATATTCCCTTACACACATGGTACTTGTATGTACTTCTTGTCCCTCAACATTCTAACATTCTCCACATCAACTTCTTATTCATCACATTCTCTCTAAACCACATACAATCAAACACATCACCACTTTACTATTCACTTTCTTCTCCAACTCTCTCTACACATACACACCATTATTTTGAAGTCAAATTTCACACACACTACTCACATTCCTTCTCACACATACACTACATTCTCAAGTGCAAGCCAAGGGGCTCCTAATCTTGTCACCATCACATCACTATGATATCCTCTCCTTCACTCTCTCACACAATCTTGTCACCATAACATTAACACCCAAGACAGTCAGTTGACTGACCAATCTCTGCAATCTATTGAATAGATGATCAATAGATTCACTAGTTATTGCAGTGAAGTTCTTCAATTATTGTTTTAACAAAACCTTTTGAGTTTTCTTGGTGGCATCATTACCACCAAATCTTGTGACAATTGCCTCAAACAATGTTTTGGTTGTCTTGTATTGACTGAAAGACAAAATATGGTCATTATGAATGACCATCATTAACAAACTTCTTGCTTTAAGATCATTCCTTCTTTTAAGGTTCTCATCTATAGTGAGGGGATATGTGTCAAGTTTAGTAACAGTCTTGCCATCTTCAACTATTTCAGTTTGTTTAAGAACAAAGGAGTCCTCATTTTCAATAATCTCCCAGAGATTATAGTCAGGCACAAGAAAGTATTGCTCAATTCTGAGCCTCCACATGTCATATTCATTCTGTTTGAGTATTAGTAACTTAGCAGCAGCATGGTTTTGTGAGGATTCCATATCCATGGGATTTGATTAGAAAAAAAAAGTGATTAGGAATGTATCTTCTAAATCAAAGTATCTGAAACCAAGGCTCTGATACAACTTGTGAGGATCTAAACACCTTTGAGACTTGTGTTATTAGATACTTTGAGGTTATACCAAGTAGTATGCGGAATCTACTACTTAGCACTTTAGAAGACAATGGTAATTGAATGTATATGGAACAATAAACAAAGATGTAACAAAACGCTTCAATATTATTGATGATAATACGAGTGATCTTCACTTATCATTAGGGTTCACAACTTTGAAGCTTAACAAAAAGATACGTACAAAACATCTAACCCTAGGACCTCCTTCCCTTAGGACCTCCTTTTATAGCTTAAGGAGTCCTTTACAAGATAACTATAATATATTCGTATCAATCTAAACGTATAAGATATTCATGCAATCTATTCTATAATTAAAAAATGCTTACATATCCTATTAGCAATACAAACCATATATACTAGCAGTTAGTACGGCTAGTGTATTCTTTACTAGTCAAGTTTGTATGCCTGGAAGTACCTATAGCAGTTAGTATTGTTACGTTTAATTCCCAACAATCCTCCCCTAAACTTATGATTTCTCTACAAATCACTAAGTTTCTTGAATTAAACTCCAAGTCTTCTGATGAGGGGGGATTCTTCCAAATTTACTACCTTTCTGATATCCCCTCAATCTTTTGCAAAAGCTTGTAAACCATGGGAGATCTTTTATTCTCAAAAGTAGACAATTTGGAGTCAAGCATCTGAATGGCAACAAGAGTAGAAAGTGGGTAGTCTCTATCAACAAGCATGTAGATCCAGCTCTCACTGAGTTCCACACCATGCACTCCACAATATTGAAAGAGCTTCAAGCTTTTCACCATGTAGTCCTCCCACCAATAACCATTAGCATCTAGCTCAAACATGAATTTTAGAGCATGCCAGATGGCTAAGTTAAGGGTTCCTGTGGGTCTTGTAATACCATATCTAAATTTCACAATCTTCCACAATACTTCCAAATCTTGCCTATCAACAAAGTGCAGCATATAGGTAACACATGAGTATCTGCCTTTGTAGCCATTAGACCTGGTTAACTCTATGAAATTCTTGAATCCATCAGATACAATTTGCCAGTCAGTCATGGGAAATCTTGCAGTTAGAGGAGCTGCATCAACTGCATCTTTTTGTATCACCAGTTGATCTAGCCTTTGTTCATTTTCACTGATCTTCTGTTTCTTAGCATCATCAGATTCCATAGATGGACCAACCCATTTTGCACCTGAAAACTTTTCTTCTTCATTCATAGGAGTGAATCTATGAATCTTCCTATATGCATTGAAGTACAATCTTTCTATCTCAGTGCTTGATTTTCCCTTCAACTGATATGCTTTCCAGTTATCTTGCATTTTAAGAAATTTCTTCATCTGATGAGTAATCTGTGCTTTTGTTGGAGGCTTAGGTCTTATTTTCTCTCTTTGACCTCTTCTGATAATCTCAATCAAGTCATTTACAGTAGCCTCTTTTTCTTATTTAAGGGATTTCTTCCCTTTGGAGATCATACATCTGCTTAGCAATTTCCTCATCTGAAGCATCTGTTTCTCTACTTATCCTCTGCTCTTCCATAAAACCAACAACTTCTTCTTCTTGAGCCTTTTTAGCAAGGTTAGCATCCAAGTCCACCTGTGTAAGAACCTTTTTCTTTATCACTTCTGGTTCTTCCGATTCCACTGCTATCCCTTTGCCTTTATCCAGAGCAGTAGTACCAACTTTTGTAGAAGCAGTATCAACTGCTGGTTGATGACTACTGGTAGCAGTATCATCACCAAATCCTTGAGAGCCTTCCTCTAGATGTTCTTCAAAATCCAACTGCCTCCCCTTAATTTCAGCCCCTGTTTTCCTCCATTGGTTGGGAGAATCACCCAAACCATCATCAAATTCATTTGTAGTAGTAGATTCTGCTGCAGAATCTTTGTCTTTTGCCTTGAAAACCTTAACCTTAGCTTCCAATTTCTTCACTTTGAGAACCAACTTCCTGTAAACATTAGCATATAGTTTCTTGGTAGCAATCAGATCATGTTCCAAGGTTTCAACCTTCATAGTGAGCCTGGTACAAGTGTCCATCAATTCCTTTAGTCTATCACTACCTTCAACACCACCAGATGTGTTACCTTCTAGTATTGATGCATCATGAGGCATAAACTCAGGTTCAGTCCTAGGGGGACTGTCCACTGAGCCACCCAGGTTTTCCATTTGACTTGGGATTTCATCACCTGTATGAAGTCTTGGAGGACTTGGTACATTAGATGTTGCCAGGGTTGAGGTCTTATCAATGTTGGTACTATCCTGCCCAGTTACTAAGCCTGAGACAGTAGTACCAGCCTCTCCCTTTCTGCCAATGGCAGTCTCATCTGCTTCAGGAGTGTGAGTAGGACCACTGGGCTGAGAGACCTCAGTGACCTGTCTGGTTTTTCTCCTAAAGGTGTGAATGACAGGAGGTGTATAGTCAATTAGTGGAACCGCAATGGGTATGTGTTGGGGTTCAGTTGGGTTTACTGACCCTTCACCCTGTACCTGTGAAATTCTGGCTATCATCTTAGAAAAAAGAGGCACAATGACCTCATTATATTGTCTATTCCCCATTGCCATATTTGTAAAAACTTTTTTGTTGCAGGCAAGGGGTAGGAAAAATACGTTTGTGGGATGATAACTGGCTTTGTTTAGCTTGTAAAACAGTTTGGATGAACCTTGGGTACATCAATAACTTAGAAGGAAAATCTACATTCTTCACCATGTTATCAAAAATAAATTTTGAGAAGTTAAAAACTCTGTTAGTAGCCAGACACACAAGAGCAGTAGCAATATTACTACTGAACTACTCCCATAATGTCTTTTTAGGGCTAAGACAGTGAAGAAGAGTGTGGATTAGAAATCTCTATTGGGGAGAAAAACATCCTTTTTGAAAAGTCAAAAGTTGTTTGGATGTATCATATCCCATTCTTGAAAGGTTTTAAAAAATTTCTGGGTTAGGCAAGTCTTGGATACCATTTGAATCATCTAAATGAAGAAGGCTTCTTAGAGATGACTCGGTAACATAAATGTCTTGCCCATCCATAGTTGCACTAAGTGCACGGGTTTCTGTTTCCTCATCATCCTCATCAAGTGTGATGGCAGTTGCAGTCTGCCAAAATTGTTTGATGTGAGAGGTAAAGAGTGGGATTTGTAGTTAAAGCATATCTGATATAGGATTGGTTCAGGAAATCCACAATCTCATAAAAAAAAGGTCCATCCCCTTGCTCTGTTTTAGTCAGGAAAGCCACCTTGTTGTGATTCTTAACAAATTGTAGTTCTGCCATCTTAAGAGTGAGAAAATGAGAGCACTATGATCGTTTAAGGTGTAATTGATGTTTTATGAAAGCCAATTGAGTTTTAGTACCAACAGAGAGGGTTTGAGAATTTTGCGAATTTTGATAACTTATACGTAAAGAGATAACTTTAAGAGTAAGAAAGTGGATAAGTATCAAAGATTTTAACCCTATAAGTATGGTAAGGTTGCAAAAATTACTCAACGGCTAATTTTGTAAAACGGTTAAAACCTGACAATATCAACGGCTATATAGCAGTATCAAGTTTTATACTAGCAGTACAAATTTGGCCTAGCAGTACTAACTTTTTGAAAAAAATTGACTTAGCAGTATGAACTTTAGGAAAGATTTAAAATAATATTGTCCATACTCTTTGAAGATAGTACGGCCCTAAAACAACCAAGAACATAGCTTTTAGCAAACTACCAGCTATCAATGGATTTGATATATTTTTACCAAGAGCCGTTCGCTCTGGACTAGCCAACTCTTTACTGTGAAGCATGGTGTGTTGATGACCATATAGTTTTCGGCAAACTATCAGCCATGAACGAATTTGATTAGTCTTTACCAAAAACCGTTTGCTCTGGACTAGTCAGTTCTTGATGTGTGTAAGACATGGTGAACTGATTACTTTTGTGGTGTGATACATGTCACACAATGTAAGTCTACAGCTCAAGGCACCCATGATTCTGTCTCAACCTGTCAATGTTAGTCCAAAACCAAGAAAACACAGAGAAAGGTGTTTCCTTTATGAAAGTACAAAGTGTGACTAACAGGACAAACTGCAACACACAAATTTGCACTAGCAGTACTATATATTACAACTAGCAGTACTAAGTTTATCCAGTTTTAAAAACATGAAGAAATCTCAACATTTAAGGGTTAAGCATTCCAATACCTGTGACCAAGTACTGAAACCTCCCCACATCAAAATATTTAGTTAATAAATCAGCAAAGTTGTGTTCAGTATCAACCTTAACAACTTGTATTAACTATTTCTCATTGCAATCCTTGATGAAATAATGTCAAATTTATATGTGTTTTGTTTTAGAATGATGAACTGGATTTTTAATAATATAAATTGTACTGCTATTGTCAATATAAATTATATTACCCATGAAATTATACCCATAGTCAATTAGTTGCTTGACTGCAATAGCTAGCAGCAGCCACATATTCTGCTTCAGTTGTAGAGGTGGCCACTATGGTCTGTTTCTTGCATTGCCAAGAAACCAATCTTCTTCCTAAGAACCGACAACCTCCTATTGTTGATTTCCTATCCAAACTGGCACCAACATAATCATTGTCTGAATATGCTACAAGGTCAAAAGGGGACTCTTTAGGATACCATAAGCCCAGCTTAGGCTGGCCTTTAAGATACCTAAAGATCCTCTTCACAGCCGTCAGATGAGAGACCTTGGGAGTAACCTGAAACCTTGCACATACACACACTGCAAACATAATATTTGGCCTAGAGGAGGTGAGGTACATCTGAGACCCAATCATGGATCTGTAGGTGTGAACATCAACATCTTCTCGAGACTCATCTTTCACCAATGGTTTCTCAGTGTCAAAAGGTGTGTTGGCTACTCTGGCATCTGTAATTTGGAATTTCCTCAGAATGTCAGCCACATATTTATATTGACTGATAAATATACCATCTGGTCTCTGCTTCACTTGTAGCCCCAAGAAGAAAGTGAGTTCACCCATGGAACTCATCTAGAATTTGTCATGCATCAACTTTTCAAATTCAATACATATCTATTTATTTGTATCACCAAAGATAATATCATCTACATACACCTGTACAAGCAGGATGTCTCCCTTGAGCTTCTTGATGAACAAAGTCTGATCAATCTTGCCCATTTGAAAGCTATTCTGCAACAAATATGTAGCCAGTGTTTCATACCATGCACTTGGTGCCTGATGCAGACCATAAAGAGCTTTCACCACCTTGTATACCTTGTTAGGATGATCAGGATCAATAAAACCTGGAGGTTGTGAGACATAGACCTCCTCTTCAATTGTTCCTGTTAGGATTTAGTAAATCCAGAATATAAAGAGTCGGTCACCTCAAGTATATGTAATCGTTAGAAAGCTCGTAGTCGTAGATTATTATAAGTTAAGTAGTATTTAGTTTAAGTAACACCGTGGAGGACGGACGGGTCTTTACCCACTGTATACCTGATCCACAACCCGATAGGTGGCGATTTATGTAAAGACTATATATACTCTCTACCTTCCAAGGTAGAGAGTTGGAGCTCATAATAAGACTTTTCTTTCTCTCACTAAAGTTCCCGAAACCTCTAACTTTCTCTCTCTAGAACTCTTTGTACGCCTATTTGATCTTATGGTTTAGTGTATTTATGAAATCCAATATGTTACAAATGGTATCAAGAGCCATCGTTTGATCATCTCTTACATATCTTTGGATTTCTAGTGAATTTTAGGTGGTTTTAGAGTTTGAAAAAGTTTAGTGGTTTTTGCATCATTTGGATCATTTCTAGTGTTAAAGTTTGAAACTTGAGTGTAGTTTTGTGTTTAAAATCATTGTATGTGCTTGGGTTTTGATTTGTTAAGCTTGAATCATCGTGGTTGGGTTGTTTTTGGATTGAAAAGTGGTGTTTATGTGTTTTTCTTGCTAGCGACTTAAGCCACAGATAAGTTATCTTGGTAGCGACTTGCTTTGTAATTTGGTAGCGAGTTGTAGTTGAAGGCCTTAGCGAGTTGAGCTAGCCACTTGTCTATTGAGACAAGCCGACAAACAGTACACTTAGTGGAGTCTCCACTACGGGTAGCGACTTGGTGAAAGTTAGCGACTTGTACTTAAGTTTGTTAGCGACTTGGTGTTAGCGATTTGGTGCTTAGCGAGTTGCTCTTTAGCGACTTGACAACTTAGCGACTTGGTGCTTAGCGACTTGCTGTCAAAATTTTGCTAGCGACTTGGTGCTTAGCGAGTTGCTCTTTAGCGACTTGACAACTTAGCGACTTGGTGCTTAGCGACTTGCTGTCAAAATTTTACTAGCGACTTGGTGCTTAGCGACTTGGTTCAGGTTTTCTTAGCGACTTGGTTGACTCTGTCTGTAATACGATTGTCTCTTGATTTAGTAAAATCCCGTGAAAGAATCTATTTCCCGGTTTAATCATAGAGTTATAAAATCCCGTTTAATTTGTCATTATGTCTACCAACGTTCCTACAATCATCTCTACTGTTGCCGAGGATGTTCAAGCAGCTGGTTCAGATACTCGTCCACCCATGCTTGACAGAACTGACTATGACTCTTGGGCTCAACGAATCAGATTGTACTGTCTTGGAAAGGAAAATGGAGTCAACATTCTCAAATCCATTGATGAAGGACCGTATCGGGTTGAGACTACTAGAGACCTAATTGATACAACTGAAGATGGAACAATGATCTATGGAATAGATAGACCAAAGACATATGATGAGCTCGATGATAAGGATAAAAAGAGATTCGATGCTGATATCAGGGCTTCTAACATTGTACTTCAAGGTCTTCCAAAAGATATCTACAAGCTGATCAATCACAACACCGAAGCCAAGGCAGTGTGGGATAATGTGAAGATTCTTCTCTCAGGTTCTGAATTAACTATGGAAGACAGAGAATCACAACTCTATGATGAATTTGAACACTTCAAGATGAAACCAGATGAGAGTGTCTATGAGTACTATGTGAGATTCCACAAGCTTGTTAATGATATGAGGAACATCAGAATGACTATGCCAAACATTCAGCTGAACTCAAAGTTTGTGAACAACATGAATCCCGAATGGTACAAGTTTGTCACCTCTGTAAAGCTAACCAAAGGATTGAAGAATACAAACTATGAGCAACTCTATGCCTTCCTCCTTCAGAATGAGAGACATGCTATGTTTGAAAAAAGGATTCTTAATCAGTTCAAAACCAACCAGGGAGAGACAAGCTCATCGAATGATTCAAATCAGAATAGGGGAAGGAATGGAAACCAGGGTCAAGCAAAGCCAATCAAATGTTACAATTATGGAGGTGAAGGACACATTGCAAGGAACTGCACATTGCCAAAACGCCCTCAGAATGCCGAGTACTTCAGGGATAAGATGTTGCTTGTGCAAGCTCATGATAATGGTGCAGCTTTGGATGAAGAGGAGTTGTTGTTCTTGGCTGAGGGAAATGCTAAGACATATGATGCAGATGTGGATGAGCAACCAATTCAGGAGATAGGCCATAATCATCAGAATGCCTTTCAAGTAGCTGATTGTGATGCATACGACTCTGATGTTGATGAAGAACCCACTGCACAAACCAATTTCATGGCTAGCATTTCTCCAATGGTCTCTCCTAAAGTCTCTTCATCACCACAAGCTGGTCCATCCAAAGACCAAATCATTTCTGAGGTATTAAAATTATACGATGAAGTTGATGAGCAAAAGATACATAACGAAGTACAATCAACTGTAATTATTGAGTCAGATATTGAAAATATGGGTAATATCAATGTTTTCCCATATGATCAATATGTGAAACAAAGTGAAAGAGAGATTGTACCAAGTGATGTATCTTATGCAGTCAATAATGACTATGCTTTCGACGAATACACTGCACGTGCCCCTGATGATTCTGTTATTTTTGTACTTAATGCTTATAAAGAACGTGTTGCTATTTATGAACAACGTGCTAAGTTTGAATTAACCTCCCGTGAGCAGGAAATGGATGACCAAATGCGTACAACTATTAGAAAAAGTAGGTTTAGAGAAGAAGTATTGAAATAAGAGTTAAACTCCTTACAAGATAAGCTTTTTAAAACTGCTAAGCAAAAACAAGAACTTCAAGAAAATGTTAAAATGCTTAAGCAAGAATTCAGTGTTAAGGAATCAAAACTTTTGAATGATTTTTCTAATCTAAAAACCTTGAAGAACAAGCTTTAAAATAAGTTGTACGTACAAGGAAATACCATTCAGACTGCTCACTTAATCACTAACCATAGAGTCTTAAGCGATAAGCATAGCATTCCCCTTGTTGAGGAACCAAATCCAGAGGTCATTAAGAAGGCTAGAAATGCTCATAAGGTTATTTATGATGGCAATGAAATCCTTAAGCCTAGACAGAAACCTAGTTGCGTTGAGTGCATTGAGGAAGATAAGAAATCAGATGAAGTCACTAGGGAAAAGATGAACAAGAAACCAGATGATCCTAAATGTAAAGAGAAGAAAATAAATATCACACCCCATGATTACAAAAAGGAGAATTGGATTTCCTTGAACATGTTTAAGCCTCAGACGTTGTTAACACCTGAACAAGTGTTCTGGAAAAAGGATTTAGATAAGCAAAAAGCAGAGAATCTTGTTGTAACAACCCCCCCCCCTTTAGGAAAATGCCTTCAGCGACTGTGTATCCTCCCAATACACCAATGCATTTACTTCCTAGGACTATTGCCACTAAAAGCAAGACCTTAATCAGTCAATATGTTATTTTTCAACTATTTGTTGATTTTGAGAAAACTTGTAAGAAAAGGATCACACCCACTGGTATAACTGAAGGGGAAAGGGGTTTTGAGCAAACAAAAGAATGTTATTTAACTGAAGTCATGCCTTTCTTTAAACAACTAAAAGATCATTTTGAAAGTCTTAAAAAGGGAATGAATTTAGACATTAAAGAAATGGAAAAGGAATTTGATGCAATGATAGTTGAGGTTAGTGACTATGAGCGTGCACTAAAATATAATGAGATTGAGAGGAAGAACTTGCATACATTGAATGAGACTCTTATTACTGAATGTGTTGCTCAAGATGTGTTTTTCACTGCTACAAATTGTTCCATTAATGCTTCTCAATTTCATGAATTATCTGTTGCCCTGAAAGTCTCCCATGATCGTGTCATTGAGCTTAAAAAGACTAATTCTAAGTTAAATGAGAAAATTGAACTGGATGATCACGACAATTTGGTTAAATATTTTTCTAAACTAGAGGTTGAGCATTTTAATTTACAACTAAAATATCAACATCTTAAAGAAAATATCAAAACTTCAAATATCAAGACATCCTCAGATGATCCAGAGTTTGATGCAGTGTTTCAAATTAACAAACGTGATGAAAAGATTCAAGCTCATTGTAACACGATCAGAAAGTTGAAAGCCCAAATCTCACAAATAAAGGGTCAAAAGAACAATGTGACTGGCTCCCAAATGCCTCCTCCTTTAGATTCTCAGAATTCTCAAACGTTTCATCTTCAAAACAGTAAATGCATTACAAAAGGAAAACAAAAGTTTTTTTGAAGAAAATGAAAAGGTTAAACGTCACTTCAATGAGTTATTTGAATCAATAAAGTTCACTCGTAACAAAAATAACGAACAAATAGCTTCATTTCAAAAGGAAATTGAGAATCTAAAGAGCCAAGTAAAAGGGAAAATGCCAATGACCAATGGGGAGAATGGTGTATCAAAGGTTCACTCTTGTAATAAATATGCTTTGTCTGTGAAATATGTTCCCCTTCATCTTAGGAATAACAAACTTGCAATTCAAACATATTTCTTATACCTTAAGGATTGTCTAGAATGTCTCCATGAGATTTTTGAAGAGGATAAGTTAGAGAAACCACTTGATAATGAAATTGGGCATGCATGCTTATATGCCGAACGATCTCAAGAACTTCTAGAATGCTTAATCACAATATGCCCTAAGTCCTTAGGCGAGAGAGTTAATCATTTGATTCCTTATTCTATGCCTAGTGCCAAGCATGAAATCCATTCAATGCCCAATGTCATGAATGTGAACCTTAGTGTGCCTTCAAGTAGTTCAGATTCCAGATCTGTTAGTGCTAAGAAAGTGAACTCTACTGTGCCTTCTAGGAGTACAAATCCCAGCACTTCTTGTGTTAAGAAAGTGAACCTTTGTGTGCCTGCATGTAGTTCAGATCCCAACACATATAAACAGGAGATGCAAAGAGTAGCAAAACCAACTAATGTTCCCATTCCATCTACAGGAGTAATCAGTGACATTAAAGCGAGCAGGTCAAAGTCTCAAGACAATACAAGGAATGATAGGACCTCGCAAGCTAAGAATGTGCATTGGAAGAGAGTAGAAGACCAACCTAGGAACTTTAAGTTTGAGTCGAATAAAACGAATCGTGTTGATTCTAGTATTAGCCATAGGCTTACTGTAATTAATTCGAATTCTGATACTATTTGTAAACCTTGTAATGATGTCTGTTTGAATTCTGTTACTTATCATGAATGTGGTGTGAATGCTTTGTCTAATCCGATCAAATCCCCAGTTAATATTGTTAATGAAAAAAATCATTCTAAGAAGGCTAAAAGGCAAAGGCAAAAGAAAGTTAGGAAATAGTGGAAACCCACAGGAAGAACATTCAGTAAGATAGGTTATCAATGGATACCTGTTGGCCATAAGGTTAATCAGACAATGCCCACTAGAAAATGGATGCCTACTGGTAGAAATATTCCCTTAAGAAGTGAACATACTTTGAATAGGGCTAATGCAGACACTAGTACTGCATCTATTCATAACGATTCCATTGCTTCTATTTCTGATGTGGGTGTTCCAATCACTGTTACTAACCAAATGGAACCCATTCTTTCATGGGGATCCCAATTATCCAGTTATTCATTCTTGTCTGTGTTCAACTGCAGATCGTTCAAATCGTTCTATGGTACCTGGACTCAGGCTGTTCCAAGCATACGACTGGAGACCGGTCGCGGCTCATGAACTTCGTGAGTAAATTCATCGGGACAGTTAGATTCGGGAACGACCATTTTGGAGCTATTATGGGTTATGGAGATTATGTGGTTGGTAAAAGTGTGATTTCCAGGGTATATTATGTGGAAGGTCTTGGTCAAAATATGTTCTCTGTTGGTCAATTCTGTGATTCCGATCTAGAAGTGGCTTTTAGAAAACATACTTGCTTTGTTAGAGAACTTGATGGTGTTGAATTATTAAGAGGTACTCGATGTTCTAACCTATACACCATCTCTATCGATGACATGATGAAGTCCTCTCCAATCTGCTTGCTATCAAAGGCTTCTAAAACAAAGTCATGGTTATGGCATCGTTGTCTCAATCACTTGAACTTCGGCACCATAAACAACCTTTCCAGAAAGGATCTTGTCAGAGGCTTACCCAGATTAAAATATGAAAAGGATCATCTTTGTTTAGCTTGCCAATTGGGTAAAAGCACGAAATATGCCCACAAACCAAAACCCACAAATTCTGTAATGGAAGTTCTTCATACCCTTCATATGGATCTGTGCAGACCAATGAGAGTGCAAACGATAAATAGGAAGAAATAGATTCTAGTAGTTGTTGATGACTACTCTCGATTTACTTGGGTAAAGTTTTTGAGGACAAAGGATGAAACTCCAGATGTCATCATCAAACTAATCAAACAGCTTCAGGTTCGACTCAACAATACAGTCAGAATTGTTCGAACAGACTATGGCATAGAGTTTGTCAACAAAGACTTAATTCATTCTTATGAAAGTGTTGGAATCAGCCATCAAAGAAGTGTTCCACGAACTCCTCAACAGAACGGTGTAGTTGAAATACGAAATCGAACTCTTGTAGAAGCCGCAAGAACAATGCTTATTTATTCGAAGGTTCCAATGTTTCTATGGGCTGAAGCCATTGCCACTGCATGCTACACCCAAAATCGTTCCCTTATACACACCTCTCATGGAAAAACTCCATATGAAGTTGTTCATAAACGAAAACCTGATCTCTCCTACCTTCGTGTGTTTGGTGCTTTGTGCTATCCAACAAATGACGGTCAAGATTTAGGTAAATTAAGAGCAAAGGCAGATATTGGAGTTTTTGTTGGGTATGCACCAAACAAGAAGGGTTACCGAATCTACAACAAGAGAACCCGAAATATCATGGAAATAATTCATGTTACGTTCGATGAGCTGACCGGTCAAATGGCTCCTGGACAACCCAGTTCTGGACCCGCACTTCAAAACAGTCCCATTGGTTCATCCCTTGTACCAAATTCCCTCCAGCTATTCCATATGTACCTCCAACTGAAGATGATTTGAAGAAATTGTTTGATCCGATGTTTGATGAACTCTATGAGCCAAGTGCTATTGAACTGTCAATTCCCACAACAGAGGCTGCTCATATTATTGAGAAGGAAGTCAATCCTTCAGTTTCAATATCATTAAGTCAAGAAGCACCTGCTGCTGATAACTCAGTCTCATCAACAAATCATCAATCTTCGAATGTACATCATGGAACTGTTTCTGGCATCAATGATGAAGTTAATCCCTTTGCTACTCCTGAAGATGCTCCATTTGAAAACATATTTGCTCCTGAATCACCATCAGAACCATCTTCTTCAGGAGACATCGACTCTACTACCTCAGTCCCTCAACAACTGCCACATGAACACCTTAGAAAATGGACTCACGATCATCCATTAGACAACATCATTGGAAATCCCTCTCGTCCAGTATCAACACGAAAACAACTTGCAACCAATGCCTTATGGTGCTTCTCCAACTCCGTACTCTCTAAGATCGAACCAAAAGATGTTAAAACTGCCATGAATGAAGACAGCTGGTTCAATGCCATGCAAGAAGAAATTCATGAGTTTGATCGACTTGATGTATGGGAATTAGTACCTGCTCCAGATTGTGCTATGATCATTGCTCTAAAATGGATCTTCAAAGTGAAACTTGATGAGCATGGTGATGTCCTAAAGAACAAGGCTCGATTGGTTGCTAAAGGATACCGTCAAGAGGAGGGTATTGACTTTGAAGAATCATTTGCTCCTGTTGCTCGTATCGAGGCAATCAGAATCTTTTTGCCTAATGCTGCAAGTAAGAACATGGTAGTCTATCAGATGGATGTAAAGACGGCATTTCTGAACGAAGATCTTAAAGAAGTCGTCTACGTCAGCCAACCCGAAGGCTTTGTGAATCCAGAGCATCCTACTCACGTCTATCGTTTGAAGAAGGCTCTGTACGGTTTAAAGCAAGCTCCAAGGGCATGGTATGATACGCTATCAAAGTTTCTTCTATCTACCGGTTTCAGCAAAGGAGCAGTTGATCCTACATTGTTCACCAGAAAGTCAGGCAAACATTTAATTCAAGTTCAAATTTATGTTGATGATATCATCTTTTCCTCGACTGACCCCAATGAGTGTGACCGTTTTTCAAATGAAATGGGTTCTAAATTTTAAATGTCGATGATGGGACAAATGTCATTTTTCTTGGGATTACAAATTTCATAAAGTCCCAGAGGCATTTTCATAAATCAATCTAAATATGCAAATGAGATCTTAAAGAAATTTGGATTCGATTCTAGTGACCCTGTTGACACTCCCATGATTGAAAGTACGAAACTAGATGAGGACCACTCAGGGATCATGGTAGACCAAACGAAATATCGTAGTATGATTGGATCCCTGATGTACCTCACAGCTAGTAGACCATACATCTTTTTTGTTGTTTGCATGTGTGCTAGATACCAGGTAAGCCTACTAAAAAGCACCTTGAAGCGGTTAAACGGGTCTTTCGGTATCTCCAAGGAACCATCAATATGGGACTTTGGTACCCGAAAGACACCGGTATGTCACTAACAACCTATGCAGATGCTGATCATGCAGGATGTCAAGATACTCGTCGAAGTACTTCTGGAGGTGCTCAGTTTTTGGGTGATAAGCTTGTGAGCTGGTCTTCAAAGAAGCAAATGAGTACTTCTATTTCCTCTACAGAGGCGGAATACATAGCCATGTCATCTTGTTGTGCTCAAATCCTATGGATGAGATCCCAATTATCTGACTATGGCTTTGAATTCAACAAAATCCCTCTGTACTGTGATAATAAAAGTGCTATTGCTCTCTCATGCAACAACGTACAACACTCAAGAGCAAAGCACATCGACATTCGAGATCACTTCATCAGGGAGCAAGTTGAAAACGGTGTGGTGGAACTTTACTTTGTGAGGACTGAATACCAGTTAGCAGACATCTTCACCAAAGCTCTTCCTAGAGAACGTTTTGAGTTTATTCTTCCACGACTGGGTCTTAAGAGCCTTCAACCAGAAACACTCAAACGTCTTCAAGAGGAAGAAGAGGAGTAAAAGGTTTCCTTCATCTACCCCTCTGTAAATAGTTTTTCGAAAATCAAAATACAAAATTATAAAAACCTTCAAAAATCAAATAGAAAAATATAAAACTTTCAAAATCCATAAAAACTTAAAAATCTTGAAAAATTCCAAAAAAAAAAATATATATATATATATTTTCTTTTTGTCATGTTTTTCTCGATTCGATTATATCTACGGTCTTTGTGCTGTCATTCAAAGAATGACACGAGACTTTAGATGTTGTTCGAATTTTCATATAAAAAAAATAAAAAAATATATAAAATAAAAAATTTTTTGGGAGAAAGAGAAACAATGGTTTATTGTCATTTCAGGCAGTAACCCGCTTTTCAAAGATAGAACAGAGCCATACTTTATCTTGGTTTTCAAATATCTTGCTCTGATTCTTTAAACTAATCCTTACTATCTAATGAAAACTAGTTGTTTTGAAAAATAACTCGGACTCTATTTTTGATAATCATCTGGAATCAAAAGTTTGTCAAAATATCTATCTCTCAATCAACAACTTATGTCATTGATTGAGGGGGAGAATGATTTCAATTAAATCATTAAGTTATTTGTCATACAATTGTTTTCAAAAGATAATCATGCATGTTTATTCAATGGAGTTTAAAGTCTTAAAATCCTATCCTTATCAGATAAAACGCTTTCATAATCAAGTCACAATTCTCCTTAAAAGCTTTCAAAATCAATTTAAATCTACAGAGATCTCAAATATCAAATGATTTGATAATTGTGATCGGGGGAGAATTTGTGATTTAAATTGGATTTAATCTGAAAATTCGGTAAATGGTTTTATAAGGATGTACAAGCTCTCCTTCCCACATGTGCCAAACGATTTCAAATTTTCCATGCACATGTTGAGGGGGAGCATCTATCTTAAACCACAAAGATCTGAAACGTGATCATTTTATTTCAATGTGCAGGTTCCCTCTTGTATGTGCAAAACTCTTTCAAACCTCAAGGCACATATTGAGGGGGAGCAAGTTTATGAAAACCTCATCCTTCCCTAATATGCTTTATCTACCTGTTTTGATCAAGGAAGTGTTGTTGATATCTTTTAGAAAATGGAAAACAAAGAAGTTAATTCTTCCTCTTGCCTCCGTGTACTAAAACAATTTCAAATATATGAAGCACATGTTGAGGGGGAGCTCTTGTTCTAAAAATATAAAAAACAATTCAGGTACAAAATGCTTTGATAATATATCACAAGTATCTGGATTGATTTTCAAATGGTTTTCAATTGGTTCCAATGGCAGATGAACAATACCAAATAGACCAACCAACTTTACTTTATGTATGGTGATATAAGGATGATAAGGTTAGGTATTTGTTCCCATGATCCACCAGAACCGGAGGGATCTACCCAGGGACAATCCACTAGATAGTGTAGAAGTCCTTAGGTATATTGAAAAAAGGAGAAAAATGAGATATGGGAAGAGTGCGGACTGAGTTTGAGCTAGTACTTGAATAAATCCAACAAGGTTCTAGCTATGAAGTCTCGGTAAGCACTGAAGGGGTTGAAGAATGAAAAAGAATTGAATGAGAAAAGGGTGAAAACAAATAGCCCTCCAATTATTCAACCTTAGGGCAGATACCGGGTTCAATTCATATGTTACTGGTGGTTACCAAGGTAACATCGGTATTGAAGACAAGACGTCATGGACCCAGTGACGCACTGCAATTCAACTTCCCAAACCACTCAAGTTCCTCTTAAAAGGTCTTGTTTCATTCTCACGGGGAACCAACATAATCTATCAACTTTCTCTTAGAGATTGTTGATATTGAAGAAGGAGACCCTCTCCCTAGTCTCCAGCACAGGATCCAAATATGCACAAATTGAGTCTAGAGCCACGAGATCATCAATAAATCTCCTTAGGACACTTTCAATGAAGACTCTCTGTTTCACACAATGTGGAAAGAGAGATTATATCTTGAGTCCTACACATTATCCTTGTGGTATTGCCAGAACATCCGAGTGATATGCATACATATTCACAATGAAGATGGAAAGCCTTCTGGAGCCAACATCAAACAAGCTCCTGGTAGGTGGCATGTGAGATCTATTCTATAGATCAACCATGTGACAACTGAACAGAAACAATGGGGCGATTCAATCTTTTGAATCAATCCTGGTTCAGGTTATGGATTGACTGATACCTTTGAAAAACCGGTCATTGTGCTTAAAAACTCTTTTCTTTAGCACATCGACCGTGTTCGAATATTTCAAATCAAAAGGTGTTTATGATTGATAATTGATTTTCATTAAAACCTTCGTTGTATTGCAAAAACAATTTCTATTGAGCAATACACGATTGTTTTTCAAATCTCTTTTCATCAATCAGTGAATCTCTATTCGCTGGTTCACTCACTCCGTGTTGTCTTCTTTGAGACGTTCCGGTTTGAGAACAGCTAGAGCAGCTGCGAAACCCTGTCAAGGAAATTCTTCGGAATTATACCTGATCACAGGCAGTACTTGTACTGATCAACGGGGAACCGTGGGCCGTGTACCTCAATTCAACGAAAGTGACCAAAGACACTTTCGTGCGCTTTATTGCTAAATGTTTTATGCAGGTACGCCCTACGTTTGCAGCTGATCAGAATGATGTGGTCAATCCATAGCCGCATGCTCACTCAACACATTCATCTCGAAAGAAATCATGATTAGTGCATCAATGACTCTGATATTTTCACTCCATGCTTCTGCTACGCTACTGCCAATATCATGAATCAACGAAAGCTTCCGCTACTCTGATGAGAAGATATCATGATCCAGAATGTGAGCATGTCGGTCCGAAAGTCACAACATCACATAATACCAACACCACAATGGATATCTCAGAGATTTTTGTTAGCTGATGATCTCAAAAGCTGGCTCAAAATTATTATCACGTGGATCAGTAAAAGACCTCCACTTGGATTAACCAAACATGCAATGAGATGAATCAATGACTACGAGCTTAGAAGCAAAGTACTACATCAAGAATGCAAGAACAATTTTTAATGTAATATCTGTTTGTATTCAATGTAAATTTAGTATATGTTTGAGGTGACCTCCCTTAGGGGGAGATTGTTAGGATTTAGTAAATCCAGAATATAAAGAGTCGGTCACCTCAAGTATATGTAATCGTTAGAAAGCTCGTAGTCGTAGATTATTGTAAGTTAAGTAGTATTTAGTTTAAGTAACACCGTGGAGGACGGACGGGTCTTTACCCACTGTATGCCTGATCCACAGCCAGATAGGTGGCGATTTATGTAAAGACTATATATACTCTCTACCTTCCAAGGTAGAGAGTTGGAGCTCATAATAAGACTTTTCTTTCTCTCACTAAAGTTCCCTAAACCTCTAACTTTCTCTCTCTAGAACTCTTTGTACGCCTATTTGATCTTATGGTTTAGTGTGTTTATGAAATCCAATATGTTACAGTTCCATATAAGAAAGCACTCTTGACATCCATCTGGTATACCATAAAGCCCATAAAGGAAGCATAGGCTAAAAACAGCCTTATTGCTTCAATCCTAGCAACTGGTGCAAAAACTTCTTCATAATCAATTCCCTGTTCTTGAGTATATCCTTGAGCTACAATCCTTGCTTTATTTCTGATCACAATTCCTCTTTCATCTTTCTTCACCTTGAAAACCCATTTATTACGAATCACTCTCACACCTTTGGGTATATCAACAAAACCCATACTTTCTGAATCTTGAAATGCAAGAGTTCTTCCTGCATTGCTTCCACCTAGCTTTCATCTTCTAATGCCTTGAAGATATTTTTGGGTTCAATCTGGGAGAGGAAACATTCAAACAAACAGATGTTTGCTTCTTCATGATTTCTGTCTTCAAAAATAGCCATAAGCAAACTTTGTTGATCTTCATTATGTGTTTGTCTCCTGGTTTTGACACCAGACTGCACATCTCTAATTATGTTTCCAAGAGGATGATTCTTGTGAATGTTTGTTAGAGGAGTTGATAGAACATCATATGTGAGAGGAATATTGTTGAGATCAGCTCCAAAATCATCAAAAAGATCAGTATGTGGAGCAGGACTAACTGGTGGTTCATTAGTGTTAGTACTTTTCCCAGCAGTACCATTTTTTTGCCTTGCAGTACCATCATTGTTTGTACTGCTTTCAGGAATGTCTTTGTTCTGAGCAGTTGCATTATCGGTATTGATCACACCAGCCTCAGTATCCTTAGGTATATCATCAGAAGGAGATGATTGATCATCATTCTTTGAAGAGGAAGCAACCTCAGAACTGTCTTTCAATGTATGCACCAAAATGTGATCTGACTCTTCCTCTATCCCTGGTTCATCTGTATCAACATATTCTTGTGAACCTGAAAAATCATTAGTATTTGTACTTGTATTAACTGGTACATAAATCATAGATTGGGTTAGAGAATCAAGATTAAACAACCATTTTGGACCTTCTCCCATAACAACATCCTTGTTCTCCAAAAAATCTACATGCAGGGTTTCTTCTACCTTCCTGGTTCTAAGGTTGTAGACTCTAAAAGCTTTACTTACAGTAGAATAGCCTACAAAGAAACCCTCATCGGATTTTCCATCAAACTTGCCCAAATATTCCATGGTATTGAGAATAGTGACATGACAGCCAAATGGTCTCATGAACTCTAAGGTAGGAGATCTACCTCTAAATAACTCATAAGGTGTCTTGTTTTGAGAATGAATTATTAAAACTTTGTTTTGAACATAACAAGCAGTATTAACTGCTTCAGCTCAAAAGGTCATGGGTAGCTTAGAATCAGCTAACATGGCCCTAGCAGCTTCTATCAGGGTTCTATTTCTCCTTTCAGCAACCTCATTTTGCTAAGGAGTCATAACAACACTAAATTCTCTTTTAATACCTTTTTCCCTGTAAAAGTCATCCATCACTCTACTCTTGAATTCTTTCCCATTGTCACACCTGATGATCATGACCTTCTTATCAACTAGGTTCTCTACCTCTGTAATGTAAGTCTTTAGAATGTTGGAAATCTCATCCTTAGCTCCTAGGAAGAAAACCCAAGAAAACCTGTTAAAATCATCAGCGACAACAAGACATTATCTCTTATGCTGAATACTACTAAAAGATGTAGGACCAAACAAGTCCACATGAAGCATATATAAGGGTTGAGTAATAGATTTTTGGGTCTTGGGCTTACAAGAAGCTCTGTGTTGCTTACCTTTGAGGCAAGCCACACAAGTCTGGTCATTTAGAAAACATTTTTGAGGCAGTCCTCTTACCAAACCATCTTTTACTATTTTGTTAATGGTTTTGAAGTTAATATGACCAAGTCTTTTATACCATAACATAGACTCATCCTAAGATGCTTTTGCAACCAAACAAGTAAGATTCTCTTTAGGAACAATGTTTTTCATATCAACACTATAAAGATTGCCTTTCCTTAGGACTCTTAGCAAGACCTCATGGTCACTAGGTAGCTTAAAGTCAGGGGAGAGGATAAGGCATTCAATGTCAGTAAACAACGCAAAGTTCTTTTTGACACACATATGTGATACACTAAATAGATTGTAATTAAGCTCCTTTACATAATAGACATCCTCAAAATCAAGACTGCCAGTCTTGATTATACCTGTACCAGTAATCCTGCCACCTATGCCACCACCAAAAGAAACATATCCACCATCCAAAGGTTTGAAGTCTGAAAGGTAGGATTTATTTCCAGTTATGTGCTTGGAACATCCACTATCTGAGTATCCTTGATCTTCTTTAGTACTTGAATGTTCGTGCACACAAAATAAAGGAAATTAGTTTCCTTTGGGGACCCATGCCATTACTGACTTGGATTTGCCTCGTGCATCAATGTAATTGTATTTTTGCATGGTTGTTGATGCACTGTTGGATTTGGTGGGTCTCTATATCCAACATGATGAGGCCTTAACATCATTGACCCCAGTTCCCTTGACAGTTCTCATAGACCTAGCAGTGTTAACTACTGGCCTAGCAGTATGAACTGTTGGCCTTGTTTGACTGACAGTTCTTACTTTTTCCCTCTAAACCTTCTTTTGAAAACCAATATTTTTATTAAAAGACCAGTTATTACACTGTGGTTGTTTGTAAGAGTTTGGTTAAGGACTTAGATACTGTTGGTTTTGTGTAAGCTAGACTTCATCAGAAGTGCTCTGAGTATCATTTTACTGAGAGCATTTAGGTGAGTGTTTCTTAAAAAATTGTTTGAATTCACCCTTAGGTTGGCATAACCTGGTACCTTGTGTTCCCATTCACCATCCTTCTCCCATGATGGTAATTACACATAGCCTGAATTGAATATGTTCAAAACTTCCACAAGAATAACAAGCTTTATTGTGCATAACAAAATCACTGCCTAGTTGTTGGGACTTAAGATTATTCAAGTTCCTTTGATTTCCCCTAGGATGTGGGGTTCTGGTTCTAGACTGTGAAGTCCTACTGGTTGACCTATACATTTATGCATATTTAACTGTTGGCCTAACAAATTTTATTTCTTGCTTTGGTCTAGCAGTTTCAACCTTAGGCTTAGCAGTACCTACTTTCTCAGACTCAACTTTCTCAACTAGTGAGGAATCACTAGCACTTTCAAAGGCATCATTGACCTCAGCCTTTTCTAGATTAACTTTATCTTTAGCATTAGGTCCATATTCCATCATAGACTCCTGAAGTTCCTCTAAACCAGTGTGTGATAAGTCAACACCAGAAGGTGAAGGAACACCTCTGAATGGAGGTGGAACAAAGTTATAGCTCAATCCAGATTTATCCTTGTTATGAATTTGACTCTCTATTATTTTAGTAACCTAATTAGAACAGTAATCTAGAGTTTCCACACTGATGTTTATATTTTCATTAGTTGTCTTATACTTTTCTAATTTATCTTTTAACAAAGCTATCTCCATATCTTTATGAGAAAGATCCCTTTTAAGCACAACTATTATTTCAGAAAAAGCAGACTCATTTTCCTTGTACTGGACAATTTGTTCTTCTAACATAGCTAGAGCTCTTTTATGATTAGCAAGATTATAGTTAGTTTTATTAACCTCTATTATCTGGTTATCACATCTTTCTTTAAGAATTTCACATTCTTTCACAGCATAACATGATTTTGAACCACCATTATTAGAAAGTACCTCAGAATCAGAGAAGGCCATAAGTGCCATCTCTGTTGCCACCATAGCAGAGTGTGTGGATGGTTCCTCCTCACCAGCCATGAAGCTCCAGTCATAGCCACAACCGTCAATTGCAACCATAGCCTTTGAAGAAGGCTCCTCTTCAGCTGTCTTCTTCCCACTACTTTTATTCCATCTACTCTTGTAGTCCTGAGACTTTGGCTTCCTACACTCTTTAGAAAAGTGCCCCATCTTGTGGCATTTGAAACACTCCACCTTGGATTTATCAAATCCAGCAGTATCATCACCAGCAATGGTGATCTTCTTTCCAGTTCTCTTCCAAAACATCTTTGCCCTCATGTTAAGCAAAGCAACATTCCATTTGATGTCCATCTCCTCAAGGTCATCATCATCCAGTTGCTCAAGATCTTCATAAGAAAGTGAAGATCCACTTGCTTGGCTAGATAAGAAGGCATAGAAAGTTGAGTCGCCAATACCTGCAGGACTAGTTTTTGAACTAGCAGTACCAACCATAAGGTTAGCAGTACTAACTTCTAAGTCCTCTTCATCATCAGAATTGGTTTGAGCAGATAAGAATGCCATGTTCCCTGAGCTTGAGTTTGTGCCTCCAGACTTCTTGAAGTCATGTTCAATGATCTTGAAATTGTTATACAGGTCACTTAGAGACATGGTATTAATGTTCAGTTTGTTCTTCTAGACTACTACAAGCATCCTGGAGTTCAGATCTTCTTGGGGAACATTAACACCCAAGACAGTCAGTTGACTGACCAATCTCTGCAATCTATTGAACAGATGATCAATAGATTCACTGGTTGTTGCAGTGAAGTTCTCCAATTGTTGTTTTAACAAAACCTTGTGAGTTTTCTTGGTGGCATCATTACCACCAAATCTTGTGACAATTGCCTCAAACAAGGTTTTGGTTGTCTTATATTCATTGAAAGACAAAACATGGTCATTAGGAATGGCCATCATTAACAAACTTCTTGCTTTAGGATCATTCCTTCTTTTAAGGTTCTCATATGTAGTGAGGGGATATGTGTCAAGTTTAGTAACAGTCTTGCCATCTTCAACTGTTTCAGTTTGTTTGGGAACAAAGGAGTCCTCATTTTCAATAATTTCCCAGAGATTATAGTCCGGCACAAGAAAGTATTGCTCAATTCTGAGCCTCCACATGTCATTATCTGTTAGGAATTAGAAATTCCCAGTATTAAAGTGTCGGTCACCTCAAGTATATGTAATCGTTAGAAAGCTCGTAGTCGTAGTTCTTTTAAGTTAAGTAGTTATTTAGTTAAGTAACACCGTGGAGGACGGACGGGTCTTTACCCACTGTATGCCTGATCCACAGCCCAAAGTGTGGCGAGTTATGTAAGACTATAAATACTCTCTACCTTCCAAGGTAGAGAGTTGGAGCTCATAATAATAAGTTCACTTTCTCTCACTAAGTTCCCTAAACCTCTAACTTTCTCTCTCTAGAATTCCATCTATATGCTACTTTGTGTTATGGTTTTGATGTGTATGTGATAAGTTATATCTTACAATTGGTATCAAGAGCCATGGTTAGATCATATCTTGCACATCTTTGGATTTATAGTGGTTTTTAGGTGGTTTTTGAGTTTGAAAAAGTTTAGTGGTTTTTGCATCATTTGGTTGACTTCTTGTGTTAAAGTTTGAATTTTGTTGGTACTTTTATGTTTAGAATCATCAAAAGTGTTTAGGTTTTCATTTGGTAAGCTTGAATCATCTTGGTTGGGTTGTTTTTGGATTGAAAAGTGAAGGTTACTTGGTTTTTCATGTTAGCGACTTAGCTCTCGGAAAAGTTTCTTGGTAGCGACTTACTTCACAGTTTTGTAGCGAGTTACAGTTATAAAAGCTAGCGAGTTAGAGCTAGCGAGTTAAAGTACAAGTAGTGGAATCTCCACTACGGTTAGCGACTTGTGGTAGCGACTTAGTCTGTAGCGAGTTGCTCTTTAGCGACTTGCATATCTAGCGACTTGTGTAGCGAATTACTGCACAAATTTGGCTAGCGAATTAGTCTGTAGCGAGTTACTACTTAGCGACTTGCTTTTCTGTTGGCGACTTGGGACTCTAGCGACTTAGACGTGTAGCGAGTTAAGGGTTAGCGACTTAGTGCACTAATTTCTAGCGACTTAGTGCATTATTTGGTAGCGAGTTAGCACTTTATCATCTAGCAACTTGAGTGATTGTATACGGTTTTCTCCTGATTTAGTAAAATCCCGTGAAAGAATCTATTTCCCGGTTTAATCATAGAGTTATAAAATCCCGTTTAATCTGTTAACATGTCTACCAACATTCCCACTGTTCCCACTGTCATCTCCACTGTTGCCGAGGATGTTCAAGCAGCTGGCTCAGATACTCGTCCACCAATGCTTGACAGAACTGACTACGATTCTTGGGCTCAACGAATCAGATTGTATTGCCTTGGAAAGGAAAATGGTGTAAACATTCTCAAATCCATTGATGAAGGACCATATCGGGTTGAAACGACTAGAGACATACTTGATACTAATGAAGATGGTACTCCTGTCTACGGAATGGACAGACCTAAGATGTACAATGAGCTTGATAATGAGGAGAAAAAGAGATTCGATGCAGATATCAGGGCTTCAAACATTGTTCTTCAAGGTCTTCCTAAAGACATCTACAAGCTGATCAACCATAACACTGATGCAAAGGCAGTTTGGGATAACGTTAAGATGCTTCTCTCAGGTTCAGAATTAACTTTGGAAGACAGAGAATCCCAACTCTATGACGAATTTGAGCACTTCAAGATGAAATCAGATGAGAGTGTCTATGAGTACTATGTGAGATTTCATAAGTTAGTTAATGACATGAGGAACATCAAGATGACTATGCCTAACATTCAGTTGAACTCAAAGTTTGTGAACAACATGAATCCCGAATGGCACAAGTTTGTTACATCTGTGAAACTCACTAAAGGATTGAAGCATACAAACTATGAGCAACTCTATGCCTTCCTCCTTCAGAATGAGAGACATGCTATGTTTGAAAAGTTGATTCTCAATCAGTTCAAAACCAACCAGGGTGAGACAAGTTCGTCTAATGACTCAACAGCTTTCTACTCAAACATTGGAATCACAACCAAAGCATCACAAGTCATACCCTTGGGAAATGGTAATCACAAACTCATCCCTGATCCTCAGTTCAAACAAGCTGATGCTGATGCACACATGGGTAACATCATTAATCAACTTGCTCTTCTCATTAGTCAAAACATGAAGTCTCTCCCACAAACCAACAACAACCTCAGAACTGCATCTAACCCACATAATCAAGCCACTGTTAAAGATGGAAGGATCGTGGTGCAACCGGTTCAGGAAAGACAGTATGATCAGGGAAGGGGTGGTGCTGGTAGAGGATATGTGGGCAACCAGAATCGAGGAAGAAATGGTAACCAAGGTCAAGCTAAGAAAATCAAATGCTACAACTGTGGTGGTGAAGGACACATTGCAAGGAACTGCACATCACCAAAGCGCCCACAGAATGCTGATTACTTCAGAGATAAGATGTTGCTGGCACAAGCTCAGGACAATGGTGCTGCGTTGGATGAAGAGGAATTGCTGTTTCTTGCTGAGGGCAATGCCAAGACCTTTGATGCAGATGTAGATGAGCAGCCTGTTCAGGAGATAGGTCACAATCATCAGAACGCCTTTCAAGTCGCTGACTGTGATGCATACGATTCTGATGTAGATGATGGACCTACTGCACACACAATCTTTATGGCTAGCATCTCTCCAATGGCTTCTCCCAAGATCTCTTCTTCACCACAAGCTGGCCCATCCAAGGACAAACTCATCTCTGAGGTATTAAAGCTATATGATGATGCTGATGTGCAACAGATGCATGACAAAGTACAACCAACCGAAACTTTTGAATCAAATATTGAAAATACGGGTAATATCAATATTGTCCCATATGATCAATACGTGAAACAAAGTGAAAGTGAAGTTGTACCTAGTGATGCATCTTCTGCAGTCAACAATGACTATGTCTTTGATGAATTCACTGCATGTGCTCCTGATGATTCCATTATCTCTGAACTAAATGCCTATAAGGAACGTGTTGCCATTTATGAACAACGTGCAAAATTTGAGTTGACCACTCGTGAGCAGGAAATGGATGACCAAGTGCGTACAGTAATTAGAAAAAGTAACTTTAGAGAAGAAGTATTGAAACAAGAATTAAATTCTTTGCAAGAAAAACTTTCTAAAACAGCTAAGCAAAAACAAGAACTTCAAGAAAACGTGAAAATGCTTAAGCAAGAATTTAATGCAAAAGAATCAAAGCTCTTGAGAGATTTTTCTAATCTGAAAACTTTGAAAAACAAACTTGAAAACAAGTTGTACATACAAGGAAACACCATTCAGACTGCTCACATGGTCACCAAACATCGAGTCTTAAGCGATAAGCATAGCATTCCCCTTGTTGAGGAACCAAATCCAGAAGTAATCAAAAAGGCTAGAAATGCTCATAAGGTGATTTATGATGGTAATGAAATTCTTAAGCCTAGGCAGAAACCTAGTTGCGTTGAGTGCACTGAGGAAGATAAGAAATCAGATGAAGTCACTAGGGAAAGGATGAACAAAAAACTAGATGACCCCAAATGCAAAGAGAAGAACATAAATATCACTCCTCATGATTATAAGAAGGAAAACTGGATTGCATTAAACAAGTTTAAGCCTCAGACTTTGTTGACTCCCGAACAAGTCTTCTGGAAAATGGATTTAGATAAGCAGAAAGCCGAAAATATTGTAGAAACAAATCCTCCCCTTTGGAAAATGCCTAAAGCTACTGTATATCCTCCTAACACACCAATGCATCTTGTTCCTAGAACAATTGCCACTAAAAGCAATATCTTAATTAGCCAATACGTTATTTTTCAACTATTTGTTGATTTTGAGAAAACTTGCAAGAAAAGGATCACACCCACTGGCATTACTGAAGGAGAAAGGGGTTTTGAACAAATGAAAGAATGTTATTTAACTGAGGTCATGCCCTTCTTTAAACTTTTAAAGGAACACTTTGAGAGTCTTAAAAAGGGGATAGAAACTGACATTAAGGGAATGGAAAAGGAATTTGATGCAATAATAGTTGAAATTAGTGATTATGAGCGTGCATTAAAATATAATGAGATCGAGAGGAAGAACCTGCATACATTGAATGAGAATCTTATTACTGAATGTGTTGCTCAAGATGTCTTTTTCACTGCTTCAAATTGCTCTATTAATGCTTCCAAATTTCATGAACTATCTGTGGCCCTGAAAGTCTCCCATGATCGTGTCATTGAGCTTGAAAAAACTAATTCTAAACTTAATGAGAAAATTGAACTGGATGATCATGACAATTTGGTTAAACATTTTTCTAAACTAGAAGTTGAGTATTTTAATCTACAACTAAAATATCAACATCTCAAAGAAAATGTCAAAACTTCAAATTTCAAGACATCTTCAGATGTTCCAGAGTTTGATGCAGTCTTTCAAATAAACAAACGAGATGAACAGATTCATGCTCAGTGTAACACGATCAGAAAATTGAAAGTCCAAATATCTCAATTAAAGGGTCAAACGAACAATATGACAGGTTCCCAAATACCTCCTTCTTTAGATTCTCAGAATTCTCAAACGTTTCATCTTCAAAACCTAGTAAATGCTTTACAAAAGGAAAACGAAAGTTTCCTAGAAGAGAATGAAAAGGTTAAACGTCATTTCAATGAGTTGTTTGAATCAATTAAAGTCACTCGTAACAAAAACAACGAACAAATAACTTCATTGCAAAAGGAAATTGAGAATCTGAAGAGTCAGGTAAAAGGGAAAATGCCAATGATCAATGCGGAGAATGTTGTATCTAAGGTTCACTCTGGTAATAAATATGCTTTATCTGTGACATATGTCCCTCCTCATCTAAGGAACAACAAACTTGCCATTCAAACATACTTCTCATCCCTTAAGGATTGCCTAGAATGTCTGCGTGAGATTGTTGAAGAGGATAAGCTAGAGAAACCTCATGATAATGCAATTGAACATGCTTGCTTATATGCCAAACGATCTCAAGAACTCTTAGAATGCTTGATCACAATATGCCCAAAGTCGTTAGGTGAGAGAGTTAATCCTTTGATTCCATGCTCAATGCCTAAAGCTAAGTATGATATGCATTCGATTCCCAATGTTTTGAAAGTAAACCGTAGTGTGCCTTTAAACTGTTCAGATTCCAGATCTGTCAATGGTAAGAAAGAGAACTCAAGTGTGCCTTCTAGGAGTACAAATCACAGTGCCTCTAGTTTTATGAAAGTGAACCCAAGTGCACCTGCATGTAGTTCTGATCCCAGCACATCTAAACAGGTGGTGCAAAGAGTAGTAAAACAAACTAATGTTCCCATTCCCTCTACAGGAGTAATCAGTGACATTAAAGGGAGCAGGTCAAAGTCTCAAGACAATACAAGGAATGATAGGACCTCTCAAGCTAAGAATGTGCACTGGAAGAGAGTAGAAGAACAATCTAGGAACCTTAAGTTTGAATCGAATAAAACGAATCGTGTTGATTCTAGTATTTGCCATAGGCGTACTGTAATTAATTCGAATTCTGATACTATTTGCAAACCTTGTACTGATGATTGCTTGAATTATGTCTCTAATCATGAATGTGATGTTAATGTTTTGTCTAATGATGTTAATTGTCCAGTTAATGTTGTTAATGCTAAAATTCATGCTAAAAAGGCTAAAAGGCAAAAGCGAAAGAGAGTTAGAAAACAATGGAAACCCACAGGAAGAACATTCAGCAGAATAGACTTTTATTGGATACCTGTTGGTCATAAGACTAATCAGATAATGCCCACTAGAAAATGGATGCCTACTGGTAGAACTATTCCCTTAAGAAGTGGTCACACTGTA
Organism: Chrysanthemum seticuspe; assembly: GCA_019973895.1. Lineage (NCBI taxonomy): Eukaryota > Viridiplantae > Streptophyta > Magnoliopsida > Asterales > Asteraceae > Chrysanthemum > Chrysanthemum seticuspe. The sequence continues at coordinate 217,140,172 of BPTQ01000001.1, read as the reverse complement.
AATAGGGCTAATACAAACACTAGTACTGCATCTATTCACAATGATTCCACTACTTCACTGTCTGATATGAATGCTTCTATTTCTGATGTGGGTGGTCCAACTGTTGCTACTAACCAAATGGAACCCATTCTTGCATGGGGATCCCAAATATCCAGTTATCCATTCTTGTCTGTGTTCAACTGCAGATCGTTCAAATCGTTCTGTGGTACCTGGACTCAGGCTGTTCCAAGCATATGACTGGAGACCGGTCACGGCTCATGAACTTCGTGAGCAAATTCATCGGGACTGTTAGATTTGGTAATGATCATTTCGGTGCTATTATGGGTTATGGAGATTATGTTGTTGGTGATAGTGTCATCTCCAGAGTGTATTATGTGGAAGGTTTAGGTCATAATCTGTTCTCTGTTGGTCAATTCTGTGATTCTGATCTAGAAGTAGCCTTCAGAAAACATACCTGCTTTGTTAGAGATCTTAATGGAAAGGAACTGTTGAAAGGAACTCGTGGCTCAAACCTTTACACTATCTCTATCGATGACATGATGAGAGCTTCACCAATCTGCTTGTTATCAAAGGCTTCTAAAACAAAGTCATGGTTATGGCATCGTCGTCTCAATCACTTGAACTTCGGCACCATCAACGATCTTTCCAGAAAGGACTTAGTTGTAGGTCTACCTAGACTAAAGTATGAAAAGGATCATCTTTGTTCAGCATGTCAATTGGGAAAAAGCAAGAAGTATGCCCATAAACCCAAACCTACTAACTCTGTCACAGAAGTTCTTCATATGATTCATATGGATTTATGTGGACCAATGAGGGTGCAGAATATCTTTGGGAAGAAATATGTGTTAGTTGTGGTTGATGATTATTCTAGATTCACCTGGGTCAAGTTCTTAAGGACAAAGGATGAAACTCCTGATATCATCATCAAACTCATCAAACAGCTGCAGGTTAGACTAAACAAAACTGTCAGAATTATCAGAACAGACAATGGAACTGAGTTTGTCAACAAACAACTTAGTGAATTCTATGAAAGCATTGGAATCAGCCATCAAAGAAGTGTTCCACGAACCCCACAACAGAACGGTGTAGTTGAAAGACGAAATCGTACCCTGGTTGAAGCTGCTAGAACAATGCTGATCTACTCAAAGGTTCCAATGTTTCTCTGGTCTGAAGCAATCGCCACTGCATGCTACACACAAAATCGTTCCCTGATTCACACCTCTCATGGAAAAACTCCATATGAACTTGTCCACAACAGAAAACCGAATCTATCTTTCCTTCGTGTGTTTGGTGCCTTGTGCTATCCGACTAATGAGGGTCAAGACTTGGGCAAACTTAGGGCTAAAGCTGACATTGGAGTATTTGTAGGATATGCACCAAACAAAAAGGGATACCGAATCTACAACAAAAGAACCCGAAATATCATGGAAACAATTCACGTTACGTTTGATGAGCTGACCGGTCAAATGGCTCCTGGACACTCCAGCTCAGGACCCGCACTTCAAAACAGTCCTATTGGTTCATCCCTTGTCCCAAACTCCTCTCAAGAAACACCATATGTACCTCCTTCTGAAGATGATGTAAAGAAATTGTTTGATCCAATGTTTGATGAACTGTATGAGTCTACTACTAATGAGGTGCTGATCCCTACAACAGAGGATGCTCAGATTCCAGTGAATGAAGTCAATCCATCAGTTTCAATATCTGTAAGTCAAGAAGCACCTGCTGCTGATCCTTCAGTCTCATCAACAAATCATCATTCTTCAAATGTACATCATGGAAATGTTTCTGGCATCAATGATGAAGTTAATCCCTTTGCGACTCCTGAAGATGCTCCATTTGAAAACATATTTGCTACTCCTGAATCATCATCAGAACCATCTGCTTCAGGAGACGTTGACTCAGCTACCTCAGTTCCTCAACAAATGCCACATGAACACCTCAGAAAATGGACTCACGATCATCCATTAGACAACATCATTGGTAATCCCTCTCGTCCTGTATCAACCCGGAAGCAACTCGCAACCGATGCCTTATGGTGCTTCTTCAACTCCGTACTATCTAAGATCGAACCAAAAGATGTTAAAACTGCCATGAATGAAGATAGCTGGTTCAATGCCATGCAAGATGAAATCCATGAGTTCGATCGTCTTGATGTATGGGAGTTAGTACCTGCTCCAGACTGTGCTATGATTATAGCTCTCAAATGGATCTTCAAAGTAAAACTTGATGAGCATGGTGATGTGTTGAAGAACAAGGCTCGATTAGTTGCTAAAGGATACCGTCAAGAAGAGGGTATAGACTTTGAAGAATCGTTTGCTCCGGTTGCTCGAATCGAGGCAATCAGAATCTTTCTGGCTAATGCTGCTAGCAAGAACATGGTAGTATATCAGATGGATGTAAAGACGGCATTTCTGAATGGAGATCTTAAAGAAGTCGTCTACGTCAGCCAACCTGAAGGTTTTGTGAATCAAGAGCATCCTACTCACGTTTATCGTCTGAAGAAGGCTCTTTACGGTTTAAAACAAGCTCCAAGGGCATGGTATGATACGCTGTCAAAGTTTCTTCTATCAACCGGATTCAGCAAAGGAGCAGTAGATCCTACATTGTTCACCAGGATGTCAGGCAAACATTTAACTCATGTTCAAATTTATGTTGATGATATTATCTTTGCCTCGACTGACCCAATGGAATGTGATCGTTTTTCAAATGAAATGAGTTCAAAATTTCAAATGTCAATGATGGGACAAATGTCATTTTTCTTGGGATTACAAATTTCACAAAGTCCCGGAGGCATTTTCATAAATCAATCTAAATATGCAACTGAGATCTTAAAGAAATTTGGATTTGATTCAAGTGACCCTGTTGACACCCCCATGATTGACCGAACCAAACTAGATGAGGACCTCTCAGGGATCATGATTGACCAAACTAAATATCGAAGTATGATTGGATCCCTGATGTATCTCACTGCTAGTAGACCAGACATTTTGTTCTCTGTGTGCATGTGTGCTAGATACCAGGCTAAGCCTACCAAAAAGCACCTTGAAGCAGTTAAACGGGTCTTTCGGTATCTCCAAGGAACCATCAATATGGGACTATGGTATCCGAAGGACACCGGTATGTCACTAACGGCCTATGCAGATGCTGATCATGCAGGTTGTCAAGATACACGTCGAAGTACGTCTGGAGGTGCTCAGTTTTTGGGTGATAAGCTTGTGAGCTGGTCTTCAAAGAAGCAAATGAGTACTTCTATTTCCTCTACAGAGGCTGAATACATAGCCATGTCATCTTGTTGTGCTCAAATCTTATGGATGAGATCTCAATTATCTGACTATGGCTTTGAATTCAACAAAATCCCTCTGTACTGTGATAATAAAAGTGCTATTGCTCTCTCATGCAACAACGTTCAACACTCAAGAGCAAAGCATATCGACATTCGACATCATTTCATCAGGGAACAAGTGGAAAAAGGTGTGGTGGAACTATATTTTGTGAGGTCTGAATATCAGTTAGCAGACATCTTCACCAAAGCTCTTCCAAGAGAACGTTTTGAGTTTATTCTTCCACGACTTGGTTTGAAAAGCCTTCAACCAGAAACTCTCAAACGTCTTCAGGAGGAAGACGAGGAGTAAAGGTCTTTCTTCATCTATCTCTTGTAAATAGTTATTTGAAAAACAAAATACAAAATCATAAAAATCCTCAAAAAAATCAAATAGAAAAATTTAAAACTTTCAAAATCCATAAAAATTTGAAAAAATTCGAAAAATCTTCAAAAATATTGTCCTTTTTGTCATGTTTTTCTCGGTTCGATAATATCTACGGTCTTTGTGCTGTCATTCTAAGAATGACACGGGACTTTAGATGTTGTTCGAATTCTTAAAAAAAAAAAAAAAAAAAAAAAAAAAAAAAAAAAAAAAAAAAAATCGAAAAAATCAAAAAATATTTTTGGGAGAAAGAGAAATGGTTTATTGTCATTTTCAGGCAATAACCCGGTTTTAAAAGAAAGAACAGAGCCATGCTCTTTCATGTTTTCAAAATTCCATGCTCTGATTCTATAAACTCCTATCTGCTGAAAACTAAATGCTTTGAAAAATAACTCAATCTCTATTTTTTGATAATCATCAGGACTTATTTGTCAAAATCTCTATCTCTCAATCAACAACCTACGTCATTGATTGAGGGGGAGAATGATTTCAATGAAATTAAAAAGTTATTTGGCATTAAATTGTTTTCAAAAGATATACATGCATGTTTTATAAATGGAGTTTAAAGTCTTAAAATCTGATCAATATCAGTTAACACACTTTCACAATCAAGTCACAATTCTCCTTAAAAGTTTTCAAAATCAATTTAAATCTATACGAGATCACAAATCTCAAACGATTTGAAAATTGTGATCGGGGGAGAATGTGTGATTTAAATCGGATTTAAACTGATAATCAGGTAAATGGTTATAAAAGAATGTACATGCTGTCCTTCTCACATGTGACAAACGATTTCAATTTTTCAATGCACATGTTGAGGGGGAGCATCTATCTTAAACCTTTGATTTGAAACGTGATCACTCATCCTAATGTGCAGGTTCCCTCTAGTATGTGCAAAACTCTTTTCAAACCTAGAGGCACATATTGAGGGGGAGCAAAATTCATGGAAACCTCATCCTTCCCGGATTTGCTATACCCACTTGATCTGTTGAGGGAAGTGATGTTGATATCTTTTAGAAAATGGTAATCAAAAGAAGTAAATTCTTTCTCTTGCCTCCGTGTGCAAAACATTTTCAATACTTGATGCACATGTTGAGGGGGAGTTCTCGTTCTAAAAATATCAAAAACAATTCAGGTACTAAAAGCTTTGATAATACATCACAAGTATCTGAATTGATTTTCATATGGTTTTCAATTGGATCCAATGGCAGATGAACAATACCAAATTGACCGACCAACTTTACTTTATGTACGGTGATATAAGGATGATAAGGTTAGGTATTGGTTCCCATGATCCGCCAGAACCGGAGGGATCTACCCAGGGACAATCCACTAGTTAGTGTAGAAGTCCTTAGGTATGATGATAAAAGGAGAAATGTGAGATATGGGAAGTGTGCGGACTAAGACTGAGCTAGTACTGGAATAAACCCAACAAGGTTCTAGCTATGAAGTCTCGGTAAGCACTGAAGGGGTTGAAGAATTAAAAAGAATTGAATGAGAAAAGGGTGAAAACAAATAGCCCTCCATTGATTCAACCTTAAGGCAGAAACCGGGTTCAATTCATATGCTACTGATGGTAACATCGGTATTGAAGACAAGACGTCATGGACCCAGTGACGCACTGCACTTCAACTTTCCAAACCACTCAAGTTCCTCTTAAAAGGACTTGTTTCATTCTCACGGGGAACCGACATTATCTATCGACTTTCTTTTAGAGATGGTTGATATTGAAGTAGGAGACCCTCTCCCTAGTCTCCGGCACAGGATCCAAATATGCACAAATTGAGTCTAGAGCCACGAGATCATCAATAAATCTCATTAGGACACTTTCAATGAAGACTCTCTTTTTCACACAATGTGGAAAGAGAGATTATATCTTGAGTCCTACGCATTATCGTTGTGGTATTGCCAGAACATCTGAGTGAAGTGTTTACACTTTCACAATGAAGATGGAAAGCCTTCTGGAGCCAACATCAAACAAGCTCCTGGTAGGTGGCATGTGAGATCTATTATATAGATCAACCATGTGACAACTGAACAGAAACAATGGGGCGATTCAATTTCTTGAATCAATCCTGGTTCAGGTTAGGGATTGACGGATACCTTTGAAAAACCGGTCTTTGTGCTTATAAACTCTTTTCTTTAGCACATCGACTGTGTACTAATTTTTCAAACCAAAAGGTATTTTTATGATTGATAATTGATTTTCAATAAAACCTTCGTTGTATTGCAAAAACAATTTCTATTGACCAATACACGATTGTTTTTCAAATCTCTTTTCATCAATCAGTGGACTTAAAATTCGCTGGTTCACTCACTCCGTGTTGTCTTCTTTGAGACGTTCCGGTTTGAGAACAGCTAGAACAGCTGCGAAACCCTGTCAAGGAGATTCTTAGGAATCCTACCTGATCACAGGCAGTACTTGTACTGATCAACGGGGAACCGTGGGCCGTGTACCTCAATTCATCGAAAGTGATCAAAGACACTTTCGTGCGATTTATTGCTAACTGTTGTATGCAGGTACACCCGACGTTTGCAGCTGATCAGAATGAAGCGGTCAATCCATAGCCGCATGCTCACTTAACACATTCATCTCAAAAGAAATCATGATTAGTGCATCAATGACTCTGATATTTTCACACCAAGCTTCTGCGACGCTGCTGCCTATATCATGATTCAACAAATGCTTCCGCTACTCTGATGAGAAGATATCATGATCCAGAATGTGAGCATGTCGGTCCCAAAGTCACAACACCACAATGGATGTCTCAGAGATTTTTGATAGCTGATGATCTCCAAAGATGGCTCAAACTTATCATCACGTGGATCAATAAAAGACCTCCACTTGAAGTAACCAAACATGCAATGTGAAGAATCAATGACTACGAGCTTAAGAGCAAAGGACTACATCAAGAATGCAAGATCAATTGTTACTGTAATATCTATTTGTATTCTATGTAATTTTGGTACATGATTGAGGTGACCTCCCTTAGGGGGAGATTGTTAGGAATTAGAAATTCCCAGTATTAAAGTGTCGGTCACCTCAAGTATATGTAATCGTTAGAAAGCTCGTAGTCGTAGTTCTTTTAAGTTAAGTAGTTATTTAGTTAAGTAACACCGTGGAGGACGGACGGGTCTTTACCCACTGTATGCCTGATCCACAGCCCAAAGTGTGGCGAGTTATGTAAGACTATAAATACTCTCTACCTTCCAAGGTAGAGAGTTGGAGCTCATAATAATAAGTTCACTTTCTCTCACTAAGTTCCCTAAACCTCTAACTTTCTCTCTCTAGAATTCCATCTATATGCTACTTTGTGTTATGGTTTTGATGTGTATGTGATAAGTTATATCTTACATTATCATTCTGTTTGAGTATTGGTAACTTAGCAGTAGCATGGTGTTGTGAGGATTCCAAATCCATGGGATTTTATTGGGAAAAAAAATGATTAGGAATGTATCTTCTATATCAAAGTATCAGAAACCAAGGCTCTGATACCACTTGTGAGGATCTAAACACCTTTGAGACTTGTGTTATTAGATACTTTGAGGTTATACCAAGTAGTATGCGAAATCTACTACTTAGCACTTTAGAAGACAATGGTAATTGAATGTATATGGAACAATAAACAAAGATGTAACAAAACGCTTCAATATTATTGATGATAATACGAGTGATCTTCACTTATCAATAGGGTTTACAACTTTGAAGCTTAATAAAAAGATACGTACAAAACATCTAACCCTAGGACCTCCTTCCCTTAGGACCTCCTTTTATAGCTTAAGGAGTCCTTTACAAGATAACTATAATATATTCGTATCAATCTAAACGTATAAGATATTCATGCAGTCTATTCTATAATTACAAAACGTGTACATATCCTATTAGCAGTACAAACCATATATACTAGCAGTTAGTACTGCTAGTGTATTCTTTACTAGTCGAGTTTGTATGCCTGGCAGCTTGGTTTAAAATTACGTTTTGTAATCCAATGCGCTCAAGCTCCCAGAGGCCGATGCGTAATGCGCGATGCGATTGCGAGCGCAATTTAGACGCGATGCGTTTAGTATTCAAAAAACGAAATAAAATTATTTATGCATAAGTACCAAGTAAATGCAATAAGCTTGTAAATAAATCACTAACATATTCAAATTTGGCCAATAATCCATTTAATAAGCCACCTAGTCATAATTATATGACACGTGGTTCCAAAACTATGTCATAGACTCGTGGTTCTGAAATTCGTTTATGTCTTAGACTCATGTTCTCTTTCAACTTTCAAGTAAATGTAAACGTAACAACCATATCACAACTAAATGAAAAAGTTACAACTAAATATGCAATTGATGTGTGCTTTTTTACACTAAAAACCAATTATCGAAAAGAATTTAAGTTTCTAAATGCAATATCAAGCAGATGAAAGTGCACAATGTCTTAACTAGTACTGAACTACTGGGTAATGCAATCATAAGCACTAAAATAGCATATACATGATCCAAGATCATATACTGGTAATCATGAATTTCATAAATCTAAACATGCATATGTTTTGGCTCTATATTTCATGACTAAACCCTTTTATTTATTAGTGAAGTTTTATTAACATGATCTAAATAGCCCAAATTCCAAATTGCGCTAATTGCGACTATTCCTAGCATTACCCAATTGCGATAAATTGCGGTCGATTGCAAGCGCAATCAGGGATGGCCTAGCATTAGCTACCATGATGCGAAATTTCAAATGCAATGCAATGATGCGTGCAATTTACGCAATGATGCGCGCATTTTTAAACCAAGCATGTGAGATTCTTTTGGATTGGCGTGATATCTTGCACATAAGCATGTTGAAATATGGATATCAGGCCTACTAGTAGTGATACATCAGTAATCCAATCATTCCTCTGTACCGAGTTTCATTGACTGACTTTATAGTCAGGTCAAGACCTAACTTGTAAAGAGGAACTATGGGTGTTTTCACTGATGAGCTATCAGAGATTTCATAATTTTTAAGATATTCCCTGATATATTTCTCTTGACAAATAGAAAATCCTTTTTTAGTTTGTTTGAATTGAAACCAAGGAAGTAAGTAAGATCACCCATCATGCTCATCGCATATTTCTTTGTCATCAAATTTTCAAACTATTATCAAAATTTATGATTTGTAAAGCCAAATATGATGTCATCAACATAAACTTGGATAAGTATTACATCACCTTTGGTTTTTGTAAGTGAACAAAGTGTTTTCAATCTTACATCTAACAAACTTGTTTTGAATTAGAAAGCTAGAAAGAGTTTCATACCATGCTCTAGGTGCTTGTTTTAGGCCATAAAGGGCTTTGTCAAGTTTGCACACATGATCAAGAAACTCACTACTTTCAAATCTAGTGGGGTTTTTTTTTTTTTATAATTCCTTACTTACATAGATTAGGACGCCTTTTTTTGTAAATATAGAATTATAAATAAGTGAGCTTATGTGTATCTAATATGACATGAGTACGGTTAGAGATATAGAAAGTGAAATCTAAAACAAGTTAGACGTTGTAAGAAATGAGATAGTGCGAATAGAATTTGATGGTGATATTAGGAAGAATGTGGGCTTAAGATGTAGAAAATTTTGCGATTGGTCCCAAGCATTAAGCGAATAGATTTCAGAGACGAAATCTAAATACGGCGGGGGGGGGGGGGGGGTAGAGTTGTAACACCCCAAAATCAATTTAAGTATTTTAATGATTAAGTGCCTTAAAATGGTTTGACCAAGACGTTTATGGGTCTAAAGATTAAATATGATCGTTTAGTCAATGTTCTAAGTTGGAAGTCAAGTTTGTTAGTCAAACCCAATAGTTAAACTATAAGTTTATATATTTTGTAAATGATTTTAGAAAGTATCGTGTGTCACATATATGAAGGAAATAGACTTAAAATATCATTAGTTTCAATTTCCAAGTTTGCTTAACTAACTAGATAAGTATCTAGACATTTCCCGGACATTCCATAGAGTTCCAAAGTTTTAGATAAGTGTCGGGTTTTTGTGTGTATGGCGACAAAAACAAGAAAGAGGGAAGAACAAAGAAATTGTGGTGATCAAATTAAAGGAAGATTTGGGCTCTAATTCAAGTAATTTGACCATGGTAATGATCCTTATGCAAGTAAGTAACTCTAATCAACTTGAATTGATAAACTATGTATTAGGGTTCATATACCAAATTTAGGGGTGTTCATCATATGATCAAGAAATGATCATATGATGATTAATGAATGATAAAGGGTGTGTAAATGATTTATATAAACCCTTATTATGCATTGCTTTTAAGTGATAATGGATATGGTGATGATTCCTGGTTAGGAATCAAGTAAAGAATATGATGATGTTGTTGGTAAACTTAGCTTTGAGCTAAGGTAAGTAAATTGGTTATAAAAAGATGTTACATTGAGTTTATCATGTTTTGTATTATGTGTTATGTGCTAAGTGATTATTTTTGATTAAGGATATAAAGGCTTAAGACTAGTGTGCTTGGGTTAAGATTAAGAAGAGGCTAGTTGATTAAACTAGCAAGTTGTGTATTTCTTAGTTGATATGCCATTGAAGGTACGTGAAGCTTAAGAGCTGATTGAAATTAGTTGATGTGTACCTAGCAAAGATGTGGATAGCCTAGTTGTGAAACTAGCGAAGGTATGTAGAGTTTATTTGTATGTAAATGAATGATGGATTAAGTGAAGTTTATGAATCAAATTACGATTAATGATATATAATAGCTTGTTATGTCTTTTACTTACTAAGCATTCTCTTACGGTTTAGTTGTTTAACTATTTTGTAGGTTTCTATGTGGAGAAGGTAAGGTCTTGAATAAGGTCTAGGAGTGGAAGCACGGAATTGAAAGTATTTAGTATAAGCATAAGAGCTTAGTAGTAGATGTCGAGCTCAATCATGGTTGAACCCCGAGTCTTTGTAAATGTGTTAAAATGTTGTTTTCAAGTGTCCAAGTCCAAGTCTTGATTACGAAGTAATGGTTTTGTATGTTATGTTATTGGAAGATGTTATGTACATTATTGAGCTCTTCCGGAAGCTCAATTATGTACGCCACTGGACCAATTCGCTCTAAGATCCTAAATGGTCCGATGTATCTCAGATTAAGCTTTCCTTGCTTTCCGAAATGAAAGACACCTTTAATAGGTGATACTTTCAACATAACTCTTTCTCCGACTTGGAATTCTAAGGGCTTACGTCTTACATCAGCATAAATCTTCTGCCGATCACTTGCAGCTTGTAAGCGTTGTCAGATTTGAATGATTTTCTCAGTAGTCTCATGGATTATCTTTGGTCCCGTAAGTTAAACTTCTCCAACTTCGGCCCAGCAGACAGGGGATCTGCACTTTCTTCCATAAAGTGCTTCGAAAGGAGCTAGTGTATGAAAATGGGTCAAACCGGTTGTTTGACAAAACACCCATAGTTATGTAAATTGTGTTCCATGAGTTAATTAGACCAAAAATATTTTATGAAAATAAAGTGATATAATGTTTAAATGAGTTCTGTAAAGTTTGGTGAAGTGGCGGTCATGAAAAGTTGGTTTTGGAGCAAAACACGCAAGTTTGGAACGGGTACGCCAGTCGACGGCTGGGGACTCAGTGGGGCGGATGGCAGATGTTTGTTTGAGCATAGAAACCCCAACCGTTGGCTGGAGGGACTCAGCTGGTGGCTAGTGGTACATTTATAGTTTTTGACCGAAGTTCGAAAAATCATATCACTTAAACCGTAAGTCGTTAGTAGTCCTACCACCTATCGTTTTGAACGTAATTGAGTCTAGTTTCTTTTTAAAATACTTTTAGGAGCTGTTTTGTAACAGAATTTTATCAGTTTATTAAAGTGTAACAGAATGTCAATTTTAATATTCCGTTTGCGAAAAATATTTAGTCAAATTTGGTTTAACACCCCCAAAAATGGTTTGCAGTGGAAGAAAATGTTACTGGGGTGCCACTCGATTGATATCACAACACAAAATATAGAACAACAGTTTAACTTGAGAAATCTTATTTCATAAAGATTTATGTTTACATCTTTCAAAATATAATGCGGAATTTAAGCCCATGAAAAGTGAAGTGATCCCCAATGTACATCAGAGTAATCTATGACCATGCCATGTCAATGCCCAAGCACCTCCAGAGTTTTAGCTATCGCCTTTTAATCCTGAAAATACATGCTAAAAGGTCAACACAACGGTTGAATAAATTCATAGGTTTAGTAATAAAATAGTTGATCACAAGATTTCCAGTTTCATAAAACAGTGGGCCCGTTGGAGCACCCATAATCATAGTGTTTGTTACATCATAGATATGATGCAAAAGAAATAATGCCCTCCGGGAGGTAGGATGCCACTTCTACCTGGTACTCTAATATAGTGCGCTTGTCTGCCTAACCGGTCAGCACAAACGGGGTAGTCAACCCCAATAGATCTATCCACAATATTCACGCTCACTCACAGGTGACTAATGGTCCATGATACAAGGGTCTTTTGGCATAACCGTACTGGCAATAACACATAAAACAATATCCAAATTTCAAGAAATTGTGATCATAAAAGCAGTAGTAGCATGTATTATCCCCCAATGAGTTTATAAAACAGTTAAAAGAGTAAAAGTGGGGTTATGAACTCACCTTGGTGATCCAGTAGCCAATGTACGACCGTAATATATACGCAATGGTAATGGCTTCTACACGAAACCTAGATATAATATGACAAGACTTAGATTACGATATGTTCCGTTTACGACCTCAAATAGTGATGTTTGGAAAATGTTTAGTTGTGAGATACTTCTATTGTTTTAACTTGTGTGGTAATGCTTAAAGTTCAAAAAAAAATATTTTCAAATATTTGCGTTATTGTAGCTTATGTGGATGTTTCATAAGTTAATTTGATTATCGATGTATATAAAAATGTAGTTGTGTAAGTATTGTCTCTTGAAAATAGTGAGTGGAAAGGTATACAAAACTTTCGTATAGGAGTTGGCTCGAATATTGACTTAAGTATTTGCCGAAGTGGAAATAATTACAAATCAACTTGTATCTATTAGATTTTGTTTGGTTTCACGACGTGAAAATATATATATGTTATCTATATATATTTTAGAGAAGTAAAGAGTAAATAATATATTTGAATAAATGTTTTTATTATAGTTTCTACGGAGGTGGTCGTTAAATAAAAATATGTGTTAAACATATTTATCTAAATGAGAAGTAGTAAAATATTATAAGTTTATTAAAATTGTAGGACTTTGGGTGATAAAAATGCCAAATGTTAAACTCGGGGGGGGGGGGGGGGGGGGGGGGGGGCTGAGAAGTAAAAGCAAATTAGAAATTTTAAAACTTAGAAATAGTTTTAAGGAAAGTGAAAAGTTATCCAATGTGGAGGGGCTGAATTGTAATAAGTTATAAGTCTTCAAAATTATAACAGTTTTAAAAAAGTAGTTAGTGATTCGAAGTTGAGGGACTGGAACTGTAAAAGTCGCAATTTAGCAAAAATAATAAAAATAACAAAAACATGCCATGAGCAAGGTTAGAACTTGAGACCTCAGGCTCTCAGCACAAGCTACCCAACCATCTCAGCCAAGGGTGTTTCATGTTTTTTTTCACGGCTCAAATTTATTTAAGGTCTTTCTTATTGGTGTTGTTTTTAGTTTAAATACTACTTAGTGTACTGAGTTTGCATATATACACGACATGTTTTTGTGTTGCTTTCTTCCATTTCAGTTTGCCATAACCTTTCAAATAAGAAATACAAGTTTGGTTTAATCACCATGAATAGGTCGTGTACTTTGTGGTGGCAAGAGAGTTCGTAAAACTTAAGGAGCAACAAAATAATCATGAAAGTGAACAAGAAGTCGAGATATAGATTTATTCCAAGTTGAGCCAAACTTTATAGGTTTCATGTGTTCTCCGTTAAAGAAAATGATAACATGTTTTCGAAATTGTTTAAACTTCTTTTCAAAACCCGATAAGTATAAAGTGTATATTTATTTGTTTCACGTTTATATGAACTATGTTTTACGACCCAAAAGCTACCGCATAAGCTTAATAACATATGTTTAACCATTCTCGTTTGTAATAATCGAGTGAGAACAAAGGTTTCGATAGTGACTTCCTTTTTAACGAAGCATATATAAATGTTTATAAATAAGTTTTGCAAACAAAACTGTTTAACAACAAATAATACGTAACGAGATGAGTTCGAGTTACTTACAAGGATGATAAGGGTACGAGGGAACGAACAAGAATCAAAGGACTAGAACTTGATTAGCTTTCCAAAAATCTTAACCCGATTACTTCAAAATATGAGAACCCGACTTCTTAAGCCAACCCAAAAACGGCTTCTAGACTTGCAAAACAAACCGAGAGTCTTGTTTCCTTTCTTCTTCTTATATAATAGTGATGAGAGAACCAAGAGAGTATTTGTGAAAATTTGTCTTTGTGATGCAAATGTGCTAAGTGTTGTATATGTAGAGATTAGCACATGCAAAATTTAGGAGTTGACATTAGGGTTATAGGGTGTGCTGGGTTCAGTTGACGCATGGAAAGAAAAGAGAAGGAGCAAAGCAAAAGGGGGTGTCGTTTGGTTTGTGTCAGCCGAAAGAAAGGAGAAAAACAAGAAGGAAACATGCTTGCTTGCTAGGTCTTCCAACATTCAATGGATCTTGTCCTTGTGTATTAAATAAATGAGATATAGAGTGAGGTTTTGGTAACCATTCGAATGGCAGGAAGAACAAAGAAAAGAAAAAAAATAGGGAGAAATGTATGGGAAGTGATTGATATATCTATGTTCGGTTGAGTGTAGATGGGATATGGGGGATTTAGCCAAGTATATTTCATTTGCTTTTAGTTTAAATGTGTGTGCTTGTTTGTTCTGTTATAAAGAGGCATAGAGGGTACTTTCTACCAATTACCTAATGGTTAAAACTTAGAAAAAGCAAAGCATGGTATATAGTTTTGTTTATTAAACTAGGTTTAGGATAGGTAAAAAAACATATATATATATATATATGGTGGTGCTTTGGGGGTATCTTGGCCGAACAAGGAAAGAAAATGGAGGAACATCATGCTTTGTCTCATCATAATATTTATTACAAACTCAAGCATGGCATTTGGGATTTTTAAATAAGTTAGGTGATAGCTAGAGATAAAAAAAAAGAAAAGAAAAAATGTGTCTTGTTTGCTTGGACATGTTGGAAGCTAGAGGACCAAGCATGATGTTTGTATTTGTAAGAGAATTAAGGTGATGGTTGTGTGCTCAGTTGCATAAGGGGAAGGAAAAAAAATGAACTAGCTAAGTACATGTGCAATTTTCACTACTACACAAACTGATTTTTCCCACAAACTTTTACCCACAGAAAATAATCTGTGGGAAATTTCCCACAAATTACCTATAATTTACACACCAAACTATAAAACAAAATTTATGTGGGAAATCAGTCAAAGATTTCCCACGGATTTCCCACAATTTACACATCAATTTGTTGACCAAATTTTAGTGGGAATTCCGTCGCAAATTTCCCACTGATCAGCGACAAAATTTACACTAATAGTGTTGACCAGACTTCTGTGGGAAATATGTCGCAAATTTCACACATATTAGCGACGGTAATAAGTCAGTGGCAATTCTGTAGCTAAATTACCCACGAATTTCACACGATCTTATTTAATAAATATATGGTTTAATTAGTCTGTGTGAAATCTGTGGATAGTTACCCACTCATTAACCACAATAAATATTGTTTTTATGTTTCTTTATAATTACAAAATCTCATATTACAATCTATGTCTTAACATGGTTTATTAGTTGCAATTATATGTGCCTTCGTATTTATTTAGCTATATGTTTGTGTGTCACAAGTGTATATGTATATATGTATAATAACATGTTTGTGTAGACACGTGCTTTATGAATCATTGTATATCTATTAGCGAATGTACATACGCATTGTAAGTTGATTTTAGCCTTCATTGCACTTTTGTATGTCTATATATATGAATGTGTACATTTGTAAATGTGTAAGTATGTAAAAAACATAATAGATGATTATGTTTGTGGGAAATATGTTGGTACTTTCCCACAAATTTCCCACCGATTTGATAAATTCGTGGGAAATTTGTGGGTAGTTACTCACGAATTTTTGAAAACATATGACATATGAACCATTGTATATGTAATATAGCTACATATGCACTTATTCCCACATATCTATCTTAATATGCATGCTTTGTTAGTTTTAAATATATGTGTCTTCATATTTATTTAGCTAGTTGTTTGTGCGTCACAAGTGTATATGTATACATGTGTAACATGTTTCTGTAGGCACATGCTTTATGAACCATTGTATATCTATTAACGCATGTAGATAAGTATCATAACTTTATTTTAGCCTTCACTGCACTTTTGTATGTCTATATATAAGAATGTGTAAATTTGTGAATGTGTAAGTATGTCAAAACATAATAGATGATTATATTCGTGGGAAATCGGTCCGTACTTTCCCACAAATTACCCACCGATTTGATAAATTCGTGGGAAATTTGTGGGTAGTTACTCACGGACTTCCCACAAAAGATATTGTTTTTGTGTTTTTATATACTTAAACATTTCCACATTACTATCTATGTCTTTTATGTGTTTTTATTTTCATTTTGTACCTGTTTGCTTATTAGTGTAGCTATGTGTGCATATCACAAGCCTACGTGTTTATATATATATAACTTATTCTTCACAATCCTTAGTATCCCTTCTTAACTTTTGGAATTTAAATTTGGTTTTCAGTTTGATTCAACATAATTTAAATTCGATTCGATTAGGTTTTGAAACAAATCATAATCTTAAAAAGAAATGCATTACGTAGCCTTACTCCCTTCCCTCCAGCTGCTAATTGTTACAACGTATCTTTGTTTTTAGTTAGTTTGGTGTCTTAAAAAGAAATCGTAATCTTATAACGTATGAGGTTTTAGTTAGTCTGGTATCTTTGTTTTGTTTTCTTTTTTGAAATCCAATAAATGTTTCCTTTCTAGAGAAATATATATATATATATATATATATATATATATATATATATATATATATATAATAAATCTCTAGAAGAGTAAAATGTCTTCACAAAGTGTACAATATTAATAAAGTAAAAGCGATAAACACTTTATTTACTATTACTCATTGATTTGTATGATTAAGTAGTTTTTTTTATTAGCTGGTTATTGTGTACATGAAAACTATTTGCTATCTTTACTCTGTGTTGATTTGGAATCATTTATGACTTAAATACGTGATTCATGCATGAATTTTTGGATGCGGTTTTTGTATATATATTAAAATGAAATGTAATGACGGGGTGTTTGTCTAAACTTATTCACGGCGTATCACAATCTTTTTTAGCTTATAAACTTATGGGAGTTGAGCTTATGGACATTGTATATATAGATGAATCCAAAATAAGCTTACCAAATTTGAGTAATCTAATAAATCGTTAAAATATGTTTCAACACACACTCAGAATATGTTAACCAGTTTTTCTCATCCAAGATCCAAATATATTAATTGTTAAAATAAGTTTCAACAAACACTCCAAATATATCTGAACTCAAGATGTTATCTTTTACAACTTAGCTAGATAGAAATAAGCTAAATTAAAAAGTACGGAGAAAAATATAAAAAGATATTATATAATGGTAAATATTTTTAAACAAGCAACACAATGGTAAATAAGTTGTTCAAAAACAATTAGCTTCTAAAAAACTCCTAATAATACATTCTTTATAAATCTTACATCTACAAAATTTGGCCCACTGTGATAACCGACCCACTTTGTACCACTCTTATTAAACCTAACCCTAAACCTAAATCATTTTCTCTTTCACATCCACCACTTTCATTTCACACAACCTCAAAAAACATCCACAGACCTTTATCTAATTATGCTAATCCGAATCACAAGCACGAAAATAATCCACAAGACCCTCGTTGTTTCTTGATAATAAACTAGCACAAAAACGCAAATCAGTTATTAGTCCACAAGACTCTCGTAGTAACCGAATCTTAAAACCCAGTTATAAGTCCATTTGCTTGTCTCATTTACTTGGTATTTGTTTTGGTTTTTATGTAATCACGTAAGTTTTATTTTAGTTTATTTAAGGATTTCACAAGTGTTTTGTTTGCTTATTCTTCTTCTTTTTTTAATGTAGATCTTGTAATATTTATTGTAGATCTTGTTTGCTAAATGGTTCAAGAAAAAGATAGAAGATTACTCGAAGCATCCCCCGGGAATCGGATGTACAATCTTCTTGAAGCAGAAAATAGTTATCGAATGAACACCAAATAAGCGGTTCAAGAAAAGTTAAAAGATTTTGAATAGATGTAGTGTTTTCCTAGATGTATGATAATCAATAAACGATTTATGTGTTTCATTGATATTAGTTTTGTATTTACTGAAATTTATTATATTGGATTGGTTCTTGATTTTTTGCATTTTGATAGTTTTGGGTTAATTGCTTTTATGATTATTGTTTTTAGTATATTTGCCAAAAAAAAATAAAAAAATAGAGCCTACCAATAAGCCATGAAAAAACAAAATATTAATTTAAAATATTAGATAATTATTGAATTCTAACAAATATTAATCAGGTTTCACATTCTCAAAAAAATCAGCGGGACAATTTTTGAGAGCAAATAAATCGGTGGGAATTTTTTTTCCGAAAATAGTGGAAAATTCGTTGGAAAATATCCGTGGGAAATCTGTGGGTAATAAACCTATAGATTACACACAACGATATCTATGGGAAAAATAGTCAACGCAGTGGGAAAATCTGTGGGAAAATATTTACCCATGGGGTTTTTACACACGAAACAATTCCGAGTGAAATCCGTGGAAAAAGGCCCTTTCCCACGAGATTTCCCACTGATTTTGCCGTGGGAAAAACCTGTTTGTGTAGTAGTGTTTGTAGGTTGTATTTATTTCTTTGGTTAGAAAGTGTTTTAAGTATATTTCATAATTACTTGTTGTGGTTTTATTTATGTATTGATAAATATAATATCGAATGTCGGGTTATTGTGCCAACCAAAATGAATTGTGACGTCTTATAGATTTAGAGAGTGGTTAAATGGGTTTTCGAATGGAAATGAGTCCAATACCAATAATGTATATACGAAAAACGTATAAAATCAAATGGGCTTGTGTTGGGTTGGAGGGAACATATAACTCGATAGGTGGCAAGGTCAAGTGAGGGTCAAAGTATGTAGTTAGGCAATTGTTTATTAGTAGCTTAGGTACTTATGTTGGGAATTATGTGAAGTAGGATTTCTGCTGTCATTACTGCCGAAGGTTTCTGCTGAAGTAGAAGCAGATTCTGCTGAAGAAGTGATTCTACTGAAGAGTACAAGCATTGTCGTGTTACTGCTGAAGGGTATAAGCTGACTAGGATCAGCATGCGCCTTATGAATTAAATGCTAACTCATTATTATCTTTGAACGGCCCGAGGTTGCATGGGCTTTATTGTACTGCTCAATATAGTTTAGTGTATTAGTCATTAAATGCTTGCATGCTTAGTCGATTGGGTTGTAATAATATTAGGGTTCCTTGTCTATAAAAGGAACCAAATAGTTTGTAATAGACAAGTCATCTGAAACATAGAGTTTCAGTTAATAAAAAGATCCATAGAGGATCTAAGTGTTCTTAGTTATAACAACTTGTATTTACTTTCCGCTATAGAATACGAGTTGTAGAGACTGTCTATTAGTTTGCTTATGATTACATAGGCAACACTAACGATCCACGAGTGCTAAAGATCTGTCAAGGTCTGAGAGTTTTTAACAAGTGGTATCAGAGCCTCGGGAGAGTCTCTACGATACTGAGAACCTTATTTACCTCACCCACATACAACCAAAAACATATTCACCATGCCTGGAACTGATGAAGAATCAGAAGTCTCCAACAACAACACCAAAAACAACACCACCTGTATGCAGCAACTTAGTCTCTCCAACAGTAATGGCAAATTTCCTTATTTGAAAAAGGAAGAGTATGATCTGTGGACCATGAAGATGCAGAACTGGATCTCCACATACAACCAAAAACATATTCACCGTGCCTGGAACTGATGAAGAATCAGAAGTCTCCAACAACAACACCAAAAACAACACCACCTGTATGCAGCAACTTAGTCTCTCCAACAGTAATGGCAAATTTCCTTATTTGAAAAAGGAAGAGTATGATCTGTGGACCATGAAGATGCAGAACTGGATCTCCAATATTGATTGGAATCTGTGAGAGATTGTGAAGAATGGTAACAGTCTGAAGAAGACCATCCCAGATCTAGATGGTAAGTTCACCATTGCTCCTCCCAAAACTGCTGAAGAGATTCTTGCAGTACAAAGAGAGCACAAAGTAAGAACCATCCTTCTTCAATCTATACCTGAAGATCACTTAGGTGATTTTCACCACATGGTTGATGCAAAGGATATCTGGATGGCTCTTAAAGCAAGGTTTGGTGGCAATGAAGAGTCCAGGAGGATGAGGAAGTCCATGCTGAGACAACACTTCCAAGAGTTCAATATCTCTGAAGAAGAAGGTATCCACAAGGGATACGACAGGTTTCACAAGATTCTGAGTCAGCTGAATCAGCTGAATGCAAAGCCTGACAATGATGATTGCAACTCTAAGTTCCTAAGATCTTTGCCTCCATCATGGTTACATGTCAGTATAGCACTTAAAGCTAAAGGTGGGCTGGACATGCTCACCTTTGATGAGCTATACAATAAACTCAGATCTCTGGAACCTGATGTCAGATCTCCCTACCGTGCACCATCTTCTGGTCATTCAGCCCTTGTTGGGACATCCAACTCGAATATGATGATGCATACTTCAAGTCCATCTTACTTACCATCATCATCTTATCGTCCCACTCCTTCACATCCTCAAGCCAAAGCTGGCAGTATATTGGAGGATATTCTTCATTCATTTGTTGTAGATTATGATACTCAGCAGCATTTGGTATATGAAGACTTTGACCAAGTGGACCCACTTGAGATGGAGGAGATGAAGCTGAAATGGCAGGTGGCCATGCTTTCTGTGGATATCAAGAGGTTTGAAGAGAAGGCTGGAAGGAAGTTTGGGTTCAAGGGAAAGGATCCAGCTCGTTTTGACAGGAGAAAGGTTAAATGCTTCTCTTGCCACCAGATGGGTCATTTCTCAAGGGAATGCAAAGACAGGAAGAGTGGAAAGGGAGCTAGCTACACTTCATATCAGCAGAATCAGAAGGGAGCTAGCACTTCAGCAGCTCTAGTCACCATGGATGAGCAGGTCAACTGGGCTGCACATGAACCTGTGACTGAGGAAGCTACTGATACAGAGAAGCTTGGATTGCTGGCCAGGTACACTTCAGCAGATAGGCATGATCAGTTTGCCTTGATGGGACTTTCTCAGGTACACAACTGTATATTTGGTTGTAGTGAAAGATACAATGAACTGAAAGAAGCTTATGATACTATGAAACCTAAATACAATGACTGCTATGTTGATAATGAAGCTTATAAACTCTCGTTAAAAACATTAGAAAGACAAAAGGTTTGGTTTCAGAAGAATCAGATAGCTTATGAAGAAAAGATTAAGGTGCTACAATTTGATCTAGATATTGCTAACATTAACTTTAAACGCACTGAAAAAGAAAAAGCTGAAACTATTACTGAGAATCTAGAGCTTAAAGAGAAACTTGCTGAGGAAATAGCTAGACATAAACAATGGTTAATATCAGGTGACAATCTAGCTAGAGAACTCTATAATAGTCAGTCTGTGAACTCAGGAATAGTTTTAGGCTTTCAGAAGTATGTAGGATTGGAAGCTAGGCAAGATGGGCGTAAATCTACACCTGCAGGCTTAGAACACTTTAGAAAGGAAGGTGATTTACATGTTGTCCCTGGACCTATTAGAGGTGAATTCATGCCCACTGACCTGTCCATTAAAGTTGACTTTGATGGATCACACCATCTATATGGCAGAAAGTCAAAAGACTTGCCAGACAACGATGCTTCATCTTATGATTTTGTCTCTTTCTCTGACAGTGACAATTCATCGGATCAAGGATCTACGTACAGCTGTGATTCAAGTGATAAGTCAGACCTTGTTAAGCCCTCACCTGAGCCTACACCCAAGCTTGCACCCAAGTCTGTATACAAGCCTTCTAGGATAGCTGCTGAGGAATCCACCTCCAAGCCTGTTTCCCCTGAAGACTTGTCTTTTAAATCTTTGCATAATTTGTCTGTTAAAAACAATTCCTTTAATGTTTCTGGTTTAAGTTCTTCTACATGTAATCGAACATCTTCTTTGTTGAATCAATCTTCCAAAAGGAAGACGTGTTTTGTGTGTGGAAGTAAACTTCATTTGATTAAGGATTGTGATTTTTATGAGCAAAGATTGGGTGTTTGTGCTAATCAGCAGAAACCAAGACCAGTGTGGACCAATGTTAAGAATATTCCACCTTATGTCCCACAAGCTAGAACTGACTCTCCTTGGAGGAGATCAGCTAATAGACCTTATGTGCAACCTATTAGCCCATACTTTAAACATGGTTATTGGCCTGCATATGTTGACTCTATGAAAAATGGGAAAGGATGTTGGGGCACTGCTGTCAAGTCCTCAGCAGGTTGTTCTTGGAATAATAAGAGACCTAAATATCAATGGAAACCCAAGAACAATGGTGGATCTTACTCTTTTGCTAAACCTAAATCTAATGATCCACAAGGCAGGTTCAAGTCAGAAATGACTTGAGCCTCCTCGGTATACTAACATTCTTTTGTATATATGTTTGTTTCTGTAGGATCATCCCCTTAAGCATAAAGATATTGGTATTGTTGATAGTGGCTGTTCAAGAAGTATGTCTGGAAATAGAGATATGATGCACAATTTTGTTCCTATTGAAGAAGGAGGGAATGTGACCTTTGGTGGAAATGATGGTAGAATTACTAGGAAAGGCACCATCAAGACACCTCTACTGAACTTTGAGAATGTGTACTATGTTAGGGAGCTTCAGAACTTCAACTTGTTCTCAGTCTCACAAATTTGTGACACCAAGAACAAGGTACTCTTCTCTGAAAATGAATGTCTTGTGCTTTCTAAAGAGTTCAAGCTTCCAGAAGATACCTCAATTCTGCTGAGAGTCCCTCGAACTCACAATCTATACACATTCAACCTCAATGAAGTTCACCCTGAAGGTGACCTCACTTGTTTGCTGGCTAAAGCATCATTGGATGAGTCCAATAAATGGCATAGGAGAATGGCTCATGTGAATTTCAAAACTATAAACACTCTCTCCAAAAGAGGTCTTGTCGAAGGTCTTCCCACCAAAGTGTTCTCCAATGATCATAATTGTGTTGCATGCAACAAAGGGAAGCAACACAGAGCATCCTACAAAGCTGTCACTGCAGTGAGCATCATCTCTGAGCCTCTTCAGCTGTTACATATGGATCTATTTGGTCCAACTCAAGTCAGAAGCATTGATCACAAGTTCTATTGTTTGGTCATCACTGATGGATATAGCAGATTTTGCTGGGTGTTCTTTCTAAGGACTAAAGATGAAACAACTCCAGTGCTGAAAGACTTCATCACCCTAGTTGAAAATCAGTTGAACAAGAAGGTTAAGGGAATTAGGTGTGATAATGGAACAGAGTTCAAGAATGCCATTATTATAGAACTCTGTAGGTCTAAAGGAATAAAGAGGGACTATAGCAATCCAAGAACCCCGCAACAAAATGGGGTAGCTGAAAGAAAGAATAGCACCTTGATAGAGGCTGCGAGATCAATGCTTGCAGACTCTAAATTGCCCACTATGTTCTGGACGGAAGCTGTTGGCACAGCTTGCTATGTGCTTAACAGAGTCTCCATAACTAGACCTCACCTCAAAACACCATATGAACTTCTCTTTGGGAAGGTTCCAGTCATTCACTACCTTAAACCTTTTGGTTGTCAAGTGACCATTCTGAACACCAGTGATCCCTTGGGGAAGTTTGATGAAAAGGCTGATGATGGTTATATTGTGGGTTATTCGGCTAATAGCAAGGCTTACAGAGTGTACAACTTATCTGCCAAGAAGATTGAGGAGACTTTGAACCACAGATACCTAGAAGATAAACCCAATATTCAAGGACAGGGTCATGTGTGGTCTTTTGATCTTGACTACCTAACTGACTATCTGGGTTATACTAGACATATGGCTAACCAAAGTGCAGGCTCTCAAGAAACTCCCACTAACAATGCAGGTACCTTGGATGCTGACTCTGGAAGTGAATTTGAAGATGATGAACAACCCATTCTTGTGCCTTCTTTCTCCCCTAACAATGTTGCAGGTAACTCTTCAAGAGATATCCCAGCTGAGAATGAAGATGAATCACACTATGCTGAGGACCTTGCTAGGCTTCAGACTCAAGAGTTTGCAGCTAAGCTTGAAGCTGAGAAGGTGGATGGGGAGCTTGCAAATGAGGCTGTCAGTGGAAACCATGTTTCTGCTGACACTGATACAGTCTCTCCCATTGTCATCAAATCTGCTGAAAGCTCGTCTGTTACTACTCCTATTCCTACTAGAGTGTCCACAGACTTTGGTGACCCGTATACTCGCTTTCCAAGTCCTTCAGATCTTGGAAATCATCAACCCAAATCTGGCATTTTCACGTCACCTTCCTATGACACAACTTTTGTACCTACTGTGTCTAATCTTGAACCCACCATTGATGTCAACCCCACTGCTACTAAAAGAATCAACATCACTCACCCTCAATCCAATATTATTGGTGACATTCTAGCTCCTGTTAGAACTCGAAGGGCTATCTCTAGTCCTAAATTTGGACAGGTTGCTTTTCTCTCTTATGTCTCTAATCAGCAAAGAGACAATCACACAGACTTCAAGCATTGTCTGTTTGCGTGTTTTCTTTCTCAAGTAGAGCCAACCAGTGTCACTCAAGCTCTTGAAGATTCAAGTTGGATTGAGGCAATGCAAGACGAAATGCAACAGTTTCAGAACCAACAAGTTTGGATCTTGGTACCATTACCAGATGGCAAATATGCTATTGGAACTAAATGGATTCTGAAGAACAAAAGAGATGCAAGGGGTGTGGTTATTAAAAACAAAGAAAGATTAGTCGCTCAAGGTTACAGGCAAGAAGAAGGGATTGATTATGATGAAGTGTTTGCACCTGTTGCAAGAGTAGAGGCCATTCGAATCTTCTT
Organism: Chrysanthemum seticuspe; assembly: GCA_019973895.1. NCBI lineage: Eukaryota > Viridiplantae > Streptophyta > Magnoliopsida > Asterales > Asteraceae > Chrysanthemum > Chrysanthemum seticuspe. Next base: position 217,115,228 of record BPTQ01000001.1, on the reverse strand, counting down.
GGCATATGCATCATACATGGGCTTCATGCTATATCAGATGGATGTTAAAGGTGCTTTTCTGTATGGTGAGATTGAAGAGGAAGTTTATGTCACACAACCGAAAGGATTTGAAGACCCAGATCATCCTAATCATGTTTACAAAGTCGTTAAAGCTCTCTATGGACTTCATCAGGCACCAAGGGCCTGGTATGCTAGGCTTTCATCATTTCTGCTGAAGCATGGCTACAGAAGAGGTGCCATTGATAAGACTCTTTTTCTGAAGAAGAACTCGACAGACATCATACTTGTGCAAGTGTATGTGGATGACATCATTTTCGGATCCACTAAAGGAGCTTGGTGTAGGGAATTCGAGGATCTGATGAAGGGAGAATTTCAGATGAGTGCTATGGGAGAGCTGACTTTCTTTTTAGGTCTCCAAGTTCAGCAGAAACAGGATGGGATATTTATCAGTCAGGATAAATATGTGAGGGACATGTTGAAGAAATTCGGCATGGAAGGTGTCAGGACTGCCACAACACCTTATGAAGCTCCAAAAACAAAAGCCAACAATGATCCAGATCTCCCTGTAAATGTTCACCTATACAGATCTATGATTGGTTCATTAATGTATCTAACAGCTTCAAGGCCTGATACTACCTTTGCTGTAAGTGTGTGCTCTCGACATCAAGTCACTCCACTTACTTTCATCTCAATGCAGTCAAGAAAATCTTTAAGTACCTAAAAGGACAACCTCAGTTAGGCCTTTGGTACCCAAAAGAGTCTCCTTTCAAGTTGGAAGCATATAGTGACAGTGATTATGCTGGTGCAAATCTGGATAGGAGATCCACAACTGGAGGCTGTCAATTCCTTGGAAAAAGATTGATTTCTTGGCAGTGCAAGAAACAAACGATTGTGGCTACCTCAACTACTGAAGCAGAGTATATTGCTGCTGCAAACTGCTGTGGACAGGTGCTTTGGATTCAAAACCAATTGCTGGACTATGGGTATAACTTCATGAACACAACTCTTTTTATTGATAATCAGAGTACCATATGCATTGTCAAAAATCCAGTTTTTCACAGTAGAACCAAACATATTGAAATCAGACACCACTTTATAAGAGATGCATATGAAAAACATTTGATAAATGTGGCTAAAATTCATACAGATGATAATGTGGCAGATCTGTTAACTAAAGCTTTTGATGGACCAAGGTTTCAACACCTTGTGGTCAATATTGGAATGCTTAAACCTTAACTGCAAAGTTTAAGGGGAGGCATAGGCCTCAGGGGAGGATTTGTTTGTTTGTTAGTTTCTTAGTTAAAAAAAATAAAATAATAAAAAAAATAATAAAACTAACTTTCTCTTGCAGGTTTGATTGTTGTTTTTTGTTGATGGTTATTAACTCACCAGATATACCTTCTGTGTATCCAAGAGTTAACTAGTCCAAAGGGTACAGCTTTGGTAAAGACATGTCAAATCTGTTGATAGCTGTAATGATTTGCTCAAAATCATAGGGTCTGCAACCACCCATGCTTAATTGCTGAGTGTTGTATAGTCATCAATTCACCATGGTCTATTCCTTGTTGGAATCCAAGAATTGACAAGCCCAAAAGTATATGGATTGTGGTAAAGGCAACTATCTCCATATTTGGTTATCAATTCACCAATTCTAAGAATTGACTAGTCCTGAGCAAACGGCTACAGGTAAAGACACATCAAATCCGTTTATAGAGTTGCTGATTTGCTACTAAATCAGATGGTTATCAGTGTACCATAGTTTTCGAACTTAAACATTTGGCTACTCCAGTAGTAATGGCTATTGGTAAAGAGACAACAAAACCATTATTTTCAATGATTCACCTCTCTCAGGTGTGAACACACCTGGATGTGATGAGAATAGATTGCAACTGATAAGTATTGATGTACATTATGTCCTTTGTTGCTGCAAAGACCTGGCGTTTCAAAGTCTGATCATCATAGAGATGAGATTATTAGTGGTTCTTTGCTACTGATGTGTGGAAACAATCCTCTAGTACTAAAGTATCAAAAGATCTTTCAAGGTCAGGAAACTGGAACTTAACCAAGTCAAATTCCAGTTTAGGGGAGGATTGTTGGGAATTATGTGAAGTAGGATTTCTGCTGTCATTACTGCCGAAGGTTTCTGCTGAAGTAGAAGCAGATTCTGCTGAAGAAGTGATTCTACTGAAGAGTACAAGCATTGCCGTGTTACTTCTGAAGGGTATAAGCTGACTAGGATCAGCATGCGCCTTATGAATTAAATGCTAACTCATTATTATCTTTGAACGGCCCGAGGTTGCATGGGCTTTATTGTACTGCTCAATATAGTTTAGTGTATTAGTCATTAAATGCTTGCATGCTTAGTCGATTGGGTTGTAATAATATTAGGGTTCCTTGTCTATAAAAGGAACCAAATAGTTTGTAATAGACAAGTCATCTGAAACATAGAGTTTCAGTTAATAAAAAGATCCATAGAGGATCTAAGTGTTCTTAGTTATAACAACTTGTATTTACTTTCCGCTATAGAATACGAGTTGTAGAGACTGTCTATTAGTTTGCTTATGATTACATAGGCAACACTAACGATCCACGAGTGCTAAAGATCTGTCAAGGTCTGAGAGCTTTCAACAACTTAGATAGGAGTTTAGGGACATGCTTATCAAAGGGAAGATCTCGTGTATGCATCAAAAATTACAAATGAAATACTACATGTGATTGTTTCTTGTGTCATATGTGTTGCTGCCACAAGGTTAAGGAAAACAAAGGGTGCGTTTGATATCACTTGCCATAAAAAAATGTGTCCGTTGCATACCAGGCCAACAAAAACGAAAAATGATTCGGTGTGGGCTGGCACTATATTTGGTCCAAGTCGAAATAGAATGGGTGGACGGTTTAAGTGTTTGATATGGGTCGAGGCCCAAGGATAACTTGGGGAGTTCGTTTGGTATAGTAGCCCAACAAGAAAAATAAATAAATAAAACATTTATTCAAGAAATTAGATTAAATAAATTGTTATTATATGACGAGTGGTAAATTTGATCGGGTAAAAATTGTTCAAGACGCATTTGTCATTTCTGGAATTCGGTTCGCTATACATTTGCGAGATGGTTTATGAAATCGTTATTCATAAAAAAAATTATATTACCAAAATTGGCATTGATTCGTGTTTATGTTTACAAGTGACTTGTGAATTTTGCGGGTTGTTACAGTACCTACCTGATCCGCTCCCGAACCGTCAAGTTTTCTCACTCAAGTCGGCCACTTGTGAATGGCCGACCGTAAGAAACTTAAAACAGTTTGGAAACGAATGCAATGAAGATTAGGAGAGTATAGGGTTTCCCCGGGTCGTTATGTCCCAGCGAGCTATGCGATGAATCACCAAACGAATAGTGATCGAGAGATTTGAACGGAAAAGAGGTTTCTGATTATTATAACTACAGAAAAAGTTCATAAATCACAGGGGTTTAAATGCAAATTAAAGAGAATTAAAAAAGATAAAAAATATTAAATAAACGCTATCACTATTTGTAAAATGATGTTTTTGATTTTTCTGTTTTATAAAACTGAATTAAAAACTACGTTACGTACAACAGAAAATGTGAAACTTAAACAATATTAGTCCTAAAAATATGAAATTGACATTTTTACAAACCTAATGATAAAAGAAAATTTTTAGAAAAAGAAAATTATTTTTAAAACTATTTATCTAATTATTATTAATTAAAAACTATTTTTAACTATTAAATAATAACCTAAAATACAAGAAAATATGAAATAAAGCTAGAAAAATAAAATTATGACTTGGAAAAATCTAAAATAACAAAAGAGAATTTTCAAAACTATTTTTGTATTTTTCTGATTATTTTTGGATTTTTTATGAATTAAAAACTATTTAAAACTACTTAAATTGCTTAAAAATACAAATTTAACTAAGAAAAATCTAGAAAAATATTTTTTTGACTTTTTATATTTATCTTAACCTAAGAAAAATGAAAAATTATTTTTTTGAAACTTTTCTGAATTAATTGTATTAAATGCTAATTAAAAAGTACTAAAAATTGATTAAAATGCTGAAAAATAGCAAACTGACTTGGAAAAATCTGAAAAATTCAAGATAAGCCTAAAATAATATTAGGAATCTAGGAAAAATAGAAACACAGTGGGTTGTGTGTGGGATTATGCAACTGCAAAGCAAGTGCTTATAGAATAAGCACTTGCAATAAGCCAAAACCTTCCAAATGGGCACCACACTGAAACAGAAGCTACACTAAGCTATAACTACCCAAAAGGAACCAATTACAACTATTCTAAACATCTGAATTGCAAGCTACAAAGATATGGAAGATTTGAGCTTATGAGCTAAAACAGGTTGAGGCAACCACTTTTAAGCTAGAGCACAAGCCACCCAAATAAGCTAAACTAAAAAACAGATGAAGGAACCTAAAGCAGACCTGGGCAAGAGCTTGTAAACCAAAAGACAGACCTAGACAAGCTCTTGGGAGCTTGTGACAAGCCTGCTTAAACCCTGTGCAAACTCAGTGAATGCTGAGTCAGTTGCACAGGGCATATTAAGCCCATTTGACAAGCCTTTTTCAAGCTTATAAAAAATTTACAAAAATATACAAAAATCACAACAATAAACTAGACCAGTTGAACTTTTTAAAGCCATAAGTTTCATTTGATTTGGCTCAGAACTGAGCTCATGAAAATTCACCCTAGTTAGGCCCAAAACTGAGTTTTCAAGTTTTTGACTTTTTAGTAGATTTGGAGTTTTGACTTAATTGAGATTTGAACTCAATTTGTGGATTGAAAATGACATTAAATGATGAAATAGAACTAATGCAATCTAACTCTATGTAATTTAAACACAAAATGAACTTTTGCTTTTTGAAAATCCAAGCAGTGAAGCATATGAAGACAGATTTATATGATTTTGACTTTGGTGACTTGCAGATGCAATTTTATGACTGAAATGGTTCTTAAATGACTAAAAAGATGTAACCCAACTGATCTTAACTACTGCTTAGCCCTCTAACACATTTCTGCTACAAAATCCAAACACCCCTTTAATATGACTGATTTGCAAGTAAAATAAGCTAAACTCTGAACCAACTTGTACAATTGCTCAAACTGAGTTTGACTATCCTAAGTACAACTTAATAAACAAGTTTCAACTATTTAAGACTACAAATACAAGTACAGACACAATATGCAAACTGATATTGAAATGAAAATGAGATATCTTACTCACATGTGTCCAATTTGTTTGCAGGCTAAAACCAAACCCAAAGACCACTACACTAAGCCATTTCCAACCCAATACCAGCACTGCATCTACCATTATCCATTCCAATGTCCATTTGAGCTTACAGTTGACTTTAGTTGACTATTTTTAGATTTTGAGTTACAGACCATGAAACATCACTAATTCACTTTATTAACCAAAAACAAGCTTAAACAAACAATTTTAAACACCCTCATCAAACTGATGCTGTGATTTGATAAGAACACTGTTTTGGCGGGAAAATTAAAACAAGCAATAAACTGGAATTTAATTGCTGAAACTGGTGAATTAATACTTAAATAACTTGTTTATTACATAAGAACTTGAATCCCAGCTAAAAGATTACATTAAAACTTAAAACGATTAAACATGAAATTAAGAATTTAGTCTAAAACAGTGACATCTTCCTTCTTCTCTTTCTCTCTCTCTTATAAGCTTCATTAGGGTTTTTCTCCTTAATCCTGGCCATTGATTTGGCACTTTTGATCTCACCCTTTGATTTCTCATATTGGCGCCAAAACTTGTGCAAATGGGTATTGGTGATTTGGGACAGGGAAAAGGTGTAATAAATGTATTTTGGCGTGAGGTGTTTGGAGGGTAGGGATAGGGTGGTTGTGATGATGGGGGGGGGGGGGGTGGAGTGTTTGCAGGCGTGTGGCACTGAAAGTGGGTGAAGGAGAAGGAAACCCGTGAGCGGGTTATATTTCAAACCGTGGGTTTGGGTGGGTTAATAACAAAGGGGTTGGATCGGGTTGTGGATTGGGCCTGGATAAGGTTGGGCTTGGATTAAAATTGGACCCAAAGTGTAGCTTAGGGGTGTAAGTTGCCAAATCTGATTTTTGAGGGACCATTCGTGCAATTCTGAAAATATAACCCAAGGGCTAGATTTGAAATTCTTCAAATATTCCAAGGACCAAACTGCAAATCTCAAATAATATAAGGACAATTTGTGTACAATTCGAAACTGCAAGGACCAAAGTGTAATTTTCCAAAAATTATCAAAAGGACCAATTTTGACAAGTTAGAATTACCCAAGGACTAAAAAATGTTTATTTTCAAATTTAAAATGTCCAGGGGTAAATTCTGTCAACCTTTGAAATTCCAGGGACTAAAGATGCCATTTTTGAAAGTTGGGGGACTGAAACTGCCAATTATGCAAACTTAGCTCATTTTTCATCTGATTTTAAACATTTTGCATCTGAAACATATAAAATACAATTTTGAGATATTTTCAGTATTTTGATGCATTTCTGAGCATTTTTAAGTGTTTTGCAGTTCAGATTTGACCAAAAATGATGAGTATTTACACACTCATCAATCCCCCACACTAAACTATTGCTAGTCCCTAGCAATCTTTTTGAGAAAAACTTAATGGATTTGAATCTCTTTACCAAAAGCCATTACTTCTGGAGTAGCCAAATGTTTCAGTTCAAGTAAGAACCATGGTACACCGATAACCATGTGATTTTGAGCAAACCACCAGCTTCCAACGGATTTGATTTGTCTTTACCAGAAGCCGTTTGCTTCTGGACTAGCTAACTCTTAGATAAATTATCAGTATTATCTTTGGTGAGTCGATTACCAATTATGGTTTTTCCACTGCCTTTACCACAAGCCATAAACTTGCGGGCTAGCCAACTCTTCACTTTTTAGGATATGGTGAGCTGAATACCATACAATTTTGGGCAAATTGCAAGCCGTCAACGGATTTGAGATATCTTTACCAAGAGCCGTTTGCTCCTGGATTAGCCAATCCTTTTGTTTATTAGACAAGGCGGACTGATAACCAATTGAGTAAGTGTAAAACACTTACTCAAAAAAAAAAATTTGGCAAAAAACGGGGGAATTGGGCGGTATAATTACATGACAAAATTCGTGAGAATTCCCCCCCACACTTAGAAATGAATATTGCCCTCAATATTCAAAGTACCGGCGGTTATGCCGAAACAAAGAACGTAAAAGGGAAATACTACGGCCATTATTTGAAAAATTATTTATTTATTTATTTATTTATTTATTTATTTATTTATTTATTTTTTTTTTGAAAACTTATATATATATATAACATGTGGGGCAACTCCCCCACACTAGGGTGGAACACATGGGTGAAAACCCATGTTTAGCTACTGTTTTTTATTCCCGAGTCGCTAGCTTGACTCGACCCCGAATTAATTGGTTCATGGGGAAGTAAAGTGGAAGAAACAATCTCCATCGGACTTTCATTCAAGATGTTTGGACAAACATTTGAAGCACGTGAAAGTTCCACACCGATGAGATATACATAGAACCGGCTCAAAAAATGATAAATGAAAATGCCGGGGTCAAAGATAGTGTCTTCATTCCCGAAGGAGTGAAGATGAAGAGAAATCACAAGATATTTGAGGAAAGGAAGAAAGATTTTGATAACAATCAGGATCCATTCTTCATCCTCAAATGTAGACGTATCGGGAGGAAGGGTGAGGGTAGTATCATTAATAAGCAAACTCGTATGATAGAGTACACCTTCCTCCGAGCTAATATCATCCTCAAGATCAAAATAGAAATGATCATGTTCCGGAGGAGATATGTCATGAGAGAGTTCACCGGAGAACTCTTCATGAAGAGAATCATTCACATGAAGTGAAATTGTGAACTCTTGTTCCATTGTGTGCTCATCACTATCCTCGATCTGAGTATCAAAGAGTGGATTCTTAGAAATTAAAGTGAATTCAGAGTCGAATTCAAATAGAGGATTAGTGAGAGTTGTTTTGAATGCTTCAGGAACAAAGTGATAAATATTCTCTATTGGACTGTTGGGATAAGAAGTGAGTGAACGATCATTATCAAGGAGACTTTCAGTCTCTCCCCGATCGGCTTCGAAATCAAAGGGACCATCATCACTTCCCGATGAAAGTGGATTGATGTGAGTGAGTTCATCGGTGAACTCCCCAAGAAGATGATCAGCATCAGATTGTGGAAGTGATGCCTCAATATACTCGATGTCTCCATATGATGCACAATCTTCGCTAAAATTGGAGAAAGTTTCCAAATGATCTTTTGAACACTCAAGAGGGGAAAGAGAATCACACATATGATCAGAAGTTCCCTGTGACTCTCTCGGGATTGGGACAAGGTTCTCAACACTAGACTTTATGAATTCGTCCGATCCCTTTTCAGGAACAGTGTCAAGATGCTCGTCCCCTATGTTCAGAGAGTGAGTGGGAGCTTCGGGTGTGATAGCAGTTGTTTGAGATGGAATCTCAACTGCTGGGATATCAACTGACTGAGGGAGTTGAGAAATATTATCTTTAAAAGGATAAAAACTCTCCTCGTCATTATCATATAGAGCTGCCTTAAGAAATTGGGAACGTCTTAGAGCTGCATGTTCTAGGACTAATAATTCTTCCCTAGATTGGCGAGCCTCTCGTTCTTCGGCTAGCAATTCTCCCATGGTCTTTTCACCACTCACTTGATTCATAAAGTTACTAATCATATCATCAAGTGTTTTCATTGCGGTTTCAAAATCTTGGGAGATTTCTTGAGACAACGGCTCAGGTGGAGTTTGAACCGTATGGTGCTGTGGAGGTTGGAAATTTTCAAACATGTAAGAGTCATGATTGTTACAAGGAAATGGATTCCCTATTTGACAATCAGAGCTGAAATGGGGACCTCCACAGTATTCACAACAGTAAAACTGCTGAGTCTGGACTGGTGAATTATATGGATATTGGTCATAACCAAAGTTCTGAGCATTACCGGAAAACTGTTCATAGACAAACGTGTTTCCGGATTGACACTCAAATCCTTGGTGAGGACCTCCACAAAATTCACAACAGTAGTGTTGATTATATGAAGATAAGTCGGGCTATGGTGGGTAATTGGAAAAGTTTGAGGGGTCGTTAAATGAGTTCGGATTAGGATCATAATCAAATGAATTCCTCGAACCACAAAACAAACAACTCCCGTTATGAATATCATTACCACATTGTACACACGTACACCAACGACAGGGTGAACCAAAAAGAGGCTCACCACAACCGACACAAGGAATAAACGATTTCATTTGAGAAGGAATCAGTTCATTCAAAGAATCAACAAAACCAACATGGTGATCTGAATGACTATTAAGACTCGAAGAACATTTTGAAAAATCCGGAGGTGGGACAAGTGGTGTGCTCTGAGAGCTAGCAATTTCCACCACTTCCGTTATGGTCTCTGGTTCTGCTTCTTGAGAAACGTGAAGATTAGGCAAGTCATTCTTGCTGGTCACCGGTCTAAATTCTGCATGTTTGCTTTTAACCGTAAATCGTGAAAGTTTAGGATCAATTTTAGACGGCTTAGGAGCAATTGAGGGTTTAGGTCTTTGGATAACCGTAGGTTGGACGTATTTAGCACTTCCATTATCAGAGGGAAGTACCTGGTCCTTTGTCACCCCGGCTTCTCGTTTCATTTCCCTACGCAGAATTAATGGATCATTACAAACAACACGAATTCTTGACATTTGTGATAAAGTCTGAAGTTTTTCAACTTCGTCCCAGAATTCGTCGGAGTCGAGAGATTCCATGAGAATGGAAGAAGTTAGAATCAAACGGATAGAGGGTAAAGAGATAAAGAATCAAAAAGGGTAAGAGGGTAAAGAGGAATATTTGTGGTATTTTTGAAAAACATTTTGCAAAAACAAAGAATGAAAATCTTTTTGGGTTTTTGATTTTTATAAGAAAATATAAACATATATAGATGGATGGTATGAACAAAGAGTGAATATTCAAATCACTAATCTGCTAAACGTAAGATAATCAGCACAGCTCCCCGGCAGCGGCGCCAAAAATTTGATCCGCTCCCGAACCGTCAAGTTTTCTCACTCAAGTCGGCCACTTGTGAATGGCCGACCGTAAGAAACTTAAAACAGTTTGGAAACGAATGCAATGAAGATCAGGAGAGTATAGGGTTTCCCCGGGTCGTTATGTCCCAGCGAGCTATGCGATGAATCACCAAACGAATAGTGATCGAGAGATTTGAACGGAAAAGAGGTTTGTGATTATTATAACTACAGAAAAAGTTCATAAATCACAGGGGCTTAAATGCAAATTAAAGAGAATTAAAAAAGATAAAAAAATATTAAATAAACGCTATCACTATTTGTAAAATGATGTTTTTGATTTTTCTGTTTTATAAAACTGAATTAAAAACTACGTTACGTACAACAGAAAATGTGAAACTTAAACAATATTAGTCCTAAAAATATGAAATTGACATTTTTACAAACCTAATGATGAAAATGTGAAACTTAAAATAATTTATCTAATTATTATTAATTAAAAACTATTTTTAACTATTAAATAATAACCTAAAATACAAGAAAATATGAAATAAAGCTAGAAAAATAAAATTATGACTTGGAAAAATCTAAAATAACAAAAGAGAATTTTCAAAACTATTTTTGTATTTTTCTGATTATTTTTGGATTTTTTATGAATTAAAAACTATTTAAAACTACTTAAATTGCTTAAAAATACAAATTTAACTAAGAAAAATCTAGAAAAATATTTTTTTGACTTTTTATATTTATCTTAACCTAAGAAAAATGAAAAATTATTTTTTTGAAACTTTTCTGAATTAATTGTATTAAATGCTAATTAAAAAGTACTAAAAATTGATTAAAATGCAGAAAAATAGCAAACTGACTTGGAAAAATATGAAAAATTCAAGATAAGCCTAAAATAATATTAGGAATCTAGGAAAAATAGAAAAACAGTGGGTTGCGTGTGGGATTATGCAACTGCAAAGCAAGTGCTTATAGAATAAGCACTTGCAATAAGCCAAAACCTTCCAAATGGGCACCACACTGAAACAGAAGCTACACTAAGATATAACTACCCAAAAGGAACCAATTACAACTATTCTAAACATCTGAATTGCAAGCTACAAAGATATGGAAGATTTGAGCTTATGAGCTAAAACAGGTTGAGGCAACTACTTTTAAGCTAGAGCACAAGCCACCCAAATAAGCTAAACTAAAAAACAGATGAAGGAACCTAAAGCAGACCTGGGCAAGAGCTTGTAAACCAAAAGACAGACCTAGACAAGCTCTTGGGAGCTTGTGACAAGCCTGCTTAAACCCTGTGCAAACTCAGTGAATGCTGAGTCAGTTGCACAGGGCATATTAAGCCCATTTGACAAGCCTTTTTCAAGCTTATAAAAATTTTACAAAAATATACAAAAATCACAACAATAAACTAGACCAGTTGAACTTTTTAAAGCCACAAGTTTCATTTGATTTGGCTCAGAACTGAGCTCATGAAAATTCACCCTAGTTAGGCCCAAAACTGAGTTTTCAAGTTTTTGACTTTTTAGTAGATTTGGAGTTTTGACTTAATTGAGATTTGAACTCAATTTGTGGATTGAAAATGACATTAAATGATGAAATAGAACTAATGCAATCTAACTCTATGTAATTTAAACACAAAATGAACTTTTGCTTTTTGAAAATCCAAGCAGTGAAGCATATGAAGACAGATTTATATGATTTTGACTTTGGTGACTTGCAGATGCAATTTTATGACTGAAATGGTTCTTAAATGACTAAAAAGATGTAACCCAACTGATCTTAACTACTGCTTAGCCCTCTAACACATTTCTGCTACAAAATCCAAACACCCCTTTAATATGACTGATTTGCAAGTAAAATAAGCTAAACTCTGAACCAACTTATACAATTGCTCAAACTGAGTTTGACTATCCTAAATACAACTTAATAAACAAGTTTCAACTATTTAAGACTACAAATACAAGTACAGACACAATATGCAAACTGATATTGAAATGAAAATGAGATATCTTACTCACATGTGTCCAATTTGTTTGCAGGCTAAAACCAAACCCTAAGACCACTACACTAAGCCATTTCCAACCCAATACCAGCACTGCATCTACCATTATCCATTCCAATGTCCATTTGAGCTTACAGTTGACTTTAGTTGACTATTTTGAGATTTTGAGTTACAGACCATGAAACATCACTAATTCACTTTATTAACCAAAAACAAGCTTAAACAAACAATTTTAAACACCCTCATCAAACTGATGCTGTGATTTGATAAGAACACTGTTTTGGCGGGAAAATTAAAACAAGCAATAAACTGGAATTTAATTGCTGAAACTGGTGAATTAATACTTAAATAACTTGTTTATTACATAAGAACTTGAATCCCAGCTAAAAGATTACATTAAAACTTAAAATGATTAAACATGAAATTAAGAATTTGGTCTAAAACAGTGACAGCTTCCTTCTTCTCTTTCTCTCTCTCTTATAAGCTTCATTAGGGTTTTTCTCCTTAATCCTGGCCATTGATTTGGCACTTTTGATCTCACCCTTTGATTTCTCATATTGGCGCCAAAACTTGTGCAAATGGGTATTGGTGATTTGGGACAGGGAAAAGGTGTAATAAATGTATTTTGGCGTGAGGTGTTTGGAGGGTAGGGATAGGGTGGTTGTGATGATGGGGGGGGGGTGGAGTGTTTGCAGGCGTGTGGCAGTGAAAGTGGGTGAAGGAGAAGGAAACCCGTGAGCGGGTTATATTTCAAACCGTGGGTTTGGGTGGGTTAATAACAAAGGGGTTGGATCGGGTTGTGGATTGGGCCTGGATAAGGTTGGGCTTGGATTAAAATTGGACCCAAAGTGTAGCTTAGGGGTGTAAGTTGCCAAATCTGATTTTTGAGGGACCATTCGTGCAATTCTGAAAATATAACCCAAGGGCTAGATTTGAAATTCTTCAAATATTCCAAGGACCAAACTGCAAATCTCAAATAATATAAGGACAATTTGTGTACAATTCGAAACTGCAAGGACCAAAGTGTAATTTTCCAAAAATTATCAAAAGGACCAATTTTGACAAGTTAGAATTACCCAAGGACTAAAAAATGTTTATTTTCAAATTTAAAATGTCCAGGGGTAAATTCTGTCAACCTTTGAAATTCCAGGGACTAAAGTTGCCATTTTTGAAAGTTGGGGGACTGAAACTGCCAATTATGCAAACTTAGCTCATTTTTCATCTGATTTTAAACATTTTGCATCTGAAACATATAAAATACAATTTTGAGATATTTTTAGTATTTTGATGCATTTATGAGCATTTTTAAGTGTTTTGCAGTTCAGATTTGACCAAAAATGATGAGTATTTACACACTCATCACTACCCCTTTTGAGAAAAGAAAGATTTAAGATTTAATAACCTTGTTTAAAAAGGTAACGTGGATAAATTCGTCCAGTAACATTTGATGTTCTAATACATAAACTTTTGGCTAGGTTTAACCGGAGCATCTACTCTTTTAGAATAAGCGTTTGAGAAAAATATAATTACAAGTTTTATGACAGTCACAAGGGTTTTGTAATACTTAAACATGTTCATTTGAAGGACATATTAATTTTTCAAGAATATAATCTCTTTGTCTAAGCAAGATAGTTGGGTAAAATGTTTGTGCCCTCGAAAAGATTAAAATTTTGGTAAAATAGGTTTTTACACGCGAGGTAAGAAAGCTTTGCAAAAAGTTAACGTTTTGATATTTCTTAGCATAAGGAGTTTTGATAAGGTTTGACCAGAAAATTTTGACTCATGAGGATAAATCTTTTTAGAAAAATGTCACCACACGTTTTATTGTTGACACGAATGTTATTTAACGAAAGGTTCTCGAAGGTGAAAACGTCAAATAAAATGATGTGGTCGGGTGTGTATGTCCCTAGGAATTTGTAAACGTTTAAGGGTAGAGTTCAGTTGTTAAGGTTATGCTTGTTGGTATATAATGACTAGTTGGTGTCACCGTCCTTTCGGATTTGGACGGTATAAAAATAGAGAATCTTGACTTTGTTAAAGTTTCGGAAGAGAACTCGGTGAATGTAGAGAAAGTTGTTGAACTTCAGCTTTTGTGATGAAAACTTGTTAAATAAAGTTTTAAGTGACAACACATAATCGGTTCCAAGTTGGGGGTTTACAGGTGAATTTAGAAGTTGTTTCTTAATCTCAAATAATTCCAACACCTTAGCTTTTGTAGATGATAAATCAGCTTTGTTTCTTATCAATTCTTATTAAAATGTTTATTATTTATTGTTTCAAAACAAATGCTTGATTTACTCCAATTGATTCAGTTACAAAAGAAGATATCATTTATCCTTTAAGGCTTTTCAAGGGAAGTAAATAGTTTATAAGGTAATCGCAGTATAGTTTATGAAATAGTTTTTAAAACCACTTTATCGAGTGATAAGGATAATATTTTATTATTTGCAAGTTAATAGTAAATCGTAATTTGCGATTTTGTATTGAAGCAACAACTTGGTAATTTTTAAAACAGCTTATAGGGTAATAGAAAAACGATTTATCATTTATAGAATAGTAGTGAAATCGCAGTAATTTTTTTGATATTTTGGTAAGACAACAAACCAGGTTATAAAATAACTCGTGAAATAATTTGTAGTTAATTCATAGAGTAAATAAGAAAATAGTTTATTATCGCCAAACACTAGAAATATATATAGTTCAATTTGTGATTTAGTATCAAGGTAGTTTATAGAGTGATAACAAAATAGTTAGTAAGGTAAAGGCGAAATAGTTTGTGAGGTAAGAGTAGCGCATTTTTATTGTTTTAAATCAGAAAGTGGCTAAAGTAGCTCATCGAAGAGTAAAATAGTTCGTAAGACTGTAATATAACTTGCAGGAAAATTTTTAATATAGTTTAAAAATTGCTAGCGAAATTGTTTGTTGTTTTATAAAATAGTAGTAAGGTAATGATTCGGTTTATCACATTATAAGTCGTAAATTTTTGGTTTAATGGTACAGTAGTAAAACTTTTTGTAAAATGACCGTAAAATGGTCGGTAAAATAGTTGTAAGCAGTTTGCGTGTTAGATAGTGACAAACTTTATTTTTTCATAAGAGCGTAGTAGGACTGACAGTTGGTATTTCATAAAAATGAGTAGAAGATTTGATACGAGTTCTAGGATGACATTGGTACAATAGTGGATGACGAGGCAACCTCGATCTCAACTTCTGAGAGAATGATAATTTGACGGGATGGTGAAGACATAGCATTGTAACGACCCAATAATAGTGATTTAATATATCATAAGTAATGTTTAAAGGTGTGCATCATCTGCTAAGCAAATCTCCATGCATGTTGCTAGTAGGTCATGTTTAAATAGTTATGCATTATGTGCTAAGCAAATCTCCATGCATGTTGCTGGTAGGATGTAGACACGGAGTTGTAAAGTAGTAGAGTGTAGAATGGTCATTTCAATGAGGAGAGTGTTCCACTTAGGAGAAGGGTATTGTAATGAGGAAGCGTTGTGATGCCAATGTGTTGTGTGTAGAAGTATCCTTTTATAACTTTTATGATTTTTAATGTTCATGAACACACAAGGAAATTTTACTATTTTCAAAAATCAAGTAGGAAGTCAACCGAACATAACCATATCATATTATTCTCAGTATTGCAAAATTCACCTCTGAGTCGGACATAGGTGATCAGGCTATGTTCCACTGTCCCTGGTTGAATATAGGTGATCAATCTATATTCACCTGAGGTTCAATGAATCTTGGAATACTTAGCTTAGTTACCCTAGTACCATGTCCATTACTTTTAAAAGTTGTTTCGACATACTAAGACAAATATTCCATTTATGTGAGGGGGGGGGGGGGGAGGCGTAGCTTTGTGGTACGTAATCATACACATAGGAAAAACAATCATAGCTCATATTGAGATTAAGTGGGCAGTGATAAAACACATATCTTATCAAGTATGACTTCAACAGAGTCATAGGTGAGGCATCAGCTTCGCAGGCAGGCATGTGTCGGTATAGGGTTAAGTTTTTGAAAAAACGGTTATAGTCTAGGTTTGAAAAATAAATATACCCAGTTCTCTATAACCAAAACTCTGATACCAATCTGTAACACCCCAAAAAAAAAATTTAGTGGAAGAAAATGTTACTGGGGTGCCACTCGATTGATATCACAACACAAAGTATAGAACAACGGCTTAACTTGAGAAATCTTATTTCATAAATATTTATGTTTACATTTTTCAAAATATAATGCGGAATTTAAGCCCATAAAAAGTAAAGTGGTCCCCAATGTACATCAGAGTCATCTATGACCATGCCATGCTAATGCCCAAGCGTCTCCAGAGTTTTAGTTATCGCCTTTTCATCCTGAAATACATGCTAAAAAGTCAACACAACGGTTGAGTAAATTCATAGGTTTAGTAATAAAATAGTTTATCACAAGATTTCCAGTTCCATAAAACAGTAGGCCCATTGGAGCACCCATAATCATAGTGATTATTATTGCCTTAAACTCATGACACGCAAAACGTTAACTGTACATCATAGATATGATGCAAAAGAAATAATGCCCGCCGGGAGGTAGGATGCCACTTCTACCTACTACTCAAATATAGTGCGCTTTTCTGCCTACCCGGTCAGCACAAACGGGGTGGTCAACCGCAATAGATCTATCCACAATATTCGCGCTCACTAGCAAGTGACTAATGGTCCATGATACACAGGTCTTTTGGCATACGGTACTTAGGCAATAACACAGAAAAACAACATCCAGTTTTCAAGCAATTGTGATCATAAAAGCAGTAGTAGCATGTATTCTCCCCCAAGGAGTTTATAAAACAGTTAAAAGAGTAAAAGTGGGGTTATGAACTCACCTCAATGATCCAGTAGGCAATGTACGACAATAATATATATGCAATGGTAATGGCTTCTACCCGAAACCTAGATATAATATGACAAGACTTAGATTACGATATGTTCCGTTTACGACCTCAAATAGTGATGTTTGGAAAATGTTTAGTTGTGAGATACTTGTATCGTTTTAACTTGTGTGGTAATGCTTAAAGTTCAAAAACAAAACATATTCAAATATTTGCGTTATTGTAGCTTATGTAGACATTTCATAAGTTAATTTGATTATCAATGTATATAAAAATGTAGTTGTGTAAGTATTGGCTCTTGGAAAAAGTGAGTGGAAAGATATACGAAACTTTCGTATAGGATTTGGCTCGAATATTGACTTTAAGTATTTATCGTAGTGGAAATAATTACAAATAAACTTTTATCTATTAGATTTTGTTTGGTTTCGCGATGTGAAAATTTATATATGTTATCTATATATATTTTAGAGAAGTAAAGAGTAAATAATATATTTGAATAATTGTTTTGATTATAGTTTCTGCGAAGGTGGTCGTTAAATAAAAATATGCGTTAAACATATTTATCTAAATGAGAAGTGGTAAAATATTATAAGTTTATTATAATTGTAGGACTTTAGGTGATAAAAATGCCAATGTTAAACTTTTGGGGGGGGGGGGGGGGGGGGGGCTGAGAAGTAAAAGCAAAATATAAGTTTTAGAACTTAGAAATAGTTTTAAGGAAAGTCAAAAGTTATTCAAAGTGGAGGGGCTGAATTATAATACGCTATAAGTCTTCAAACTTATAACAGTTTTAAAAAATTAGCAAGTGATTTGAAGTTGAGGTACTAAAAGTGTAAAAGTCGCAATTTATCAAAAATAATAAAAATCACAAAAACCTGCCAAGAGCAAGGTTAGAACTTGAGACCTCACGCTCACAACAGAAGCGACACAACCATCTTAGCCAAGGGTGTTTCATGTACTCATTTAAAGCTCAAATCTATTTAACGTCTTTCTTACTGTGTTGTTTTTAGTTTAAATACTACTCAGTGTACTGAGTTTATATATATACACGATATGTTTTTGTGTTCCTTTCTTCCATTTCAGTTTGCCATAACCTTTCAAATAAGAAATACAAGTTTGGTTTAATCACCATGAATAGGTTGTGTACTTTGGGGTGGCAAGAGAGTTCGTAAAACTTAAGGAGCAACAAAATAATCACGAAAGTGAACAAGAAGTCGAGATATAGATTTATTCCAAGTTGAGCCAAAATTTGTAGGTTTCATGTGTTCTACGTTAAAGAGAATGATAACAAGTTTTCGAAATCGTTTAAACTTCATTTCAAAACCCGATAAGTATAAAGTGTATATTCATTTGTTTCACGTTTATATGAACTATGTTTTACGATCCAAAAGCTACCACATAAGCTTAATAACGTATATTTAACCATTCTCGTTTGTAATAATCGAGTGAGAACAAAGGTTTCGACATTGACTTCCTTTTCAACGAAGCATATATAAATGTTTATAAATAATTTTGCAAACAAAATTGTTTAACAACAAATGATACGTAACGAGATGAGTTCGAGTTACTTACGAGGATGAGAGGGGTACGAGGGAACGACCAAGAACCAAAGGACTAGAACTTGATTAGCTTTCCAAAAATCTTAACCCGATTACTTCAAAGAATGAGAACCCGACTTCTTAAGCCAACCCAAAACGACTTCTATACTTGTAAAACATAGCGAGAGTCTTGTTTCCTTTCTTCTTCTTACACAACAGTGATGAGAGAACCAATAGAGTATTTGTGAAAGTTTGTCTTTGTGATGCAAAATGTTGTGACAATCGATAAATTTCCAAAATTTAAATTTAATAATAAATTATTATTTATTATTACCTGAACGTTTTTGAGCAAGCATTAGCTCACTTGATATAATTATGGGAAATTATCCCGCACACCGGAACAGCTTAAACTAATTATTTTATCAGAAAATGCATATTTTTATATTTCCTGATCACTTATGAGTTTTCTAACTCACGCGAGAAGTTATCTCACTTTATCGAAAACACGTGCTCGCGCGCGAACCGACCAATAGAAAGTATGGTATTAGTCTAATAAATACCTTTTGGAACAAATATTGATGTTTTTATATTTTTTTATAAAAACACACTCGAAAACATATTTTACACGTTAACCGTTTCCAACATGCAACTGAAATATTTTAACTCACGTTTAAAACGTAAAAGAAATACCAAAACTTCAAGGAAGTTCACGTTTTAAATTCCCACACTATTTTAAACTTGCCGTGTCGCATTTTATGCAACCAAACACGACGGGAATTGATTATATACATATACGTATATACGTTTTATACTTTGACTACACACCAACTCAAATAAATATAAAGTTCATACTCCACTTTTATGACACATTGAGTATTTTACTTTCACTTCAAACACACCTGCATTGGAATACTATGTTTCCTTTCTCTTTTGACAACTGAACACACAAGCTCCAAACCACCTTCATTTTATCTAATTTCAATCCTATAACACTTGGGAGTTCATGGTTTTGTAGAATAACTTACTACAAGGACAAGGGAACCATACCATCCTTTATTTTTTTTCCTTGTTGCTATTCGAACACATCACAACCACCATACTCACTTACTTGACTAGCTAAAACAAGTACATTCTCATGCATCATTCACATCAACTTACACACATAGTATATTTAATTTATTAAGACCATAACTATTTTACTTGCTCTACTAACATTAGTGTAACATATTGGTTTTCATAAACACATAAACACACAATCACAAGGGGCGTATAGTATGAGTTTTAGAGAGAGAAAGTGGAAGAGTTTTGGGAACTTAGTGAGATAAAGAAAAATGATATTGAAAGCTCCAACCCTTTGCCTTGCTAGGCAAAGGGTATTTATAGTTACAAGCTTAGACGCCCTCCTTCGGGCTGTGAATCAGGCATACAGTGGGTAAAGACCTGTCCGTCCTCCACGGTGTTACTTAAAAATCTACTTACTAACACCAAATGACTACGACTACGAGCTTTCTAATGATTACATATACTTGAGGTGACCGACTCTTTAACAACCGGATTTTCTAAATCCTAACAATCTCCCTCTAAGGGAGGTCACCTCAAATTACATTGATTACAAACAGATATTACATTTTGGATGTTCTTGGATTCTTGTTTAATTTCTTTGCTCTGTAGCATGTAGTCTTTGATTCTTCATGTTCCGCATGTTTTGTACTTTCAAGTGGAGGTCTTTAACTGATCCACGTGATGGTGAGTTTTGAGCCAGTTTTGAGATTATTAGCTACAACAAATCTCTGACTTATCCTTTTGTTGTATCGCCATAATGTGAAGTTGTGACTTTCGGACCGACATGCTCACATTTTGGATCATGATATCTTCTTATCAGAGTAGCGGAAGCTTTTGTTGATTCATGATATTTGCAGCGGCGTAGCAGAAGCATGGATTGAAAATATCAGAGTCAGTTGATGGAGATATGTACTTATCATGATTTCTTTAGACATTCATAAACACTCAATCTCACTTCACTCTCCTTCCTATATAAACGACCTATTCTCGCTCACTCTATCTCATTACACTTCAAAAATATTTCAAAGTTACAAACACTCTGACTACCCTCCCACTTGTTCACAGTTAAGAGAAGAAAGAAAAGTAAAATTCTTGGGGTTTTATATAGCTATGGGTTGTAGCTTGAAAAAAAAACAAAAAGGTTTATCGGGTTCATATTTTGGAGAGACAAGCGAGTTCTAAATTCTATGGTCTCCTTCCTTCTTGGTTTACTTCTCACACGACCATCATTCGTCTTCCATTCACCACTGTTGCGTGTCGGAGCCGTGCACATTCATTTCTTGATGTTAGTTGAGATGTCTTACATTTCTGTATACCAAGGTGAGTTCATAACCCCTACTTTACTTGTTTTATAACTGTTTTGGGGCGAGAAACATGCAAACTCTTTATGGAATATTGCTTTTATGCAAACACTTTATGATGATATTGCTTGTATGCAAACATCTTATGAACTAATGCTTTCGTGCAAACCACTCTATGAACTATTGCTGTTATGCAAACACTTGATGATTTATTGCTTTTACGCAAATACTCTATGGACAACAACTACTTTTATGTATTGAAACTCTTGTGTAAACCACTATTACGGCGAAGCCTAAAGAAACTTATTTCCCACTTGCCCGCCTGCCATGTACCATTAATCCCTGCGGGGAGCGCGAATATTATAAATAGATCTATTGACGGTAACGCCTCCGTCCGGGTTGGTAGCGCCAACTTGTCTCCGGACATATACCATGTCGGAACTCAAGTGTTAATGGGAATACACACTTGCTAAGGGCACCATAAACATATTGACATGCTACTTACAAGCATGCGGAACTGTTGTAGCTTGGTTACATGAACTTAGAGCTCGAGTAATAGACACAACCACTTTTATTTGGAAGACTCCTTACACGCGGTGTATCGAGCACACTTTGTCCATAAAACAAAGTTGATTACTTAAATGCTTTGCTATAAACTTATGATCTCACCAGCTTTATAGCTGACCTTTTTAGCATGTTTTCTCAGGTGTTTGATCCTGAAGTGTGACGATCTCAAGGCAGGGCTTGGCATGGCATGGTCATAGACTACACTCATGTATTTGGGACCACCTTTTATTAATGAGCCATATTTCCGAAATAATTAAACTCTTGTGAACATTATTAATTTATTAATAAAAGTTCTTAAACGGGTTTTATAAACCGTTCTTTACTAACTGCGTTATGATGCCAATTAAGTAGCGCCCTCGGGTTTTGGGGGTGTTACAGATTGGTATCAGAGCCTTGGTTATATAGAACTAGGCACAAATAAGTCCTAAACTATAACCACTTTTATGAAAAACTTTACCTATGACCAAACACATGCCAGCCTGCCTTGCTCACTATTTACTTACTGTTCATTTAACGCAACTTTTTGTCATTATTCTGCTATATGCTAAACTTTATTTACTGACACATACTATATACTTTAAGTATTTCCTATATACTTACCCACATATATACCGATTTTGTCACAGACTATGTCTTACCCCACTCGCTTATACTCACAAACACAAGATTGTGTTAACCCTAATATATATTGGCTTGTAACCTCAGTGTTATGCCTTCTTTTACATGAAGTTATCATGCACCCTCGAGTTTGGATACTCGCCACGTTCTATATGAACTTTTTATTCGACCTCGAATTTGGTCACTCATCTTAATCTTTCAAAACAATTTTTAAAAGCATTGGAACATACTATTAGTATAACTGAGCTGAGCATTTCAAAATTCATTAAACCTCGGTGGAATATAGACTGATCACCTATATTCGACCAGGGACAGTGGGACATAGCCTGATCACCTATGTCCGACTCAGAGATGAATTTTGCAATACTGAGAATAGTTACACTGAAATTATGTTTGAAGTAAATTCTTGTTAAAAACTTCGGGTGTTGAAATTTTTTGTGAATACACAAACTTTTCATATAACAACCCCCGCATTATTGTACAATCCTACCCCGTCACAATCTCCTCCACTCCGCGCCTTATCGATGAATCGGAATTCATCACTAGCCATTAGAGGAATGACTTTCCTTTACTCAGTAGGCAAAACCTTTAGAGTGAATCGAACACTTTGCCTTGAAACAATAAACAATAAACATTTGAATGGGATTGCTAAGGAGCAAACTGATTCATCATCTATAAAATCTAAGGTGTTAGAATTATTTGAGGTTAAGAAAAAATTCCTGAACTCACATAGAGGACATGTAAACTTCCATCTTGGAACCGATTCGGTGTTGTCACTTAAAACTCTATTTAACAAGTTTTTCTTTACAAAAGCTGAAGTTCAGCAACTTTCTCTACATTCATCAAGTTCTCTTTCGAAAAATTGATCAAAGTCAACAACTTCCTATTTTCACATCATCCTAATCCGAAAGGACGGGTGACACTAACTAGCCATCATAAGACAATCCACCAATGAGCATAACCTCAATTAATATGAATTACATACCATAACGACCTTAAGAGTTGTACGAAACTCAACTCTAGAAACACCTAACATTACTTTACTCCTTTCGATTTCAAAGGATCTGCTGTCATCAAAACTTAGTGTTGTGCACAACCATCTCCACATGTATAGTCAGAAGGAATACGACTTACGAACTTTTATCCTAAGTAACCATAGAAATCAAATAGATTTATATACAACTTGACTACCTAAATACAGTTTTACCTCACACCCTATATTAAACTAAGGACACAAACCACATCCTAAATTTTCTTAGGACAACCCATTAAAAGTTATAACTCTAGACTATTTACGGAGACTAACCACATAACTCTCTGTTTCTCCCCATAACTCTTCTAGTTCCGAGAAACTTAATCATCAAGTACTTTGGGTATAAAGTACATCATTAAGTCAACCAACGAATTGCAAGTAGCAATCAACACCATCTTTCTAGAGGGAACCTGAAGCTTACCAATAACCCACACTATCATTTTAATCACACGACAGAACATGACATTTCGACATCATCCAGATGAAATGCTATCCACAAATATCATGTCATGAGCAACTACAAAGAACAGGGTTATTGATATCCCTCAGTAACAAAAATCTTGAGGAATGAAGTAATAGAATTAACTCCAGGAGTACACCTAGACTGAACATCATTTCCTTGGAGGAAATTCACATTAATGATATGTTAAAATCTATCGAAACCTTGAGTCGGGAAGTCAATAGGTTAAAGTATAGTTGTATCCCGATTGTCAAAACACTCAAACTCTACCGAGTAACTCAAACTGAAATTCGAGGACGAATTTCCTTATAAGACGGGGAGACTGTGACAATCGGTAAATTTCCAAAATTTAAATTTAATAATAAATTATTATTTATTATTACCTGAACGTTTTTGAGCAAGCATTAGCTCACTTGATATAATTATGGAAAATTATCCCGCACACCGGAACAACTTAAACTAATTATTTTATTAGAAAATGTATATTTTTATACTTACTGATCACTTATGAGTTTTCTAACTCACGCGAGAAGTTATATCACTTTATCGAAAACACGAGCTCGCGCGGGAACCGACCAATAGAAAGTATGGTATTAGTCTAATAAACACCTTTTGGAACAAATATTGATGTTTTTATATTTTTTTATAAAAACACACTCGAAAACATATTTTACACGTTAACCGTTTCCAACATGCAACTGAAATATTTCAACTCACGTTTAAAACGTAAAAGAAATACCAAAACTTCAAGGAAGTTCACGTTTTAAATTCCCACACTATTTTAAACTTGTCGTGTCGCATTTTATGCAACCAAACACGACGGGACTCGATTATATACATATACGTATATACGTTTTATACTTTGACTACACACCAACTCAAATAAATATAAAGTTCATACTCCACTTTTATAACACATTGAGTATTTCACTTTCACTTCAAACACACATGCATTGGAATACTATGTTTCCTTTTTCTTTTGACAACTGAACACACAAGCTCCAAACCACCTTCATTTTATCTAATTTCAATCCTATAACACTTGGGAGCTCATGGTTTTGTAGAATAAATTACTACAAGGACAAGGGAACCATACCATCCTTTATTTTTTTTTCCTTGTTGCTATTCGAACACATCACAACCACCATACTCACTTACTTAACTAGCTAATACAAGTACATTCTCATGCATCATTCACATCAACTTACACACCTAGTATATTTAATTTATTGAGACCATAACTATTTTACTTGCTCTACTAACATTAGTGTAACATATTGGTTTTCATAAACACATAAACACACAATCACAAGGGGCGTATAGTATGAGTTTTAGAGAGAGAAAGTGGAAGAGTTTTGGGAACTTAGTGAGACAAAGAAAAATGATATTGAAGGCTCCAACCCTTTGCCTTGCTAGGCAAAGGGTATTTATAGTTACAAGCTTAGACGCCCTCCTTCGGGCTGTGAATCAGGCATACAGTGGGTAAAGACCCGTCCGTCCTCCACGATGTTACTTAACAATCTAGTTACTAACACCAAATGACAACGACTACGAGCTTTCTAACGATTACATATACTTGAGGTGACCGACTCTTTAACAACCGGATTTTCTGAATCCTAACAATCTCCCCCTAAGGGAGGTCACCTCAAATTACATTGATTACAAACAGATATTACATTTTGGATGTTCTTGGATTCTTGTTTAATTTATTTGCTCTGTAGCCTGTAGTCTTTGATTCTTCATGTTCCGCATGTTTTGTACTCTCAAGTGGAGGTCTTTAACTGATCCACGTGATGGTGAGTTTTGAGCCAGTTTTGAGATTATCAGCTACAGCAAATCTCTGACTTATCCTTTTGTTGTATCGCCATAATGTGAAGTTGTGACTTTCGGACTGACATGCTCACATTTTGGATCATGATATCTTCTTATCAGAGTAGCGGAAGCTTTTGCTGATTCATGATATTTGCAGCGGCGTAGCAGAAGCATGGATTGAAAATATCAGAGTCAGTTGATGAAGATATGCACTTATCATGATTTCTTTAGAAGTGAATGTGTTGTGTGAGCATGCGGTTATGGATTGACTCCTCAATTCTAATCAGCTGCAACCATCGGGTGTTCCTGTAGACAACAGTTAGCAATAAAAGCGCACGAAAGAGTCTTTGATCACTTTCGTTGAATTGAGGTGCACGGCCCACGGTTCCCCGTTGATCAGTACAAGTACTGCCTGTGATCAGGTATAATTCCGAGGAATCTCCTTGACAGGGTTTCGCAGCTGCTCTAGCTGTTCTCAAACCGGAACATCTCAAAGAAGACAACACGGAGTGAGTGAACCAGCGAATTGAGATTCACTGATTGATGAAAAATGATTTGAAAACAATGGTGTATTGCTTAATATAAAGGATAGATAGATATATAGATCGACTTATGTCAATCTATTTAGATGTATATATTGGACATTGATAGATAGATATATAAAAGTGTAATGAAAGATAAAGATTAAGAAGCACAAAACCACGGCACGAGTATTTATAGTGGTTCGGCTACAAGGACACCTTCCTTGCCCTAATCCACTCCCCGAGTCACCTGCTCGAGAGTTCATAATCACTACACGACACCAACTCCTTATGGCGGAGAAGCCTTCACAACGTCGCCTACTCTTTTTCCGGTACTAGGCTAACCACCGGGTTCTTTCACCAAGGTGAACCACACCTACCACAACGTCGCCTACCCTTTATCCGGTACTAGGCTAAGTACCGAGTTCCATTACAATGGAGGAACTACTACCCAAAACTACACAATACCTATCCCAAAGGAGACCCACTCCCTATTACAAGACCATCAAGGATATCAACATCCTTGGAAACAAACTATTACTATTTGTATAACGATGCACCTCATCGATTATATGACCTTGGCATCCTTCACTAATGCCACTTGATTTGACTCCTAGGAATCTTTCACTAATGCCCTTGACACGAACGCTTGACACCTTTCACTAATGCCTTCGTCTTGACTCCTTTAGCATTCTTCACTAATGCTTTTGACACGGACGTTAAGCACCTTTCACTAATGCTTACGTCTTGACTCTTTCGGCATCCTTTACTAATGCCTTGGACACAACACTTCTATGGAGGAAGAAAGAAGCATCAACAAGAGAACCTCAGTAGTCTTGATGATGATGAAGCATGGCAACTCATGGACTTGAGCTTGCTCGACTTCAAGAAGTGGTGATCTCGCCTTTAAGAGGAACCTAGAGAATCACATAAAAACAAAAGACAAACTACATAGAAAGATCCCTTAGGATCAGTGGTTAGAGAGTTACAATACCTGGGGAAAATAAGTATGGGAGTGACAACCAAAAAGGGAGAAATGGATCACTATTTATAGAAGAAAACTAGTTACTGTTCCCCGGATCCCACGGATCCCTCAATTGAGGGATCCATCCAGTGTATTAACTACGATCCGTGGGACGCTCCCTTTTTCCCATGGGTTTTTTGGTTATGGGTCATGGGTCATGGGTTATAGGTTAGTCCATGGGTATTTCATTAGATACAATGTATCTAATAGATGCAATGCATCTAGTCAAATGGATATGGGTCAATACCATGGGTTATGGATATGCTCCATGAGTTGTAGTTTTTACCCATTATAATACATACTAGTTATGTATATATTTTCCCTAATATGTAAGCACTAGTTGTTGTACACGAGGGATTGTGCCCACGCGTTGCTGCGGTATGTTCTATGAAACATGGCTATAAATGCACATAGGTGGCTAAGGTGTTTCTACATTGATATGCCAAATGATGCAAGCAGTTTACACACCACCTGATGCAAGCAGCCTATGCATGCTAGCAAGTCATACATTTTCTCGAGCACGGGAACGATGAAAGTAATAAGAGCGCAAGGATAGCTTTTGCAAGAAACTGTAGCATAATAATCTCGTCCGACTTTGTAAACCATACATCAGACTCACATGTGCTTATTGGTATAAGAGTAAAAGTTTTTTATACTATTGCATACCACAAAATAGGAGCATATTGCTATGCAAACATGCTATGTTTTTTGTTTGAGTTTCAACACAAAAAATACAAAGTTTCTGCAGCCATTTCTGCAGCAGCAATGTCATAACATTGGAAGGATAGTTCCTGCAACAATGTGTAGGCCAAAAACTGTCCACAAACCTGCCTACGACAGGCAATATTATCAATGCTTGATCGAGTTCACAATAAGCAAACCAGAACCACAATAGTTATTGCGCTAAACACATACTTTTATTCAAAGGCATTTAAGCCACTGAGAAATGACCAACACACATCATATTTGAGTAACGTCTACTTTTTTTACCCTTTTCCTTTTGACCCATCTTTGGTAAATGGCTTAATACCTATCTCTTTAGAAGCTTCCTTTGCAATCTGCTTTGCAGTTTCGTGCATGGTGGCATCAGTTATTTTGGCAAGCTGCTTTGCAAGTTTAGCCCTCCTAACATCTTCTTTTTTGGATCCTGAGCCGTAATAACCAGGCGGAAAGTAGCTTCTCCATGGGCTAGGAAGGTCATCAGTTTCTGAGCTTGATCCGGTACTTGAATTGTGCATGGTCTCTGCACATAAAAAAATTGAAACAGACAACATATCTGGTAATGTCATGTCTTTTTGATATCAAGATTCTGATAAAAAAGAAAAACCTTTTTTACTGCAACAATCCATGTTGTGGTTCCTTTTAGATTATTGTTTGGTGAATCAATGTTTGGTGGAGATGTTTTTTATAGCTGGAATTTTAACTGAAAATGTGGTTTATGAGTGGAATATGTGCAGGCAATGTGTAAGTCTCAAAAGCTGCATACTTGATTAAAGTAGTCAATATATAGGCTGTTCATGTCACCAAAGCAGAGAACATACATTTTATACTTTAGTTTTTTGTGTCAGCATATTTTGACACTGGAACATGCATAGATGTGTAGCCTATGGGTGAAGAAAAAAACAATGAACTATAGTTTTTTATTTTACTAAAAACAACAGCTGGCACATGTGAGTGGTGGTAGTGATCACCTTAATTTCAATGTTAGCAATGTTGACCTTTCCTAGATGATTTCCAGTTGCTGTATAAAGCTGCGACGCAAAGAAACCAAAACCTGAAGACAAATCCAGAATTCTAAATCATATTTTACAACCATAATGGTTTTAGTTGGAGGCCACAAATATAAGTGTAGGAGCAATATTAAGATGGGTGTATAAACCTGTAAGCATCGTGCGTATTTGTTAATGCCGCAAACTGCACCAATGGCTACTTTAATACATCTATGGCCCCTCTGCTTTTGTTCATATTAACTTTTAAATTGATGCCACTCGGTTGTCAAGCGATGGTGAGAAACTGGGATAGAGTCATTCTCGTGCTGCCACATAAATACCGCCATTCTTAGAAACTGATTTTATCTAACATGCCTATAAAAATGAAGCATCAAGTAGCATGTAACAGAGAACAAACCTTATTCTTGATGCAGTAGAACATACGTCGTTCGTCATGACATGCAAAATATTAAAAGTCTAATTAGCAAAACATGTATTGAAATCCATAAGTAAGTATCACAAAATCTCATGAATTTTGGTCATAGCCATATAGCAAAAGGAAGTATAAAAATGCATTTAGTGATTAATAGCAGCAGTATGACCAGGTTATAGATAAAAGCCACTCACCGTAGTAGCCACCCGGAAATGCAGGAAGTTTTTAGCTTCCCCACGCCTTATTTTTTAGAATATGACTCAGAGCTGTTTACCGGAAAGTAGGCTATTGCATAGGAAGATCAAGGCCTTCCGAGTTTGAATGGCTGCTTGAAATGTAGATGATTTCTGTAGATAAAATGAAATAATAAAAGTTAGGATGTGCGCTTTGGATATAAAGATTGAAAGTTGGAAAATCTTAGATCAGTGGTTGCTTCATGCCTCTAGGTCACCCTAAGTTCTGTGTTGGGTTGTTTGGGAATATTTCATTGGAATGATAAGTAATGGTATACTGTACCAGTTTGGTTACATTAAACTGTTGCTACAATTTTTTATCTGCCTATATAAGTTGCTTTTTTTGTAGCTTGACATAGCTACCTTTGCACTTTGTGAGTTTTTTTTAAAATCTGTCAAGAAAATGGCTCATACCCTAAACTTGAACTAACTCAAAGAAGCATGTGGCTCCAATGAGGTCCACGGCGCCTTTAAGTTTCTGTTTTTACAGGAGCAAGGTGAAAATGAGGGGTTCATCATGCTGCTTGGAGAGAAATGTGATGATGTTCGCCGCCGACTTGGGAGTAGGACTGAATTGTTGCAGGAGGGACGCTGGTTGAGTGGTGATGATGATGCTACAAGTGACATTGTTGAATGCTTGGAGGAGGCATAGGATAGGGACTATCAGATTCTCGCTGCGCTGATTCAGGTCCTTGATTTGGCTAGGGAAGCGCGCATCGAGAAAAGGCGCCATGTGTTTACAATGGAGTTGCATGATTAGGGTAGCATCCTCTGTGTGTCTGTGATGGCTTGTTTCATGGTTTTTATGTTTAATGGTATGGTGTTATGTCTTAGATTAACAAGGTGTTGTTAATCTTTGGTGGTATGGTTGTAACTTATGTCGAATATGAATAAAAGTTACGTTTGTTTGTGGTCTAGCAATTTTGCATATGTGTGTTTTCTTATGTGGTGGAGAAAAGCTGTGATATGATTGAGTCAATTGTGTTTTTATTTGGATAATGTGTAGAGGCAAGTGCAACTTCCTTTTATGGGGCACCGAACATTTTTTTACTATAAATTGTTTATGTTTTTTTATCATTGCAAAACTTATATGTGCTGTAAATTATGTATGCAGAAGGTTAGTGACAATAAGGCGAGGATAAACTATTATTAGCAAGGACCGTTTTGCCGATCAAATTTAATATCAATATGTGTTATCAATTAACAAAACAATTCTGAGACTGGATGTTCATTATAGTTTGTTGCTTGAAGTACTGTACATTTTTTAAAATTCAGAAACCGGTGAATCCTTTAAATAAAGGTTGGGTGTTAAAAAATGCATGTTAAAATGTTGCGGATGTTAGTGATAAGTAGAAACTGAAAAGAATTATTACAATGCGCTTATGAACCATGGTCAGCAGTATGATGAAATTTTGAAGGTAGATTACTCACCGCAGCATTCAAAGATCTTGCTATGTGATAAGGCAGCCTATGTGCAATAGCGTTCCAGGCGCGAGCATCCTCAGGCAACTAAAAAATCTCAGCAGCCTCAGCTTTAGAACCAATGCGAGTGGTGTTGGTTGGTGAACATTCATTCATATTCATAGCACGATGGAAAGTGTGTTTATGAATCTAAAAAAAAGGCGGACACAATTAGCAAAAACAATAATGAAATAAAGTTAACATGTTATGGGAAAACAACTGCACCCTCATGAACCGGTAAGCATCGTCACTTTTGTAAATTACAGGGTAATGGTATGCATGAGGGCGAGATTTGTGTTCATTGCCAGAACATACCTGTTTTCAGGGCCTCGATGCATGCAAGTCCAAGCAGCTTGTTTCATACTGTTTCTTCAGTTGCAATTCAGGTTTGTCGATTGAATGACATGTCAGATTTAGGATGATCCGTAAATTGCACAAATGACCCTATGTTTGACATGCCATTCAATCAACAAAGTTGGATTGTAAGTAAAGAAATGCTTTGTGACGGTTCTGTTGACACGCATTTAAGATATGTTAGCTTTCATTCTGCATGTACAATGGTTAAATTTTGTGAGCATCATTTTTTATTTTTTTCCAGATATATGAATCAATTTTTTTAAAATCTTATTTGATGGTTTCCTCTCTTTTTTTAATTAAAAAGAAAAGAAAATAAAAGCAGACCTGTGTTTTATGGAAGGTCATTTAAAAACAGTAATGAGCATGTGAAAGGCTGCCTAATGCAGTCAAATGAAAGACCTTTATAATTGATATACCTTGACACTATATCAATAATAGTTTAAAGCAAAGTTGTCCTTTAAAACACACATATGGGAAAGAGAGTGTATTTGAGAGGATAAAAAAAAGGGAAAAAACCACGAAAAAAGAAATGATGAATACACCAACGCCTTTTTGTGATGAGCTTTCTGCAGTTGCTGGATCTAAACTTGTAAGGGATATGATGGTTGTTCAATTTCAAAGAGAGGTAGCTGCGAGCATGGAAGATGAAGGAGAATTGATGAAAAAAGTTCAAGAAATTAGGGATCGTGTGACTGCGAGAGACTAAGTGATTGGAGAGTTGGATATTTTGTATCCATTCGATTCTTGTGTGCAGAGTATCTTGGAATTAGCAAGTTGCAAACTAAGGATTTGAATGAAGCTGAGGGTATTTTGGTGAATGCCGCGAAGAAGCGGAACCAAGCATAGGAGCTTTTGTCATTCATTGAGAAGCTTAAGGGGATGGTGTATTGATGTGTCTAGCTTTGGTGTTTTTGAAATGTATTTTGGGTGCAGACAATATTCTAGATGGGTGTGGGTGTTTGGGCATGCTGACTAACACTTGCTAATATTTCTGCTTTTGGATCTTTGAACACTCCTCATTTTTTTATTTTATTTTTCCCCATAGTTTTTACTGGCTGATTAATTTAAGTTTTATGGAGCATATTAATATTGGTGAAACATACCTGCATTTGATATTTATTGTACGTTGTTGTGCTACCATGTTGATGTTCTAGCCATGGAGTGTTTGATCGATCTTGTAAGTTTATGATCTGTTCTATAAGTAGTTGGCTCTACTGGCGGTGGAATTTGCGATCTCTTACAATAAGGCTATTGATTATCAGACATGGTAAAATAGAAATTATTGCATTAGTGATCGATGATAAACAAAAAACAAAGTATAATACATAGTTGTATAAGCATCTTAAATTGCAAACCTTTTTTCAGCACTCTTCACATCTGCTATAAAGTTGGTGTAAAAGACAGAGAAAAGTGACACCATTTAAAAAAGAATGCGCTGCACATCTTTTCAATTGTCTTCAGCCAACAAAACACGAAAACCCTATAATCTCACATGTATTTTTATTTCAGTAACTGCAAATGCAGCGAGAACAAAAAAAGGAGCATATGTAATGAGGTACCAGATGGAAAGAAGCCGTTAGCACCACTATAAGCAGACTCTATAAGGGGAGTACTCAATTGCATACAGCCTCTTCTTTTTCTCCGCAGATGCAAGCACTTAAGTTTAACACTGAAGAGGGCACACTGAGTTTCAAGACAAAATTGTACATGTCGTTGGGCATGTGGCTCAGATGGGCAAATTTTCAAAAAAGAGGATAGGCCCGCTATGGCTGAAACAGCTGAATGCTGCCCTGCCAAGATACAAGCCATCTCATGTTTTCCAAAGAAATCCCAATTCATCATAGCCTGAGAAAAAGCAACACAAATGTGGTGTGTCCGATGATAAAGAAAATAGAAAGTGTAATACATAGTTGTATAAGCATCTTAAATTTGAAACCTTTTTGGAGCGTTTGTCGCATCTGCTATAAACTTTGTGTAAAAGACAGAGAAAAGTTACACCATTTCAAAAAGAATGCGCTGCACATCTTTTCCATTGTCTTCAGCCAACAAAACGTGAAAACCCTGTAATGACACAAATATTCTTATTCCAGTAACTGCGACTACAGCGAGAACAAAAAAAAAAAAAAAAAAAAAAAAAAAAAAAGAGCATATATAATAAGGTAAGAGATGGAAAGAAGATGCTAGTACCACTATAAGCAGATTTTGTGAGGGGGGGGGGGTACTCAATCGCATACAGTGCCTTCTTTTTCTCCGCACATGCAAGCACTTAAGTTTAACACTGAAGGGGCGACAATCAGTTTCAAGACAAAATTGTACATGTCGTTGGGCACGTGGCTCAGATGGGCAAATTTTCAAACAAAGAGGATAGACCCGCCATGGCAGCAGCGAAAGTCATAAGATTGCAAGGATGGCTGTTGCAAGAATTTGCAAGGATGGCTGTTGCAAGAATTTGCAGCATAAAAATATCGGCAAATCTTGTAGAACATACATTAGATTTAATGTACTGGCTGGTATAAGAGCATGTTGGTATGCAAACGTGCCATATGTTTGACCCAATACAAAATGCCGGTCATGGCTGCAGTTCCAAACTGCCTTGCCAAGATGCGAGCACCAACAGATGATGCAAACAAAAGATCGACCCAAAGTGAACGCTTTTTAAAAAAAAACACACAGAGACTATTCATAAGAAGGGAGAAGGGATACATGCTTTTGATGTGAGTGTATGGTTCACCAAGTATCTGTAATGCTTAAATTATCACATTGAAAACCTGAAACAAAATACCAGCCATGGCTGCAGCTCCAAACTTCCCTGCCAAGATGCTAGTATCGACAGATGCTGCAAACGAAAGAGTCACACAATACCCATATCCACCGTATTTGTTCATGCCAGCAGATATCGATATTTGGTTAGAATAGCAGACCCATTCCATTTATCTTGCCCTCTTATGAATAGTAGTGTTGTTTTTTTTTAATTTTTTCTCGGGCCCCTAGGATTATTTGTTGCAGCGTAGCCGAACCGCTGGCTATTCATCTTCACTGGCAACATACGTTAACCTTTTAGATCCAATCAGGCGTGCCTCTACAAAATTATCCTGCGATATTTTGATGCGAAAATAGTTGCAGCCAAAAACAATATACCGAACATGGCTACAACGATTACGGGCTAGCCTGCCATCACGCACATAATCTCACCTTAAGGCTCAGACTTGCACACGTAAAATCTGAAACAAAAAACTGGCCATGGCTGCAACCCAAAACTGCCTCGCCAAGATACCAGCATCATCAAATTACGTGAGGCAAATATCCAATTGCATACAGCCATCATCATCACCTCAACCAAATATTTTATTCTCGGCAAGTCCAACTAATGAAGCACACCAGTTAAGAGGCCACGCTGGCCTTCACTACCAAAGCAGGTATGTCACTAGAATGGTGGCTCAGATGGGTGAATATTCAGGGAAAAAGGATAGACCCGCCATGGCTGCAACAGTTCTATATTACCCTGCCAAGCTACGGGACATCTCATATTTACCGAACAAACCCCAATTCATCACAACCTCCAAAAAGAAAGACAAAGGGCAACTATTAATCAGGATAAAATAACATTTATTGGGCCTCTTTTGTATTTGCAGCCCACAATGATGAAGTGCATGTTTCCGACAACCGCATTTTGCCAGGATGAATGGGAAAAGAAAAGGCGATTGGCTGCAACAATATTTTTCAGCAAAAACAGGCATTACAGGCCACCAAGATACAGGTTATTGGTATGGATGCCAGCTCAGCAAGCCTATCCTGCCACAGCGTCACCTGAAAGCATGGGAAGCGAACAAACATCTGCACATGTTATAAAATTTTCGTAAAACCTGGTTGTCAAAAAATGTTTAAACCTACTGTATAAGAACTAATTTGACCCGCATTAGCAGATGACCTACCCTTTTTTTTACATAGATTAAATAGGCAATGACTATCAAAAGAGGAGTTAATATCATCATCATTAAATTAATAGAGCAACTTTAAAATGGAAAACGGCAAAAATAATTTTAAAAATTTAAAACCCTTAACCAAATGCAAATGCTGATCAGTATAAAACACTTAACCTCACAAATTAAACACAAAGATTTAAAAATGTGGAAAACACCAAAGGTAATTTTGCAAAACCCCAAAAAAACTAAAGCAAACCCAAACCTTGATTGCTATAAACCATTTCACCTCACAAAGTAAACATAAACAGCAAGAATAACGAACCTAGCCAACAACAATTTTATCCTTGGCAACTGCAGCTAATGAAGCTCAACGGTCAACAGGAGACAATGGGTTTGACCACAGAAGTGGGGATGTCGCTGAACAAGTGGCTCAGATGGGTAAATATTCAGGCAAAAAGGATAGACCTGCCATGGCTGCAACAGGCCGCTGTTACCCTGCCAAGATACGGGACATCTCATATTTACCGAATAGATCCCAATTCATCACAGACTTCAAAAAGGAACACAAAAAACAATTTTATCCTTGGCAACTGCAGCTAATGAAGCTCAACGGTCAACATGCGACAATGGGTTTGACCACAAAAGTGGGGGTGTCGCTGAACCAGTAGCTCAGATGGGAAAATATTCAGGAAAAAAGGATAGACCCGCTATGGCTGCAACAGTCCGCCGTTACCCTGCCAAGATACGAGACATCTCATATTTACCGAATAGATTCCAATTCATAACAGCCTTAAAAAAGGAACACAAACAGCAACCATCCATCATGATAAAGTAACATTCATTGACCCTTCTTTCTATTTGCAATCCGCATTCATTGAATGCATGTTTCCGACAACCGCGCTCCACCAGGATAGAGAAAACTGAACGCGCGATTGCCTGCAACAACATTGCTCACCAGAAATGGCCATCACAGGCCACCAAGACACAGATGACTGCTATGGCTGCCAGCTCAGAAAGCCTACCACGCCACAACATCACCAATAACCCACGGGGCTCGTTAAAAATTAAAAAAACCCACGTTACTATTCCTAAGAGGCCTAATAAATGCAATATAATTATAATCAGGAATCAGGAACAGGATTATAAAGGAGCCTTTGGGAAATGGGCGTCCAAACTAGTTACGGTATTGCCATTTACCCCCAACAGAAAACCCACTGGTGCATAGCCCACCCCTGTATGACCACTATAATATAAATGCATCTTTTAGCCCGTATTGTGCATGAGCCGGTACTGAAAAACACCTGCATACGAAAAACAAACATAAGTGTATGAATGTTCTGAGAATAAACATGACAATAAGTGTAAGTCTATAGACAACAAATAACAAAATAGCCAGCCTAACCGTGCCACAACAATGGTTTGGTGCAACTAAAGACCGAAACGCGTACACTTCACAGGTAGACACAACGGGTGCAATGACCTCATACATTCGACATCCAGTAAACTCATGCATATTTACAACATTGTTTTGTATAAGGTTCTCACATAACCACACGCAAATGTTTTGAGAGGCATGTATAGTTTTTGAATCCATATTTTGGAAACACAGAAGATAACAAAAAGGTGGAAGCTAAGAGAAGCAAGTAACAAAAAGGTAGAAAGCATTCAATGAAGATAGCATTCAACTCCGAAGACCCATTAAACCAAAATGCATCCATAAATCTGCATATCAAGATTTAACGACTCTAACAACCAAACATAACAAACCTAGAATCAAAGGAACTAACATAAAGCAGCCTAATACTCTAACAACTAAACACAACAAACCTAGAATAAAAGGAACTAACATAAAGGAGCCTAATAATCATTTACCTAACACAACAACAACCAGCCAACTCAATCGCAAAAAATAACAAAAAACAGCATAAACCTCGAGGAAAACAGTAAAAAGGTAAAAGAAAAAACATCAAACCTAGCATCAAACGACGCAAAGAGTGAGGGTTTTTTTTTCTTTCCAACACAAATAACTGATCTACCTAACTTCAGCCACAACAATCAGGCAATATACGAAGCCAAAAAAAAGATGTGGAGGAAAAATAACATGAGTTGTAGCAAGGAACAAATGACAAGAGGCCATCCACAAATTCAACATAAAATAATCAACACTGTTGATACGAACAGTGCCCCTCTCACAATCGCCTATAGCAAGGAAGAATTTCTTCCCTTTCAGAGCCTAAACTCGCCGGATATTTCTTGGGAGTCACGCCCGATCGGATCTAAAAGATAAGCGTGTTTTGTGAGTGAAGATGAATAGCAGCGGTTCGGGTAGGCAAAAGAAAAGAACCCACGGGGCTCGTTAGAAATAAAAAAAACCCAAAGTTACTATTCCTAAGAGTCCCAATAAATGTAATATAGGTAAAATATGTATTATTAAATCATAAAATCACTTATACTTGTTTTAGTGTTTTATGTGAAAACGTAAGTGTGTTAGAAAACTATTGGCTCAAACCATTTACGTGTTTTATTTTTTTCGTTAAAATGATTTTATGTTTGTTATCGACAAAACATTAGAAGATCGGAAAATATAAATAAACGTTTTTACGGCTTATTTGTATTAACAATCTCCCCCTTTTTGTTCAAAACAAAAAGAGCATCGAAAAGAAACTAACACAATGTTTTAAGAAAAACATGTAAAAAAGAAAAAATCTAGAAAGCAAGTGAGGGGAAAAGTTCTCGTCTTAACTCCGCTTTGACGAATCCATCCCTTTGTGAGGGCGTCAAGTAAAAATAATAATAAGCTAATGCATTGCAACTATGTTTGCAAGTGGTTTCGTCTTAGTGACGATAATGCTCCCCTTTGATGATTGCAACTTTGCAAAGGAACGTCATGAAATGTTATCCAAATGAGGATTATATTGCAAATGGTTTTGCAATGTATAGTTTGACACAAAGCTCCCCCTATCTTAGGGTGTCAAAGTCTTTGTTGGAATCTCTCCTAAACTAGATTTCAAGTGTTAGTAATTAATATGTAATAGTTAGCTTAATATGGATTTTATGTTAGTAATCATGCCAAGGCTTATGTAGAAAGCCCATGAGCCTTGGTCCAAGCCCATAAAGGAAAAGAAGGGAACTTCCATGTTGCCCTAGTTCCTTCC
Source organism: Chrysanthemum seticuspe (assembly GCA_019973895.1). NCBI lineage: Eukaryota > Viridiplantae > Streptophyta > Magnoliopsida > Asterales > Asteraceae > Chrysanthemum > Chrysanthemum seticuspe. Next base: position 217,077,050 of record BPTQ01000001.1, on the reverse strand, counting down.
TATAAATAATGCTTGTAAACCCTCACTTGAGGGTTGGTTATTCAATTCATACATTCACCTTACGCATAACCTTTCTTAGTATCATACGTGTGTGTGTTTGTTATTGTTCATCCGATCACTTCTTCTCTATTTCTTCTATTGATGCTTGTGTTACTAATATGGTGACCTAACAGTGGTATCAATCGCCAAATAGTTGGGTGAAAAACTTTTGTTTTTGAAGTTATTTGGTTTTACGCGTAACACGGGTTACAAACTTTTCACGCTTAAAAATTCGATTTTTTACACTTTTCAATCCAAGATTCTTGTACTTTCAAAGCTTTTAGGTGTTAAAATTTCAGTTTTAAGCAAAAAGTTTCGAACTTTACGTGTATTTCATTGATTTTAAGCTTGATTTTAAACGCATGTTCATTCTTACGCGTAACGTGTTTAGAAGTTTTGGATCATCAAGTTTCACACTTTTGTGTTATTTTGGTGATATTGAAGCTATTTCATCACAGAAATCTGGTTTAGAATCACTTTTGGCTAAGAATCCGTTTTGGTTACATTTTACGCGTAACAAAACCCTAGTCTTACGCATAAGACTTCCTTGGTTTGATCTTCAGTTTTCGTGGTTTACTCAGTGTTTTCTTGCTTGGATAAGCCTGAAAACACTTTGAATTTGGATATCGTTTACACTGTGATAGTGTAAAGGATTTTTTGGGCAAAACCCTAAATTTACACATAAGCTTAAACTTATGCGTAGAATTCTTTACGCCTAAGATTTTTCTTACGCCTAAGCCTTGTCTTACGCATAAGCTAATCCTACACATAAGTTTTCTACACCTAACTTTCAGGTTACGCATAATCTTAGTGTTTCTCAATTCTTACGCGTAAGCTAATCCAACGCGTAAATATCACTTTTACGCGTAAGTTTGGTGTTTTTACGCATAAGCATTACTTTACCTTAACGTGTTTTCTACGCCTAAAGATACTTCATTAATAACGTTTCATTCGACTACAAAGATCCATTTAACAACACAAGTTTTCAACATGTCTCAACCACCATACTCTAACTACTTTCCTTACACGTATAATCAACAACAACAACAACAACTAAGTCCACAACATCAACAATTCAATCAACAACAACAAATTTATCAACAACAATTCAACCAACAACATTATCCACAACAAGGAGCAATTCAACCTCAAATGGTTCAACCACCACCTAGTATTCAAGTATAACCTTACACAAACGTTTACAATCAACATCCATCCAGGAATACTATGAAGGAACCGACTTGGTTTGCAAAGATGTGTGAAGCTTTAAGTAGCCAACAATCCATTCATGAGGCAGGATCACTTGATAGACCTCCAATGCTCACTGCCAGAAACTATGATCAATGGGTGATTAGGTTCTTTAGGTTTTGTGATCTAAAGAAACCACATGGAAAGTTCTTAAAGAAGGTCATCTTGGAAGGTCCATTTCAGATGCCTATTCTCGTTACACCCGGAGATCCAAATGCTATTCCACCAAGAGATGATCTCACAAACATTGCAACTGTCGCTGACCTTTCTGGTGATGAACTTCTACACTACGAAGCTGATGAGCTAGCAATAGAATATATCCTTTTAGGATCACCCAATCCAATCCTTCGAAGTGTTGATGCTCAAAAGACTGCAAAAAAGATGTGGGAACATATTCATCTTCTTATGGAAGGCACTGAACTCAATCAAGAGGATATGGAATCCAAAATTTACTTGGCTTATGAACACTTCATGATTGAACCAGGAGAGACATTAGAGTCTTATCATCATCGATTCTCAGACATCATCAATGACTTGGATAAACACAACATCATCATGCCAAGAATTGCAGTCAATACTAAGTTCGTAAGTAGTCTTGGTCCTGAGTGGGAAAAATATGTCATTTTCATCAGTCAAGCGAAAAATCTTCATCATGCTACCTACGGATTGTTGTACGACTATTTGAAGCCCCACCAAAAAGAAGTTGACAAAGAAAGGACTATCCGTGGACTCCCGGCCCCACCGTCACTTCCGGATAATCAACAACTTGCTTTGTGGGCTCAAACTAGCTATCCTCCTCAACCCGCTCCTCAACCAACTGCAACAATTACACCATATGATCCGTCACAGCAAAAATCTCAACAAACTCAATTGGTTCCATACAACAACAACAATGATCAAGCACTTTACAGTGAAGCTAATGAGGACTCCGAAGCTTTCGATGCATTGCAACAAGGATTTGTTATGATTGCTAAAGCCTTCGGCCGGTAAACAAACAAATCCAACAATCGCATTCGCTCCTCATCAAACACAAAGAATCAGGCTATTGTAAACAATGGACGTGTTGAAGTTCAGAATCGTGGTTATGGTCGTCAGATGGGAGGAGGTCAAGGGTTTAATGCTATGGGAAGGAATAACATGGGTGCTCCACAACAGAGAGCTCAAGTGGTTGAACAGGGGAATGCTCAGAATGGGATGAATGGTCTTCGCTGCTACAACTGTAATGAGAAGGGTCACCTGGCTAATGCATGCCCAAAGCCGAGGACTAGAGGCAGTGCTTATCACAAGGAGGCTTTACTTTTGGCTCTTAAGGATGAAGCTGGTGGAACTCTCACAAACAAAGAACAGAGCTTTATGGCAGATGCAGACCCAAATGATGATATGGAAGACTTGCAGGCTAATGCAGCAGTGATGTTGATGGCACAAATGCAAGCTCTCCACATGAGTGACACAAGCCCAGTGTATGACACTGATGGCTTGTCTCAGGTACCCGAACAAACCATATTCATCACTGATCTAATATCTCAGCCAACATCTGAATCCGACGAGGCTCAGAATGTTCAACATGAGCCATCCACATCTCATTCTGACAATTCTCAACTAGACCCCGTAGTTACATTTGACGATCAAGATGACCGTATGGTTACCTTTGATACTCAAATTAACTCCATGGTTATACTTGAGGATCTGAATAGTGATCATGTTGTGACTCACATTGAACACGCTGAACCTTTGCCTAATCTAGATATTGACCTCTTACTTAAAGATTATCAATCCCAAATGGATGAATGTCGTTCATTAAATCAGCAATTGCATAGTAAAAATGCACTGTCAACCAGGGATATTGAATGCTTAAAACGGCAACTCAATTTTTTCAAAACTCAAGAAAAACGTGAAAAAGGTTTTGAAGTCCCTTTTGCTAAATCACACCAAAATGAAAAATCTTTAGAACGACAGATTTGTGATCTAGCCGCATCGAAGAATGCTTTGTTGTCTCAAATAGAACAACTGAAACATGAACATACAAAACAACTTAATGCTCTTACTTTGGAAACTCAAAAAGCCAAGGCTGAGTTGTTAACTTGCCAAAAACAGTTCTCTGCATACAAAAAGCATTCAACGAAATGAATAGATGACCATCTTGAAGAAATTGTCGGCTTACAAAACAAACTCAAAGAGTTTTGAAATGTTGTTTACAAACATGGTGAGTCAATCACAACTATTCAAAAGTTTACTTTAAAACCCAATCCAAATGGATATGGACCGAATCTTGCTGATTACAAACCAAAGCTTTCAACCAAAGCATTCAAACCAAATCCTGAAGTTTCCAGTGCAGAATACAAAATTGATGATTCTGTTATGAGTGTTGTTGAATATCATCGTCAAGAGGAATTAGATGTAGAAGACGAGAGTCGATCAAAATTAGAAAATGTTGTTTATAACAAACCATTTAACTATTCAAAAGCTGTCACTTTTGTCACACCAAAGGATTCTTCTAACACACCTAGGATTATCACAAATACGCCTGAGTCTTCTAATGTTGCTCCCCAACCAAACTATGCACAAATTTATGTTCCTTTACCTTCACTCAGTGAAGTAAATTCAAAACCCGAAAATTGTAAAATTCTTAGATATTTTGACATTTTCACTTCTGACATCAAACTTTTAGAACGTGAGATTGAATTTCATTCTGAAATAAAAGTTGAACATTTTCAATCGCCTCAGGCGCGAGAACAAAGAGATATTTTTCAGAAAAGAATTTTACCCCATGTAAAAATTTGAAAAACTGTGCATTGTATTGGGAAAGGGAATTTCATAAGGAACTTGGATTAATGAAAATGGTTTTCGAGAAAACAGAAACATCTATTTCAAATACAAAACATAAAAAGAAAATATTACGAAAAGATGTTGATCGACTCTTGGAAGATGTTATCTGTGCTGATATCCATAATGTTATGTTATTGCATTCTTTGCCATATGCATCCGGTTATATCTCTGATGATTCTGTTGATTCTGTTGAAATTATTGAGAATACTGATACTGGGTCACAAATCAACTTTTTAAACGATGAAAATGAACGTTTATTAAACGAACTTTCAAACGCAAAACGTCGTCTTCAATGGTGTTAAAAAGATTGTCATAATCGTGAACTCGCTTTGCAAAACAAGATCAACCAGTTGTATACCAAAACTCTTTGTCCTAAACTTGAGCAACTGGATGACCAAAATGTGTCTTTGAAGTGTCAAATCTCAAAATATGAATAAGAAATTTCAAAAGTGAAAAAGGAATATAGCGTCATATTTGATTTACTCAAAAAGACTCGCGCTAAAGAGTCACATGATGTTGATAATCATCTGGCATATACCAAAGATGTTTTACGACAAGAAGGACTCACTCGTTCTAAAAATCTAGATTTGTTACACAAAATCCATGATCTTAAGGCAGAGTTGGTGCTATTTAAGCAAGATAAGGATAGTAACACAACTGTAACTGCACCAAAACAGATTCAAAATGACTCTAGAACATCTAATGACAAAACACAAGAAACTAACGTGCTTCCCTCTACTGAAACAGGAATAGTTGCCACTTTTCCCAAAGATCGCACTTCACAGCCTATGAGCAATACAAAGAAGAATAGGAAGTTGCGACCTAAGAAAAGATCAATAAAGAATGCTGAAGTAGAAGAACACCCTAGGACTTTGAATAAGACCCATGTTGCATCCACTTTAGATATTGTGTCTGACAAATGTAATGGAAAAAGTGTTGTAACGAATGCTGAACCTTTAAGTACTTTTGATATTCAGTCTGAAGCTTCTTGTGTTATTTGTCGTAAAAGTATGCTTTCTGATTGTCATGATAAATGTGTTGCTAAAGCTATCTTGTCTCGTTTAAGGAATCCTAAGAAACGGAATACCTCTAGGCCCACTAATGCTTCTAAGTCTGTGCTTGGTAAACCGCCCTCTTTAGATTCTAAGAACCGCATTGATGTCCCTGTAGCTCCATTATCACCTACAAAGAATGTAGTACCACCTAGTGCATTCACTAAGACTAAAGCAAAAACTAGTTGGAGATGGCAGAAATGGATACATAATACACTAGGATTTAAATGGATGCCTAAAATCATTGATGTGTGTATTTCTACTATAACTGCTTCAGAACCCTCTAACACTTCGGGTTCCACATCTACTTCTATTCCATCTGTGTCGTCTGTGTGTAATGCAGATGATACAGATCATCCTTTGGATTGTTGATAGCGGATGTTCCCGACACATGACATGCAATCTCAAACTGTTATCAAACTTTATTGCAAAGTTCATTGGTACGGTCAGATTCGGGAATGATCACTTCGCAGCTATCATGGGTTACGGAGATTACATCAATGGTAACATCGAAATTAGCAGGGTTTATTATGTGGAAGGTCTTGGTCTTAATTTGTTTTATGTTGGTCAATTCTGTGATGGAGATTTGGAAGTTGCTTTTCCGGAGAAAACTTGTTTCATTCGTGATTTACAAGGAAACGATCTTATGTCTGGCTCTCGCAATTCTAGTCTGTACACAATCTCAATGCAAGACATGGTTGCTTCATCTCCCATTTGTCTACTTTCAAAGGCAACATCTACAAAATCTTGTCTATGGCACCGTCGTCTCTCACATATAAACTTTCAAACCATAACCAACCTTGCTCGATACAAACTTGTTGAAGGTCTCCTGAGATTCCGATATTCTAAAGATCACCTCTGCTCAGCTTTTGAACAAGGGAAGAGCACTCGTGCTCATTTTCCTTCAAAGGTGGAACACAACTCTCAACATGTGCTTCATCTTCTTCACATGGATTTGTGTGGCCTGATGCGTGTGCAAATGATTAATGGCAAACGCTACATCCTGGTAATTATAGATGACTACTCAAGATGGACTTGGGTCTACTTTTTTCGAAGCAAAGATCAAGCTCCACAGATGATCATCACCTTTCTCACGAAAATACAAGTTCAGCTCTGGAACACAGTCCGACAAATCAGAACAGACAAAGGAACTGAATTTGTGAATCAAACTCTTCAGGAATTTTATGAGAAAGTGGGAATTGAGTATCAAACATCTATTGCACGTACACCAGAACAAAACGGAGTTGTTGAAAGACGAAACCGCACGTTAGTGGAATCTGCAAGAACGATGTTACTTAATGCTAAACTTCCGGATTACTTATGGGCTGAAGCCATGTCAACTGCATGCTACACTCAGAATCGATCAATGATTACCAAGTGCCACAACAAAACACCTTATGAGCTTATCCACAACCATAAACCGAACCTCAAACACTTTCATGTATTTGGATCCCTTTGTTATCCGAATAATGATCGTGATGACTTTGGTAAGCTCAAAGCCAAAGCTGACATTGGAGTCTTTATAGGATATTGTGAAAATTCTAAGGGTTTCCGGATCTAGAATCGTCGTACAAAGCAAGTTATGGAAACGATTCATGCAAATTTCGATGAGCTTACTGAAATGGCTTCTGAGCATAACAGCTTGGAACCCGGTCACAACCGTTTAAACTTCCCCCAAACCCCATCTTCAGCTGAATCAAGCCCCCAGCTTACTCGTCAACAAATGGAAAAGCTATTTGCTCCCCTGTTTAGTGATGATATTGATGAACGTGCTCCAGGTGTACCCAATGTTTCCGCTGCTCAACCTGATCATATTCCAATACCTGATACACCTGCTACAACAACTACTGTTGAAGAAGCACCACCAGTTGACTCTACAACAACAGTTGAACAAAATGCTTCCAACTAAGCTGAACCAGCTGATGATGTTCTAAACAATTAAGTACCCCCACCTGCAGATTTTGATCCAAATGCGTTCTTTAATCCGTTTGCTAATGAAACTGCTGCACCTGATGTTGCGGAATCATCTACAAGCCATTTGAATCCTCCAAATCTGCACAATGTATACCAACATCAACCCTCTACACATTGTTGGACAAAAGACCATCCTCTTGAGAATATTATTGGTAACCCGAATCAACCAGTCGTAACTAGACAACGTCTTCACACAGATGGTGAACATTGCATTTATGCACTCACTGTCTGCCAATCTGAACCTAAAAACATTAAAGACGCAATGACCAAAGACAACTGGATTGAATCCATGCAGGAAGAACTTAATCAGTTTAAATGTCTTGAAGTATGGGAACTGGTTGAAAGACCAACAGGGGTCTACGTCATTGGTCTCAAATGGATTTGGAAAAACAAATTGGATGCTGAAGGGAACGTAATCAGAAATAAGTCCCGTCTGGTGGCTAAGGGTTATAGACAGGAAGAGGGTATTGATTTTGAAGAATCATTCGCTCTGGTTGCTCGTCTTGAGGCTGTTCGGATATTTCTGGCGTTCGCGGCTCATATGAATATAACGGTCTTTCAGATGGACGTCAAAACTGCTTTTCTGATTGGTTAACTAAAAGAAACAGTCTATGTCAGCCAGCCAGAAGGATTCGTTGATCCAGAGTTCCCGAACCATGTCTACAAACTGAACAAAGCTCAGTACGGACTCAAACAAGCTCCAAGGGCGTGGTACGATAAGTTATCATCCTTCCTCATTGCCAATAAATTCACCGAAGGTTCGGTCGATCCGACACTTTTTATACAATATCACGGGGCTCACATCTTAATCGTTCAAATCTATGTGGATGACATCATTTTTGGGTCAACACATTTAAAATACTCAAATGCTTTTGCAAAACTAATGACAAAACATTTTGAAATGTCAATGATGGGTGAACTCACATTCTTTCTCGGAATGCAAGTTCATCAATCACCCCGTGGTATTTTCTTGAGTCAGTCCAAATATGCCCTTGAACTTATTAACAAATTTGGAATGCAAAACTGTGACTCCTATGCCACACCAATGGCTCATACCAAGAAGCTAGACACTGATTTACATGGGAAATTGGTGGACCCTACCAAATATCGTAGTATCATTGGGTCTATCATGTATCTAACAGCTAGCAGGCCTGATATTGTGTTTGCCGTATATCTTTGCTCCCGTTATCAGTCGAGACCAACTGAAACTCACCTCTCAGAGGCTAAAAGAATCCTCCGATACATCAAGGGAACCATTAACTTGGGGATCTGGTATCCGAAGGATTCTGGTTTTGAACTAATAGCTTTTTCAGATGCTGATCACGTAGGATGCTTAGACTCACGGAAAAGTACTTCATGAGCATTACAATTTCTTGGTGATAAACTGGTGTCATGGAAATCGAAGAATCAGGATTGTACGTCGCTGTCCTCAACAGAAGCAGAATATGTAGCCATGTCGGCGTGTTGTGCTCAAGTCATTTGGATGCGAACACAACTCAAAGAGTATGGTTACGTATTTGACAAAATCCCGATGTACTGCGACAATCGAAGTGCTATTGCAATCTCGTGCAACTCTATTCAACTTTCCAAATCAAAGCACATCGATCTTCGATATCATTTCATCAAGGAGCACATGGAAAAGGGTACTGTTGAATTATACTTTGTGGGTACTGAATACCAATTGGCAGATCTCCTCACCAAAGCCTTGGCTCCTGCTAGGTTTAATGAGTTGGTCCACCGGATTGGTATGCGGTGTTTGACTCCCGAGGAACTGGATGAACTGTTCAAACATTCTTAAAATCAGTCAAACACCAAAACCTCTTTTGTAAATATTTTTCAAAAACAAAATACAAAAATATAAAATCTGATAAAATTCCAAAATATTCTTCTATCTACATTTCTTTTAACATGGCAAGTACAAATCTTCCGTCAACACTCTAATCTTTCAAACTTCAGTATTTTTCACGATCAAGTGTTGCGGGGGAGAAAGCAAATATTTTTCGGTTTCATAAAACCTTGTACTTGCATGTTACCTCATCCCGGTTGTTTCTTTAATAATGATGGTCACATTTCTGGTTTACTGACACTCCTAGGAGTAAAATTTATAAAATTTATTATTTCTTATGTAAAGGGGGAGTGTCGTCATGTTTCTTTCCAAATATATCTCGCTTGGTAACCAAAATGGAAGTTAAGGGCGTTGGATGCAAATGTTTAAGGTGGAGGGACTAAATGTGTCAAATACTCAAAGTATTTTTTAATAAAACTTCTCAAAATGCATTAAGTTCACCACATTTAATATCCACCAACCTCATCCTACGCCTAACATACAATCTGCAAATCCGTGTTTTTGATCATCATTTTGTAAGTGTTTTTATGTTTTTAACATGATTATAAACAAAAGTTTTGAATCGTTTTGAAAACCAACGGTTAGATTTTAACCTAGGAACGATTTTGTGTTCTACGCATAAGCGTATGAACACATAATCATGTTTGAGTGTTTTTGGTTAAAATGGTAGTGTCAAAACGTTTATTTAATCACTTTGAATCCATTTCTATCATTTATACTCACCCAGAAACACAAATTTAATGATTTTTTGAAAATTAGGGTTTATGCGTGAATTGGGTATTTCCAGATGTGAATGTTTCTGGTTAAAAAGATAGTTAAGTGATATTGTTTACATGATGAATTAACCAAATCTAGGGCTAGAACTTACCCAGAAACACTAATTACGCTCAAATTGAAAGTTAGGGTTTATGTTCTTAGCATTTGGGTATTTTTTATCCTCTTAGGTTTTGATGTTAAAACTTGCATAAAACTTCTCACTAGCCTTCTTAGACTTACCAGAAAAAGTTTGGTGTGATTCCTATGGTTAGAACTCTTACTCGTAGGAATTGAACTCTAGGGTTTATGTCTACGCGTAAATGATCTTCTACGCATAACTGCTTTAATGTGTATCCATGATCAGAACTGATAATGATTGAATGTATGTGTTAATATTGGTGTTATGATGAATCTATTTCAGGTTTCTACGCTTGATTTATTCAGAATCAAGGTTACTTGAACATCTACACATAAGGATCACCTTACGCGTAGAATGTTATGCGTAAGAGAAATCTTACGCGTAACCTTTACGCGTAAGGTTCTACAATGGGGACTACGCGTATCCTGTGAAGGATATGCGTAAACAGTAACCTCTATGCATAAGGTTCACTCTTACGAGTAAGCCTTACGCGTAAGGTTCCTTATACGCTTACGCGTAAGCTTTACGCCTAAGGCCCTCTTTTCCTACGCATAATATTTCTTACGCGTAAGTCAAGAACCTACGCATAAGCTTATGTTTACGTGTATAACCACTCCTGTTTATGCATAAGCTTGCAAAATCTACGCCTAAGCCTAGTTTTAACCTTAATTATGAATTGTTACACGTGCAAAGTTGTAAATAAATAAATCATAACGCCACGAAACCAATATGTCACTAATAAGCTTGAATGTTTAATAAGTTGTGAAAAATAAGTGAAAACATAGACTTTAAAACTTAAAGTTAACCAACTCACGAAACTTATCACGACTTCTTTGTACTATTGGACTAACAAGTGACTTTGGACTCGTAACAATCATCGACATATCACATTCAAATAAATAGACAATAAAATCAACTATTGACTAACGTAATGTCTTTCGATATGTTGGTTCTTTTGGCTAAATATCTTTCAGATCATGACATGGACGCTCAAATGCATAATGTGGAAGCACCAAACGTTTTCACTATTGAAGATATCTTCCCTCATGGCTATCCAATGAAGATCGGAAAGAATAACCTCAAAGTTGATTTTGATAGCTTCTATTGTTCTGAATCTTCGTGTCAAATAGCGGTGGATATTCTGAAGACTCACCCCTATCAGAACATGCTCACCAACTCTGCTACAGTGCCAGAGATCTACATTCACCAATTCTGGCATACAATGCGAAAGATCAAAGGTCAAAATGTTGTGACGGTGACACTCAACCACAAACAAGTCACCATCACACCAGCAGATTTGAGGGCTATTCTTCCTATTCCCGTCATCGAACCTACTGAATACAATGCCACTCCAACTGAAGATGTAGTTCTCAAGTTCATGGTCGACATCGGCTATGATGAAGCCACCGGGGTTATCACAAAGCACTCATCTGTTGATCTAAAGAACATACCCCAGCCCTGGAGAACCCTCTACATCATGATTGCAAAATCCGTTTCTGGACGTGATAGTGGTCATGAGCATCCCAAGCTCATGGAACTACAGATATTTTGGGCATTGGTCAACATGAAACACATTGAAGTTGAAGCTCTGATATGGGACGACATGATGACTTACCTTAAAAAGCTTGGCACCAAAATCCCGTATATCAGATACACCAAACTATTGATCCAGAGAGCTCTAGGGTATAATCCTGATATTCCCTTGAGACTCGATGACCCCAAACAACACTACTCGTTGTATGAGCCCACACTCACTGTCAGATTTAAGGACTCGACAACAAAGAAACAAGGTGCAGTGTTGCCAGATCATCTTCTTTCTGATGACATCAAACAATTGTATTCGTACAAAAGATATCTGGTAGCAGTTGATGAAGGCAAAGTAGGTTTCCTTGATGAAAAATCCTCTGGTACACCTACTAGGAAAACCAGGAGAGGCAGTGCAGGAAGTGTTACAAGCACTGAGAGTCAGAGGAAGTTTCCTAAGAGATCACATACTCTCAAAAGGAAAATTCCATCTAAAGAAGCCATCCCAATTCCCAAGCCTGAACCGTAACAAAAGCTAATGGATGAAAGCTCTGAGGATACTGAATCAGACGAAGAGGTCATCTACTCTGAAACCCCAACCGATGACACTCAAACAGTAGCAAAACCTCCCAGTTCAAAAGTTGATAAAGGAAAAGGGAAAACTCCAGTGCTTGAGCATGAAAAGGAAAGCTCGGAAGAAGAACCACTTGATGAAGACAGAGAGTATAAGAAACAATTGAAGAACCTCAGACTCAAACATCTTGCCAAAGAGTTCGAACTGCAACAAACTCGTGGCCCCAGAGGGTCAAGTGGTGGTGCACAATCTATACCAGTTTCTGATGCGGTTAATCAACCCGATAAGGGAACTGGTACCACCACCCACGAACAACAACAAAGGCAGATTGAGGATTCTATCAATTATGACTTTGAGGATCCAGAAAGAGAGACGTCTGAGAAGATTTCTGATGAAGATGCTGCGACTAATGAAGCTCAAGCTAAAGCAGATGAAGAAGCCAGGATCAAGGCTAAAGAATTGGCTAAGTCTGGACAAGATGACGAAGTTGATTATGATAATTTTCTCCTTGACAGCCCAGCACGCTCCAAGGAAGAAACATCTGAGCCACCAAAAGACCTTGAGTCTCCTAATGTCTCGTCATCATCAGACTCGTCTTCTCACTCTTCACTTCCACCATCCAAAGGCACAACCAGATCCACATCCAAGTCAGTGAAGAAACCAACAGACTTTTGGATATCCCGAGCTAAGACAAAAATTGTCAAAGCTATCAAGCAAGTCAAGAAGAAAGACATGATCAACAAAAAGATGAATCAACTGGCTGACAGAATCAACTATCTTCAAGACGGGATAAACGAGATGTTGAAAGAAAGGGAGCAAATCCAGGAGCTTCTCAAAGGAGATTTCCAAAGGGAAATGGAGAAGACGGCTAGAGAATTTACTCATAAATTTCTTCTCGACACTGTTCCTGGAGTGACAAGGGAGATGTTCACCAGACAGCTCTATCCAAATCTCATGAAATTGGTCAAGCAAACAATGCAATCCACCTCGGTAACAATGACGATCAATCCAATTGAGCATGCAGTTCTCTCTGATGCAGAGTTGATATCCAAGCTGGTGCTACAATTGTCTCAACGATCTGCAACTTTCACCTCTGATGAAAGTAAACTATTTGAGGCATTACTGGAATATCAACTCAAAACTTCATGCAAAGAGCAAGCTGAAAGGCCTAAGCGTCCAAGAGACGATGATGATAAGGATATGGATAAAGATATAGAGCCTAAACGTCCGAAGAAAACTGGTGAATCATCCTCCATGCCACCACCACCCCAAAGGACTCCAACTGACACACGATACCCTCCATATTCTTCTACTGATAAACCTCAGGACTCTGAGTTACCACGCTCCACAGAGAAAACCGGTGATCATTTCGAATACACTGGTGGTGAAGATGACGAAGTCCCTGAGCCCCAACAACAACCCACCTCTCCTGATACAACAAAGAAACCAGCATCCTCATCTAGGCCAAAGAAGAAGAAGAAGACGACTAAGGCTGATGTCGTCTCATGGCTAGACGAAGATAACACTGAATATGACTGGTTTTCCACACTTGTTGATGCTACTCCCTCCCTACCTGAAGGTCAAGATATGGTAGAAGGTCGAACATTGGAGCATGCTAAGTTACTTCAAGAGAAGTTTCGGGTGAAGAAGATGACCAAGTCAGAGTTAAAACGCATCAAGAATGAAGCTTTTCAATTGCTCAAAGACAGCTCGGAAAGTGCTATCGAAGTTGAATACCATCTTAAAAACATAGCACGAGCTATGTCTAACAACATTGATTGGCTCAACCCTGAAGCAAACACTGACTTCACCAGAAAAGACAAGGCTCCATATTACACTGACTGGACCAGACCTCTCCCAACAATTGGCCAACCAGATCAACCAAAGATTCCATTTCGCTACTTCTTCAACAAAGACCTGGAATTTCTTCTACATGGTAGCGATCTGTCAAAGAAATACACTACATCACTGACACTTCCGTTCCCACAGCCATATATTCCAACTGCATAGCCATCGAAGAAAAGGCTTCTCACATGTTTGCTAACAGCGTGGAGAAGTATGACATTGATGCGATGTATGGGATTCACCATTGGCCTGAACGCCGAAGAATCTTCTACAAAAGCTGCCAGGTTCAAAAGTCTACACATGAAGTGTTTTGTGATAAAGGGATCGTTGCTGTTAAGCATGTAACTCTTGCGTCAAAATGGGACTACACATTTCTCAAGACAATCGTGGTCAAGAGACAAGACGAAGAGGACTATGTTTTCTGTGAAGCGGACTTTCAGAATTTGTCTCTCAACGACATTGAAGATCTGTATCTTGCCAAAGTACAGGGAAGAATGAGACAATTCTCGACTGAAATCCAACGTGAATACATCAAGTCCGTGCTCATCTTCATCAGAAGTATAGTGATCCAGAAACGTGTAGAAGACTTGCAACTTGCCGTTGAATCGTATCAGACACATGTCAACATCACCAAACCTTAGCTCGACCTCCCTGACATCAATCATCTTCCTCAATACACTCTCATCAGCAAACCGTTTGGAGTAGTCTACCGTAGTGAACTACATCGCAATTGCTTGATGGCGTGTAAAGATCTTCATAAGTTTGGAGATCACACACTGAAGAAAGTATGGGACGGCTTAGCTTATAGGTTGAAGAAGATACATGAAGGCATTGGGTCAACAAAGCGATGGAATTCGAGGGAGAGACGGGATGTGAAGAAAATCATCACTCACATCGATGAAAGGTTGTACAGAAGGGACCAGTTCAGAACTTTGGAGAGCTTCGTAGGTGGTCGTCCCAGGATTACTCTCACAGGCTATCAACGCCCAGTTCGCATTCATGGAGATATTGCTGGAGTACCTGAATCCCCTGGTACCCCTTAAGCTGTTTCATTTTCTATATTGATTTGGATGTGTGATTATTTAATGATTATGGCTTGTGCACACATAACAATGTACAACCCGTTCTTGTATTGAAAGGACCCTGTGGTACGCTTCAGTGCCACAATCCTTATAAAAGGAGCAAAAGCTTCTTACTTTTGAGTAAAACTTATCAAAACTTTCACTTTTAAAAGTTTTGCTCAAAAGGACAAGTACTTCCCCTTATGATTTTCAAAACCTCAAAAGTTTATATCACTTGTTGAGGGGGAGTATTTGATTAAAAACTTTGTTCAAAAAATTGTTCTTTGTGATAATCTTCCCACAAAACTCGAAATGGTCATATTCGATATCAAAATTTCGTCAAAAATAACATTTATATGCCATTTTTTAGGGGAGAAAAATATATGATAAGAAATATGTTGTGAATCGCTATTGAATCCTCGTGTGAACAGACTTCAACCCATGAATTGACGGGATCTGAACAAGTCATACATTGAAAAGATTTGTCTTCCAAGACTTATCCAAGTAAAGTGTACCTATTCAAGAAGCTCTTGCCATACATGAACTTTGACGGGTTTGACAACCTTTCGAGGTTTTTCCACACCTTCAAGGTAGTTATTAGAGCTAGTTGTCACCTAAAAGCTGACAATGTAACTCTTTAACTATGCAACGTAACCGTTTCTCGCGGGGAATTGTCTATCTTGAGTCGATCAATTCAAAAAGTGCGCGCTCTTCTCTCACCATGAAAATTTCTGTCAAAACACTTAAGCATGTGTGGAGGGGGAGTATTTCTGCAAAATAAAACTCTCGAAGTGTTTCAAAATGTTTCTTATTCATAAACACTTTGAGAAATTTTCAAGAAATCGGTTTTATGGCAAATGGAGTTATAAGGTGACTAAGGTTAGGAATAACCGTCCTATGATCCGCCAGAGCCGGAGGGATATACCCAAGGACACTACTAATAGTTAGAATTAGAAGTCCTTAGGTATGATTATAAAAAGGAGAAAATGAGAATCGGAGAAAGTAGGAGTTGAAGAATTAAAAAGAAAAGCAAAGAAAAGGGTGAAAAGAAATAGCCCTCCAGATTATTCAACTTAGGGCAGACAACGGGTTCAATTCATATGCTACTGGTTGTCACTTGATAACGCTGGTATTGAAGATTAAAGTCGTCGTGGACCCAGTGACGCATGCACTAAACCTTCTTAGCCACTCAAGTTTCTCTCAACAGAAGCTTGTTTCATTCTCACAGGGAACCTTACGTAAACTATCGGCTTTCTCTTAGAGATTGCTGGTATTAAAGAAGGAGACCCTCTCCCTAGTCTCCGCTTAGGAAAACCAAAGTGCACTATTGAGTCTAGAGCCACGAGATTCATCAAAATATCTCTTAGGTACACTTGACAATTCATCGCTTGTCGTTCAACAATAAGAACGCAAGTGATATATTATCGTGTCCTTCACAGATCTTAGCAATCTGTCGAGAACATTTATGAGAGGTTCACATATGTGATCCTCAGTGATTGAATGGAAACTCCTGCCAGGGTCAACATCAAACAGCCCTGATAGCAGGTCACTTCGGTAACTCTTCGTGGATTACGCTTAGTGTGTCTTAAACGGTCTACAGTCGTGAGGTGATGCTTCGGTGTACCTCAGCGACTCATCTGAACTGTAGGTGTACTTCGGTACATCACGTTATCTCACTTGTAAGACTCCAGTTCAGGAACAACCTTTGTGAGAATTAGAGTTGTGTTTTCACACTATGCTGTTAACACGCTCGAAGTTCAAACTTGTAAGTGCTGGGATCCGCTTATCACTAACCATTCTTATGTTTTCTTCTTATGGAAGCTCTGGAGCGGACTGATCGTGCAGATTCTTCACATGCTCATACCAACAACATCACTAATTGAAGTTCTCTCAAAAGGCAACACAAAGTCAGAATGATTCTTCGTCAAAGTTAAAGAATCTACAAAGTTTAAAGACTAAGAGAACTACATCAGTACTGAAATCCAACGTTAAAGAGCGTGTGAGCATGTTGAAGAAAGACGTGGAGACACTGGAGCAAGAGAGTAGACCTGATGCAGACAACAACAACATACTATCACTACCATCACAAAGAACAAAGATCACAGAACAAAGAATAGGATGACGTCAGAGCTTAACTTTTCAAAGGAAACAATTTCTCTACACTGGGGAGATTGTTCGAATCTAGGCAATTCTTCTCACAAGAAAGAAGAACGTCAGAAGACGTCAAAGCTACTATTACATCAGCACCTTCAACGTTTATATCATCAATCACTAACACTTAGGGGGAGATTGTTGGAATCTCTCCTAAACTAGATTTCAAGTGTTAGTAATTAATATGTAATAGTTAGCTTATATGGATTTTATGTTAGTAATCATGCCAAGGCTTATGTAGATAGCCCATGAGCCTTGGCCCAAGCCCATAAAGGAAAGGAAGGGAACTTCCATGTTACCCTAGTTCCTTCCTATAAATAATGCTTGTAAACCCTCACTTGAGGGTTGGTTGTTCAATTCATACATTCACCTTACGCATAACCTTTCTTAGTATCATACGTGTGTGTGTTTGTTATTGTTCATCCGATCACTTCTTCTCTATTTCTTCTATTGATGCTTGTGTTACTAATATGGTGACCTAACAGTCTTCATGTGTATTTTGAAAATCTACAAAATAAAGGTTAGAAAACAAGCATATAGTGCCTAATTTCCTGCAAATAAGACTCAGGTTAGTAGAAAATTGGTCTTCTGTTGCACGGATCCTACGGTTCCATCCTTGGAGGGATCCATCTAGGCAAATTCCAGGGATCCGTCTGTCTGATGACAGGTTTCAGCAATGGTGATGTACCAAGTAATGTTAACATCAAAGAAAGATATGTATTCAAGCAACAAAACATATGCTCAAAGCAATATGGCAAATAAGCTATCATTCAATAAAACATAAGAGATAATCAACAAATCTCTAAAACTAAGAGAATGATTTAGCCATGTAATACATATTCTTCTAATACTAATGAGTGACCTAAACTTAAGAAGCAACTACGTGCTTAAGGATGACCACCATGAAATGGGATTCCTAAACGATCTAAGTTAAGTTTGAGACTAAGACACTATTTTAATCCTTAGGCTCATGGTTGTTTAGGTTTCTTGACCTCATCGAAACGTTCGAGGAGATGATAAAACATGAAATATTGCTCTTCACGTAGTTCATGTATCAACCTTTCAACATGTTGACAATGATAGCAATCCTTGTCATGGTTTTGAAAAGACGGTGGTAAAGGTTAAGCGTCTTGAAGCGGAGATTCAAGTGAAGTGGGTTGGAGATCCTCAAATGGAGGAGGGATTGGTGGATGCACATTAAGTGGTGGCTCAACAAGGGTTGATGATGAAGGTATGGAAGTATCAACTTCCATGTGGTCGGGTGGTTGAATTTGATGTCTCCTCATAATCCAAAATGCACCATTAGAGGGAAATGGAAATCGGTGCAAGTGTTGATTCAACACCTTAGTTTTGTTGTACAATTTTCTATAGTGAAGAGTGTGTCAGTAATGGTGGAGGATGAGATGGCCTAGGGGGTAAATCCTCTAAGTTGTAGGAATGTGGAGATGATTGTGAGGTGTTAAATTATATGGCTCTAGGCACCAATGATGTTGGTTGGGTTGAAAAGGGTGTTTTTCGTTTAGTAGAAATTGTAGAGTTTGGTGATGATATATTTGTGGGAACAATCCTCTTGGGGATTGATTTCATTGGTTGAGTTAGGGAAATCCTAGCATTTGTGGATTTGACCGGAGATGATTTGGTTGAGGAAATTTCGTGTACAACACGAGCAAGTTTCTTGGGTGGTTCTTGGGTGGATGAGTTAGCACTAGGAGCTTTTCTCAGGATGAGATGATTCAAAGGTGTTTGTAAAGGTTTCTAAGTGCTGAAAATGAGGGTGAAGGTGATGACTTTAGGAGTCCTAACAATGTGGTTTATAAAGCAAGATATTTGGCAAGTGCATTCAAGACTTAAGCCACTAAGATTCCTTGGAGTGTGATGATTAGCATGCACAAGAATCAACTACAGATTTGTACTGATCTAGGAACTTAATTAAGATGAGATGGAGTGTTCAAGTTAGCAAGAGGAGCTTGAAATGATTGTTTGAGCTAGAGTTGACATGAATCTGTCATACGGATCCCACGGTTCCCTCCAATAAGGGATCCGTCTAGGCTAATATTAGGGATCTGTCTCTCAGCAGCTAGGAAAACATAATAATGATGTTTTGTAAGGTCTAATACCTATAAATTCTTGAGTGTTTCAGTCCATCTGAGTGTCTTAAATGGAAGGGTACTTGGATAATCAAGAGCAATGAGTGATGTAGCTAATGATTGCCTTTTATGGAAGGAAAATGAGACTTTATGATCACCAATGGATGTTCAAGGATGACACTAGGAATTTTTATGGTATCAAGCCATAATAAATGATTCTAGAAATCAGATGTAAGCATGAGATGGAGTTTGAAAAATCCTCAAAAAAAAATTGAAAAACTAGTTTTTGACCTATTTTGAGATAAGGATGACTAGGAACAATTTCCTAAAATTGATAAATATGTCCACCTAAGTGTTTTGAAATGTGAGAAACAATGTGTGAGTATTGAAGCGGAAATATGGTGAGTTTTGATGAGTTGATAAATCAAAAGCACTTTGAAATAGATCCTAGGTAAGCTATGGGTGAGTGTGAAGCATTCAAATGCTTGAGGAAGACTTAGTTGGTTCTAAGGTCTTATGTTTGGCTAGTGTGAATTGATCTAGTGAGCTGTTTTGATGTATGGGAATCTTTATTGTTCATCTGTTGTCACGGATCCCCCGGTTCCCTCAGAGGAGGGATCCGTCTAGGCTAAAACTAGGGATCCGGCAACTGCAGATCAGAACCATCACAGAAGCAAATGCAGATTTTGCACCAAGCAATATACACGAGTAACCATTAAACTAAATAGCAATATAAACATGTTATCACATAAAGCATATCATAGATAAAGGTAGTAATTAATAATATCCAAGATGACACAAACAAGCGTGCTAAAACATAATCATTCATACAAAAATAAAATGTCTCAAAATAAGCACAATCCTATAGTCTCTTTCATCAATCCTTTCTTTTCCTCTTTCCCGACTTCATGACGTGGTGAGCTAGGTTTTGAATCATACCCCTCAATTGTTTGAATTCAGCAGTTTCGTTTGGAAGAGTTGGAAGTTGTTGATAGTAGTCAAAGGGGTCTAATTTGATGTTAGCTTCGGGGTTGACATTTATTTATTCTTCTTCTTCTTCTTCTTCTCCATTCGAGGAGTCCGAGAGAGCTTTAGGTTTTCTTCCATTGACCTTGAACCGTTTAGGGGGTTGTTTGGTAAGGGGTACCATAACGTGATCGGAAAGGAAATGATCATCATTGATAGGAGATGGTTGCAATGTACTAACATACTTACAAAGTCATGTTAGGAGCATACCATACGGAAGTACCATGTTGGCAACTTTGAATACCCTGGCCATTCTCTTCACCATGTAATAGGCGAGATTAAATGGCTTTTGGTGAATAAGGCAATAGATCATTTGCACGAGACATGCATTTGGATGATCCTTGTTACCGACTAAGCTAATGACGTTTTCCCTAATAATTTCTTCCCATTTTCTAAAGATGGGGTGCATTTTGAAGAGTTCCATTGAAAAGGGATCACGATGAATGAGCTTTTTGTTTCAGTTGAGAAGGGATTGGTCGGCTCTAATTTTGAAAATGGTGTCTCTAATGGTTTCGGGTTCATCAAGAGGAGTATGGTATATTGGTTTGGGATCAAGAGAAAAAGATTGAGAGGATATTTCCCAATCTTGAGAGTACATAAAAATTCCTTCACAAGGAATGCGAAGGATTTGAGCGAATGTGTTGTGAGTTAGAGTGAAGCTTCGTTTATTGATGATGAAGGCGATTGAAATCCTATCATCGATGTTTCGAATGATCCTAATGCTTTTGTAGAATTCAAAAATAAAAACCGGACAAATTTGTTCATCAATGTCAAGAAGAAAATCAAAGTTGATTGCCGAGAAGACTTGACGAATGTCGGTATCTTCAAGGAACCATTCCTTAACCACACGACCTTCGTGGATAAGTCGTTTTCAAGTCTTTTGAAGACTTTGCGATCGGTTTTTGAGAATCCCTCTTTTCGATAGTAATGAGTGAGGTAATGGACGGTATCATGGTGGTCTTGTTGAGTGGCTTTAGGCATGGTTGGTCCTAGAAACACAAATATTCCAATTTGGCAAAATTTGTTGAGATGGGTTTATGGTTTTGATTTCTATTAATAATGTTGTGAACACAATGTAATCTTAGTTATGTGAAAGTCCTTTTTAATGGTCAATTTTGGAAAACCTAATTAAATTGATTGATTAAAAATTGAGAGACCATAAACCCTAGGTTGAGGATGATGAAAATTAGAGAATGTTAGTGTAATTATTTACAATGGTGTTTTAAAGAAGAATACTTGAGGATATGTAGTCCTAAGAGGATGAAACCAGCTTGGAATGTTTTTGTGTTTTGTGGGGAGAGGGAAAAAGAGCAGTGTTGGTTTTGAAAGGCGTATAGCTGGTTTCTATCCCATGGTTCCCCCTGATCCCTTGTATTAGGGATCCGGCTAGTACAACTAGAGGGATCCGTCTACTATAGACAGAAAAAGGGTGTTTGGCATTATTTTTGTAATAAGTTATAGAATAGCTTATGGAACAAAAATAGTTTAAGGGTTAAACAAAATGTTTGGTCAACGGGATTTGATAGTTTAATTATCACGGATCCACTTGTGACGACGGCGTTAGTTTGACAAGATCAAGAAGAATACTATTCCCGATGATGAGCAAGTCGGGAAAGTGGCGGAAAGAGACTTTTCAAGAGACCAGCAATTATTAATGTCTAAAATAAATGAAGGTATTATCATATTCATGTAGATGTAAACTAGCTAATGAAAAGTGAACATACCTTTATGCTCTTGGTATGGTTTAAGGAAATAATAAAACGGAAAATACTTCATGACCCTTTAAAGTAATCAGTTGTACTTAGAATAATTAGACTGTGATTACTTTTAGGTTCTTCCTTGAAGGTTGACTTTATTATTCTTTGAATAAAAATGAAGACTTTGGAGAGATCCTAGCATGAAGATTTCTAAAAAAAATGTTAGAATAATCTATCAATATCCAACATAGAAGAAATTTATTTTAAAAGATTTCCTTCTTTGTAGTTTTCAAACATACACGGATCGTATCAAGTTTTTAAAGTACAACATACTCTAAGAAACTTGGTAACGAAGCTCCGATGCCAATTGTGGAATACTAGAAGGGGGGGTTGAATAGTTTTACCAATTAAAACTTCATTTTAAAATATTTAGATCGACTTATGTCAATCTATTTAGATGTGTATGTTGGACATTGATAGATAGATATATAAAAGTGTAATGAAAGATAAAGATTAAGAAGCACAAAACTACGACACGAGTATTTATAGTGGTTCGGCTACAAGGACACCTTCCTTGCCCTACTCCACTCCTCGAGTCACCTACTCGAGAGTTCATAATCACTACATGACACCAACTCCTTATGGCGGAGAAGCCTTCACAACGTCGCCTACTCTTTTTCTGTTACTAGGCTAACCACCGGGTTCTTTCACCAAGGTGAACCACACCTACCACAACGTCGCATACCCTTTATCCGGTACTAGGCTAAGTACCGAGTTCCATTATAATGGAGGAACTACTACCCAAAACTACACAATACCTAATCCCAAAGGAGACCAACTCCTTATTACAACACCATCAAGGATATCAACATCCTTGGAAACAAACTATTACTATTTGTATAACGATGCACCTCATCGATTATACGACCTTGGCATCCTTCACTAATGCCACTTGATTTGACTCCTAGGCATCTTTCACTAATGCCCTTGACACGAACGCTTGACACCTTTCACTAATGCCTTCGTCTTGACTCCTTTAGCATTCTTCACTAATGCTTTTGACATGGACGTTAAGCACCTTTCACTAATGCTTACGTCTTGACTCTTTCGGCATCGTTCACTAATGCCTTGGACACAACACTTCTATGGAGGAAGAAAGAAGCATCAACAAGAGAACCTCAGTAGTCTTGATGATGACGAAGCATGGCAACTCATGGACTTGAGCTTGCTCAACTTCAAGAAGTGGTGATCTCGCCTTTAAGAGGAAGCTAGAGAATCACACAAAAACAAAAGACAAACTACATAGAAAGATCCCTTATGATCAGTGGTTAGAGAGTTACAATACTTGGGGAAAATATGTGTGGGATTGACAACCCAAAAGGGAGAAATGGCTCACTATTTATAGAAGAAAACTAGTTACTGTTCCCCGGATCCCACGGATCCCTCCCTTGAGGGATCCGTCCAGTGTATTAACTGGGATCCGTGGGACGCTCCTTTTTGCCCATGGGTTTTTTGGTTATGGGTCATGGGTCATGGGTTGGTCCATGGGTATTTCATTAGATACAATGTATCTAATAGATGCAATGCATCTAGTCAAATGGATATGGGTCAATACCATGGGTTATGGATATGCTCCATGGGTTGTAGTTTTTACCCATTATAATACATACTAGTTATGTATATATTTGCCCCAATATGTAAACACTAGTTGTTGTACATATGTATTATTAAATCATAAAATCATTTATACTTGTTTTAGTGTTTTATGTGAAAACGTAAGTGTGTTAGAAAACTATTGGCTCAAACCATTTACGTGTTTTATTTGTTTCGTTAAAATGATTTTATGTTTGTTATCGACAAAACATTAGAAGATCGTAAAATATAAATAAACGTTTGTACGGCTTATTTGTATTAACAAAAGGGTTTTGCAATACAACGAAGGTTTTATTGGAAAATCAATTATCAATCATAAATACCCTTTTATTTTTGAAACATTAATGCTCAGTCGATGTACTACAGAAAAGAGTTTTTAAGCACAACGACCGATTTTTCAAAGGTATCCGTCAATCCATTTCCTGGACCAAGGTTGATTCAAGATTGAATCGCCCCATCGTTTCTATCCAGTTGTCACAAGCTTGATCTATTGGATAGATCTCACATGCCACCCACCAAGAGCTTGTTAGATGTTGGCTCTAGAAGGATTTCCATCTTCATCGTGAATATTTAACATATCACTCGAATGTTCTGGCAATACCACAAGGATAATGCGTAGGACTCTTAAGTATATTCTCACTTTCCACATTGTGTGAAACAACAAGTCTTCAAGAATAGTATGTCCTAATGAGATTTATTGATGATCTCTTGGCTCTAGACTCTATAGTGCACATTTGGTTTCCTATGCCGGAGACTAGGGAGAGGGTCTCCTTCTTCAATATCAACAATCTCTAAGAAAAGGTCGATAAATTATGTAGGTTCCACATGAGAATGAAACAAGCCATTTTAAGAGGAACTTGAGTAGCTTGGGAAGTTTAGTGCAGTGCGTCACTGGGTCCATGACGTCTTGTCTTCAATACCGGCGTTACCTTAGTAACCACCAGTAGCATATGAATTGAACTCAGTTTCTGCCCTAAGGTTGAATAAATGGAGGGCTATTTCTTTTCACCCTTTTCACATTCAATTATTTTTCATTCTTCAACCCCTTTAGTGCTTACCGAGACTTCATTACTAGAACTTTGTTGGGTTTATTCAAGTTCTAGCTCAATTTCAGTCGGTACTCTTCCCATATTCTCACTTTTCTCCTTTTTCCATCATACGTAATGACTTCTACACTATCTAGTGGATTTTCCCTGGGTAGATCCCTCCGGCTCTGGCGGGATCGTGGGAACGAATACCTAACCTAACCATCCTTATATCTCCATGCATAAAATAAATTGGTCGGTCTTTTGGTATTGTTCATTCCACCTTGAAACCAATTGAAACCCATTTTTAAATCAATCAAGGTACTTGTGATATAAAATCAAAGTATTTTGTACCTTAATTGTTTTTGATATTTTAGAAATGCTCCCCCTCAACATGTACTTCAAGTATTAGAAATTATTTTAGCACATGGAGGCAAGAGGACTTGTGAAATCTTAGATTGAGAATGAAAGATCTAATCTTTTGATTAACATTTTCTAAAATGATCATCATCACTTTCTGATCAAATCTAGTATTTTAAATACTTTGGATAAAACACTTTTGAGAAGGATGAGGTTTTCTTATGATTGCTCCCCCTCAATATGTGCATCGAAATTCGAAAGTCTTTTGCACATATTAGAGAGAACCTGCACTTAGAGACAAATCAATCACGTTTCAATTCTTTTTGGTTTAAGATAAATGCTCCCCCTTAACATGTGCATGAGAAAATTTTGAAATCGTTTGGCACATGTAAGGAGGAGAGCTTGTTATTATATTTATAAAACCACTTATTGAATTATCAGTTTATATCCAATTTAAATCACAAGTTCTCCCCCGATCACAATTTTCAAATCCTTTGAGATTTGTGATCTCTATTGATTTAAACTGTTTTTGAAAGCTTTTGAGGAGAATTGTGACTTGCTTTAAAACATTTAACTGATAAGGATCAAATTCTGAGAGTTTAAACTCCAATGATTAAACATGCTTAAGTATCTTATGAAAACACAACATTAGCCTTGGTCTGGATCCAATTGTACAAAAACATTGTTCGTTTTGATTATTCAAAATTAGACCTTGCTCGATTACGTGCCAATTGTTTGAAAATAGCCATTTTGATTTGATTGAAATCATTCTCCCCCTCAATCAATGACATAAGTTGTTGATTGAGTGTTAGGGATTTTGACAAATGATAAGTCCAGATGATTTTCAAAAATATAGTCCGAGTTATTTTCAAAGCAATTTTGTTTTCATTAGATGACAAATATTTTTCAGAAGAATATTTAGAAGGAAAAATATTTGTGAATGAAACATTTGTTTTTAGAATCAGAGCATGAGGTTTCAAAAATTAGATTAAGCATGGCTTTGTTCTTTCTTTTAAAACGGGTTACTGCCTGAAATGACAATAAACCATCATTTTTCTCCATTTTTTTTTATTACTTTGATTCGAACTTCATCTAAAGACCCATGTCATTATT
Organism: Chrysanthemum seticuspe; assembly: GCA_019973895.1. Classification (NCBI taxonomy): domain Eukaryota; kingdom Viridiplantae; phylum Streptophyta; class Magnoliopsida; order Asterales; family Asteraceae; genus Chrysanthemum; species Chrysanthemum seticuspe. The sequence continues at coordinate 217,051,054 of BPTQ01000001.1, read as the reverse complement.
GAATGACATTTCAAAGCCCGTAGATGTTATCGAATCAGGAAAAACATGACAAAATAAACAATATTTTTTGAATTTCTCAAGATTTTCTAATTTTTATGGATTTTTGAAAATTTTATATTTTTCTATTTTCTTTTTGATGATTTTATAATTTTTTATTTTGTTTTTGATAAGATATATACAGAGAACAGATAGAGACAAATACTTTTACTCCTCGTCTTCTTCTTGAAGACATTTGAGTGTTTCTGGTTGAAGGCTCTTCAGGCCAAGTCGTGGAAGAATAAACTCAAAACGTTCTCTAGGAAGAGCTTTGGTGAAGATGTCTGCTAACTGATATTCAGTCCTCACAAAGTAGAGCTCAACCACACCTTTTTCAACTTGTTCCCTGATGAAGTGATGTCGACTGTCAATGTGATTTGCTCTTGACTGTTGAACATTGTTGCAGCAGAGAGCAATTGCACTTTTGTTATCACAATACAGAGGGATTTTATTGAATACAAAGCCATAGTCAGATAATTGGGATCTCATCCATAAGATTTGAGCACAACAAGATGACATGGCTATGTATTCAGCCTCTATAGAGGATATTGAAGTACTCATTTGTTTCTTTGAAGACCAGCTCACAAGCTTATCACCTAAAAATTGAGCACCTCCTGACGTACTTCGACGTGTGTCTTGACACCCTGCATGGTCAGCATCTGCATAGGCCGTTAGTGACATAGCGGTGTCCTTCGGGTACCAAAGTCCCATGTTAATAGTTCCTTGGAGATACCGAAAGACCCGTTTAACCGCTTCAAGGTAATTTTTGGTAGGCTTAGCCTGGTATTGAGCACACATGCATACAACGAACAGAATGTCTGGTATACTGGCTGTGAGGTACATCAGGGATCCAATCATACTACGATATTTTGTTTGATCAACCATGATCCTTGAGTGGTCCTCATCCAGTTTAGTACGCTCCACCATGGGAGTGTCAACAGGGTCACAAGAATCAAATCCAAATTTCTTTAAAATCTCATTTGCATATTTAGATTGATTAATGAAAATGCCTCCGGGACTTTGTGAAATTTGTAAACCCAAGAAAAACGACATTTGTCCCATCATGGACATTTGGAATTTTGAGCCCATTTCCTTAGAAAAACGATCACATTCATTGGGGTCAGTCGAGGCAAAAATAATGTCATCAACATAGATTTGAACATGAATTAAGTGTTTGCCTGACTTTTTGGTGAACAATGTAGGATCAACTGCTCCTTTGTTGAATCCATTTGATAGAAGAAACTTTGATAGCGTGTCGTACCATGCCCTAGGAGCTTGCTTCAAACCGTAAAGGGCCTTCTTCAAGCGATAGACATGAGTAGGATGCTCTGGATTCACAAAACCTTCAGGTTGGCTGACGTATACTACTTCTTTCAGATCACCATTAAGAAAAGCAGTCTTAATGTCCATCTGATAGACCACCATGTTTTTGCTGGCAGTATTAGCCAAGAAGATTCTGATTGTCTTGATACGTGCAACGGGAGCAAATGATTCTTCAAAGTCAATACCCTCCTCTTGACGGTATCCTTTTGCAACTAGTCTTGCCTTGTTCTTTAACACATCACCATGCTCATCAAGTTTTACTTTGAAGATCCATTTGAGCGCAATGATCAAAGCACAGTCAGGAGCAGGTACCAATTCCCAAACATCAAGTCGATCGAACTCGTGAATTTCATCTTGCATTGCATGGAACCAACTGTCCTCAGACATTGCGGTTTTGACATCTTTCGGTTCAACCTTTGATAATACGGAATTGAAGAAGCACCATAAGGCATCAGTAGCAAGTTATTTACGATTGGATACTGAACGAGAAGGATTCCCAATGATATTGTCCAATGGATGATCATGTGTCCATTTTATAAAATGCTCATGTGGTTGTTGTTGAGAGACTGATGTAGCAGAGTTGGGGTCCCCTGATGAAGATGGTTCAGATGATGGATCAGGGGCAAAAATGTTTTCAAACGGTGCATCTTCTGGAGTGGCAAAAGGGTTATCTCCATCATAGTTGGCAGAAACATTTCCATGATGTACGCTCGAGGATTGAGGATTTGAAGATGATGATGAGTGATCTGCAGTAGGCGCTTCTTGAATTAGTGACACAGATACAGATGGATTATCTGTGTTTACTGGATTAGGAGCCGCCACTGTCGATGGTGTAGATTGATCATTGACAAGAGGTTCATAGTATTCATCAAACATCGGATCAAACAATTTCTTCAAATCTTATTCAGAAGGAGGTACATATGGAACTGCATGTGAAGGATTCTGTACAAGAGAAGAACTAATGGGACTACTTAATGAATGTTGAGATGCGGGGCCAGAACTAGATTCTCCAGGAGCCATTTGCTCAGACAGTTCATCGAACGTGAGGTGAATAGTTTCCATAATATCTCGGGTTCTTTTGTTGTAGATTCGGTAACCCTTCCGGTTTGGTGCATACCCAACGAAAAATCCAATCTCCACCTTAGCTCTCAACTTACCTAAATCTTGACCATCATTCGTTGGGTAGCATAAAGCACTGAATACACGAAGGAAAGAGAGATCTGGTTTTCGGTTGTGGACTAGTTTGTATGGAGTTTTTTCATGAGTGTTGTGGATAAGGGAATGGTTTTGGGTATAGCAGGCAGTGGCAATGGCTTCAGCCCAGAGAAACATTGGAACCTTTGAGTAGATTAGCATAGTTCTTGCAGCTTCCACAAGAGTCCGATTTCGTCTTTCAACTACACCGTTTTTTTGGGGAGTACGTGGAACACTTCTTTGATGGCTGATTCCAATGCTTTCATAAAACTGACTTAGTTCTTTGTTAACAAACACAGTTCCATTGTCCGTTCGGATAATTCTGACAGTTTTATTAAGTCGAACCTGCAGCTGTTTGATAAGTTTGATGATGATATCTGGAGTTTCATCCTTTGACCTCAAAAACTTAACCCAAGTAAACCGAGAGTAGTCATCAACAACGACTAGCACATATTTCTTCCCATTTATAGTTTGCACTCTCATGGGTCCGCACAAATCCATATGAAGAGTATGAAGAACTTCCATAATTGAGTTTGCAGGTTTGGGTTTATGAGCGTATTTCTTGCTTTTTCCCAATTGGCATGCTGAACAAAAATGATCTTTCTCATATTTCAATCTGGGCAAACCTCTTACGAGGTCCTTTCTAGACAGATCATTTATGGTTCCGAAGTTCAAATGATTGAGACGACGATGCCATAACCATGACTTTGTTTTCGAAGCCTTTGACAAGAAGCAGATTGGGGAGGACTTCATCATGTCTTCGATAGAGAATATTGGTTCCACGGGTTCCCTTTAAAAGTTCAACACCATCTAGTTCTCTAACGAAGCAAGTATGTTTTCTAAAGGTCACTTCTAGATCAGAATCACAGAATTGACCAACTGAGAACAAATTATGACCAAGACCTTCAACATAATAGACCCTGGAAATTACTCTGTCACCAATAACATAGTCTCCGTAACCCATAATTGCCCCAAAGTGATCGTTCCCGAATCTAACAGTCCCGATGAATTTACTCACGAATTTTATGAGCCTTGAGCGATCTCTAGTCATATGCTTGGAACAGCCTGAATCCAAATACCACAAAACGATTTGTACGACCTGCAGTTGAACATAGACAAGTATGGATGACTGGATAATTTGGATCCGCATGCAAGAATGGGTTCCATTTGGTTAGTAAACGAGATTGGAACACCCACATCAGAAGCATAATCAATGATATCATTAAGGGTAGATGCAGGGCTAGTAGTGACAGTAGATCTATTCAAAGTGTGTTCACTTCTTAAAGGTATAGTTCTACCAGTAGGCATCCATTTCCTAATAGGCATTGATATGGATAATTTAGGGCACAATTCATTAAGATTGAATTTACTACCAGTAGGTATCCATTGCTAACCTACATTACTAAATTTTCTTCCTGTTGGTTTCCAATTTTTTAAACCTTTTTCCACCTTGGTTTTCTGACATCCTTAACCTGTTTAGCAATTTTAACAGTTTTGACTGGAGACTTTGCAACATATTTTACTTCATTCACAGCACATTCATGATAAGTACCAGAAACCAAACATTCATTACATGTTTTACAAATCATAGCAGAATTCGAATTAATTACAGTACACTTATAGCTGATACTAGAATCAACACGATTCGTCTTATTAAACTCAAACTTATTGTTCTTAGGATGGTCTTCTGCTTCCTTCCTTTGATCACTCTTAGCTTGCGAGGTCCTATCTTGCTTTGTATTGCCTGGAGGCTTTGACCTGCTTGCCTTAGTGTCATTGATTACTCCTGTAGAGGGAACGATGGGAACATTAGTTGGTTTCACTACTTTCTGCATTCCTGGTCTAGAAGTACTGGGATCTGAAGTACTAGGAGGCACATCAAAGGACACTTGCTTGGCTTTAGGCATAGAGCAGGGCATAACTACTCTATCTTTCTTAGTACCAAATTTAGGACATATAGTTATTAGGCATTCTAACAGCTCTTGAGATCGTTTGGCATATAAGCATGCATCCTTAATCGTACTATCAAGTGGCTTCTCTATCATATCTTCTTCAACTCTCACGGAGACATTCTAGACTATCCTTAAGGTACGAGAAGTATGTTTGAAGTGCAAGTTCATTATTCCTAAGATGAGGTGGAATGTACTTCACAGTCATAGCATATTTTGCACAAGCAGGCACCTTTGGTGCAGTAATCTCACAATTTGTGATTGGCATTTTCCCTTTTACCTAACTCTTCAGATTCTCAATTTCATTTTGCAAAGAAGCTACCTTTTTGTTGTTCTTGTCACGAATGACTTTAATTGATTCATATAACTCTTTGAAATGCAATTTAACCTTTTCATTTTCTGCTAGAAAACATTCATTTTCATGTTTTAATGCATTAATGATGTTTTGAAGATGAAAATTCTGAGAGTTCTGAGAATCTTAAGGAGGACGTATTTGAGAGCCAGTCACATCATTCTTATTACACTTTTATTGTGAGATTTGGGTTTTCAATCGTTTGATCGTGTTATAATGAGCTCGAATCTGTTCAGCACATTTGCTTATTTCAAAAACTGCATCAAACTCCGGAGCATCCGAGGATGTCTTGACATTTGAGGTTTTAACATTTTCTTTGAGATGTTGATATTTTAATTGCAAAGCAAAATGTTCAACTTCCAGCTTAGAAAAATGTTTTACCAAGTTATCATGATCATCCTATTCTATTTTCTCATGCAGTTTTGAATTTGTGTTTTCAAGCTCAATGACACGATCATGGGAAACTTTCAAAGCAACAGATAATTCATGAAATTGAGAAGCAGTAATAGAATAATTTGTAACATTGTAAAACACATCTTGAGAAGCACATCTAGAAATTAAGTTCTCATTTAAGATATGCAGATTCTTCCTTTCAATTTCATTACATTTGAGTTCACGTTCATAATCATCGACCTCAATTTCCATTTCAATAAACATCTTTTTCATTTCTTTAATCTCAGTATCCATTCCCTTTTGAAGACTCTCAAATTGTCCTTTAAGTTGTTTAAAGAAAGGCATGACCTCAGATAAATAACATTCTTTAGTTTGTTCAAAACCCCTTTCCCCTTCAGTTATCCCAGTAGGTGTGATTCTCTTCTTACACGTTTTCTCAAAATCAACAAATAGTTGATAAACTACATACAGTCTGATTAAGGTCTTGCTATTAGTGGGAAGAGTTCTAGGCACTAAATGCATTGGTGTATTTGGAGGATACAAAGTATCTGGAGCCAATTTCCTACAAGGGGAATTCTTTTCAACAAGATCATCCACTTTTTGCTTATCCATATCTTTCTTCCAGAACACTTGTTCAGGGGTTAGCTGGGTCTGAGGTCTAAACTTATTAAAGGCAATCCAGTTTTCCTTAGCATAATTCGGTGTTTTAAAGTTGATGTTATGCTTTGTGCACCAGGGATCTTTTAGTTTATTATTCATTTTCTCCCTAGAGGCATCTTCTAATTATCTATCCTCATCAGTGCACTCAACACATATAGGCTTTTGTCTGGGTTTAAGAATCTCATTGCCATCATAGATTACCTTTTGAGCCGCTTTTGCTTTCTTACCAACCTCAGGATTGGGTTCCTCTATAAGGGGAATACTATGCTTATCACTTAAAACTCTATGCTTAGTGATCATCTGAGCAGTCTGAATGGTGTTCCCTTGTACGTACAGTTTATTTTCAAGTTTGTTTTTCAATGTTTTTAGGTTGGAAAAATCATTCAAAAGTTTTGATTCCTTAGCATTAAATTCCTGTTTAAGCTCTTTTACATTTTCTTGAAGTTCTTGCTTTTTCGTAACAGTTTTATTAAGCTTTTCTTGTAAGGAATTTAACTATTGTTTTAATATTTCTTCCCTAAAATTACTTTTTCTAATAACTGTACGTATTTGGTTATCCATCTCCTGCTCACTGGTGATTAATTCAAACTTAGCACGCTGTTCATATATGGCAACTTGTTCCTTATAGGCATTAAGTTCAGAGGTTATGGAATCATCAGGTGCACATGCAGTGTATTCATCAAAAACGTATTCATCATTGATTGCAGAATATGCATCACACTTTCATCTTGCTTCACATATTGTTCATATGGGACAACATTGCTATTAACCATATTTTCAATATCTGATTCAATAATTTCAGTTGATTGTACTTTGTCATGTATCTTTTGCACATCAACCTCATCGTATAGTTTTAATACCTCTTATATGATTGATTCCTTGGAAGGACCGACCTGTTGTGATGAAGGAGTCTTTGGAGAGACCATTGGTGAGATACTAGCCATGAAGATGGTATGGGCAGTTGGTTCATCATCAACATCTGAGTCGAAGGCATCACAGTTTGCAACTTGAAATGCATTGGGATTGTTCTGACCCATACCTTGCACTGGCTGTTCTTCCACATCAGCATCATAAGTTTTGGCATTTCCTTCAGCAAGGAATAGCAATTCTTCCTCATTCAACATAGCTCCACTGTCTTGAGCTTGCACCATTAGCATCTTTTCCCTGAAGTACTCTACATTTTGTGGACGTTTTGGAAGAGTGCAGTTCCTTGCAATGTGTCCTTCTCCACCACAGTTGTAGCACTTGATTGGCTTTCCTTTACCCTGAGCCATGTTCCTTCCACGTTTCTGATTTCCCACATATCCACCACCACCACCAGCATTCCCATATCTAGCACCTACATTCCCATATCCCGCACCAACATTCCTATATCCAGCACCCACATTCCCTTGCTCATTATGTGGAAGTTATGCATTTTGTCTTCCTTGCACATTTTGCACCACTACCTTTCCGTATTTAACCGTAACATGATTGTGAAGATTGGATGCAGTTATGAGGTGATTGTTGGTGTGAGGGGTGAAGTTCAATTTCTGCTTAACCATTAAAGCCAGTTGATTGACAAGCTGATCCATGAATGTGTCTGAATCTGGAGGCTTATACCCTGGATCCGGAATGAGTTTGTGATTACCATTTCTAGTAGGTATGACTTGAGATGCTTTGGTGGTTATTCCCACATTAGTATAGAATGCAGTTGAATCATTTGACGAGCCTGCATTTGCAGCATTGTTGTTGAACTTTTCCAGAATCATCCGTTCAAACACAACATGCTTCTCATTTTGAAGCAAATAAGCATACAATTGCTCATAATTGGTGTTCCTCAAACCTTTGTTTAGCTTGACCGTAGTGACAAATTTTTTCCATTCGGGATTCATGTTGTTCACAAACTTTGAATTGAGCTGAATATTTGGCATTGTCATTTTGATATTCCTCATATCATTCACAAGCTTGTGGAATCTCACATGATATTCGGTAACACTTTCCCCTAGATTCATCTTAAAGTTCTCAAAGTTATCATACAGTTGAGATTCCCTGTCTTCTTTAGTCAATTCTGAACCAAAGAGAAGCATCTTAACATTGTCCCATACTGCTTTAGCTTCAGTGTTGTGATTGATCAACTTGTAAATGTCTTTAGGTAAACCCTGAAGTATAATGTTAGAAGCCATGATGTTTGCATCGTATCTCTTCTTCTCCTTATCATCAAGCTCATCATACATCTTTGGTCTATCTAATCCCAACACAACTGAACCATCAGCAGCAGTTTCGAGGATATCCCTAGTAGTCTCAATTTGATATGGTCCTTCATCAACTGACTTAAGTATGTTAACCCTATTTTCCTTTCCTAAGCAATACAGTCTGATTCTTTGAGCCCAAGAGTCATAATCGGTTCTGTCCAGCATGGGAGGACGAGTGTCAGATCTTGCAGCTTGAACATCATCAACAACGGAAGAAGTGATTGTAGACATCATTACAGATACCACGGGATTTTACAACTCTTTGATTAAACTGGGAAATAGATTCTTTCACGGGATTTTACTAAGTCAAGAGAAAACCGTAAAACGTAACACGAGGAAACAATAAGCCTAAAAGAAAAACAATAAGTCTCAAAAGACAAATCGCACACTTGACAAGTCGCACCCTTGACAAATCGCTCTTCAGACAAATCGCTCTGACAGACAAATCTCACCTTCAGACAAATCGTTCTTTTGACAAAACTCGCACCAGACAAATCGCAGTTCAGACAAATCGCACCCTAATTACCAAATCTCTTACACCCACTATATCCACTACTTTGACCTTTCTTGTCGTTTTGTCTCAATAGACAAATCACATAGTAGACAAATCACTTCATAGAAACTGACAAATCGCTTCAATAAGCAGTCACAAGAGAGACAAACCGCATAAAAAATAGGACAAATCGCATCCAAGAAATGCTATCCGTGAGACAAATAGCATCCAGGAAACTTCTAAAAAACACCACTTATCAATCCAAAAACAACCTAACAACGATGATTCAAGCCTTCCAAATCAAAACCTAAACACTTATAATGATTCTAAACACAAAAGTACTATCAAAATCCAAATTTTAACACTAGAAATGATCCAAATGATGCAAACTACTCTAAACTCATTCAAACCCAAAAACCTTATGAAAACCACTAGAAATCCAAGAACATGAAAGATGGGTAATCAAACCATGTCTCTTGATACCATTTGTAACATATTGGTTTTCATAAACACATAAACACACAATCACAAGAGGCGTATAGTATGAGTTTTAGAGAGAGAAAGTGGAAGAGTTTTGGGAACTTAGTGAGACAAAGAAAAATGATATTGAAAGCTCCAACCCTTTGCCTTGCTAGGCAAAGGGTATTTATAGTTACAAGCTTAGACGCCCTCCTTCGGGCTGTAGATCAGGCATACAGTGGGTAAAGACTCGTCCGTCCTCCACGGTGTAACTTAACAATATACTTACTAACACCAAATGACTACGACTACGAGCTTTCTAACGATTACATATACTTGAGGTGACCGACTCTTTAACAACCGGATTTTCTAAATCCTAACAATTAGTACATTGTGTAAGACATTCATAAACACAACACTCAATCTCACTTCACTCTCCTTCCTATACAAACGACCTATTCTCACTCACTCTATCTCATTACACTTCAAAAATATTTCAAAGTTACGAACACTCTCACTACCCTCCCACTTGTTCACAGTTATGAGAAGAAAGAAAAGGAAAATTCTTGGGGTTTTATATAGCTATGGGTTGTAGCTTGAAAAAAAAAATGGTTTATCGGGTTCGTATTTTGGAGAGGCAAGCGAGTTCTAATTTCTATGGTCTCCTTCCTTCTTGGTTTACTTCTCACACGACCATCATTCATCTTCCATTCACCACTGTTGCGTGTCGGAGCCGTGCACAATTATTTCTTGATGTTAGTTGAGATGTCTTACATTTCTGTATACCAAGGTGAGTTCAGAACCCCTACTTTACCTGTTTTATAACTGTTTTGGGGCGAGAAACATGCAAACTCTTTATGGAATATTGCTTTTATGCAAACTCTTTATGATGATATTGCTTGTATGCAAACATCTTATGAACTAATGCTTTCGTGTAAACCACTCTATGAACTATTGATGTTATGCAAACACTTGATGATTTATTGCTTTTACGCAAATACTCTATGGACAACAACTAATTTTATGTATTGAAACTCTTGTGTAAACCACTATTACGGCGAAGCCTAAGGAAACTTATTTCCCACTTGCCCTCCTGTCATGTACCATTAATCCCTGCGGGGAGCGCGAATGTTATAAATAGATCTATTGAGGGTAACGCCTCCGTCCGGTTTGGTAGCGCCAACTTGTCTTCGGACGTATACCATGTCGGAACTCAAGTGTTAATGGGAATACACACTTGCTAAGGGCACCATAAACATATTGACATGCTACTTACACGCATGCGGAACTGTTGTAGCTTGGTTACATGAACTTAGAGCTCGAGTAATAGACACAACCACTTTTATTTGGAAGACTCCTTACACGCGGTGTATCGAGCACACTTTGTCCATAAAACAAACTTGATTACTTAAATGCTTTGCTATAAACTTATGATCTCACCAGCTTTATAGCTGACCTTTTTAGCATTTTTTCTCAGGTGTTTAATCCTGAAGTGTGACGATCTCAAGGCAGGTCTTGGCATGGCATGGTCATAGACTACACTGATGTATTTGGGACCACCTTTTATTAATGGGCCATATTTCCGCAACAATTAAACTCTTGTAAATATTATTAATTTATTAATAAAAGTTCTTAAACGGGTTTTATAAACCGTTCTTTACTATCGGCGTTATGATGCCAATTGAGTGGCGCCCTCGGGTTTTGGGGGTGTTACAAATGTGCTAAGTTTTGTATATGTAGAGATTATCACATGCAAAATATAGGAGTTGACATTAGGGTTATAGGGTGTGCTGGGTTCAGTTGACGCCTCGAAAGAAAAGAGAAAGAGCAAAGCAAAAGGGGGTGTCGTTTGGTTTGTGTCAGCCGAAAGAAAGGAGAAAAGCAAGAGGGAAACATGCTTGCTTGCTAGGTCTTTCAACATTCAATGGAACTTGTCCTTGTGTATTAAACAAATGAGATATGGAGTGCGGTGTTGGTAACCATTCGAATGGCAGGAAGAACAAAGAAAAGAAAAAAAAAATAGGGAGAAATGTATGGGAATTGATTGATATATCTATGTTCGGTTGAGTGTAGATGGGAAATGGGGGACTTAGCCAAGTATATTGCATTTTCTTTTAGTTTAAATGTGTGTGTGCTAGTTTGTTCGGTTATAAAGAAGCATAGAGGGTTCTTTCTACCAATTACCTAATGGTTAAAACTTAGAAAAGGCAAAGCATGGTATATAGTTTTGTTTATTAAACTAGGTTTAGGATAGGTGTATATATATATATATATATATATATATATATATATATATATATATATATATATATATATATATATATATGTTGGTGCTTTGGGGGAATCTTGTCCGAACAAGGAAAAGAAATGGAGGAACATCATGCTTTGTCTCATCATTATATTTATTACAAACTCAAGAATAGCATTTGGGATTTTTAAATAAGCTAGGTGATAACTAGAGATAAAAAAGAAAAAGAAAAAAATGTGTCTTGTTTGCTTGAACATGTTGGAAGCTAGAGGAACAAGCATGATGTTTGCGTTTGTAAAAGAATTGAGGTGATGGTTGTTTGTTCGGTTGGATAAGGGGAAGGAAAAAAATGAACTAGCTAAGTACATGTGCTATTTTGTACGTTGTATTTATTTCTTTTGTTTATAAGTGTTTTAAGTATATTTCATAATTACTTCTTGTGATTTTATTTATGTATTGATATATATAATATCGAATGTCGGGTTATTGTGCCAACCAAAATGAAATGCGACTGATTTCGAGAGTAGTTAAACGGGTTTTCGAATGGAATTGAGTCCAATACCAAAAATGTATATACGAAAAACGTATAAAATCAAATGGGCTTGTGTTGGGTTGGAGGGAACATATAATCGATAGGTAGCAAGGTCAAGTGAGAGTCAAAGTATGTAGTTAGGAAATTGTTTATTAGTAGCTTAGGTACTTAGATAGGAGTTTAGGGACATGCTTATCAAAAGGGGAGATCTCGTGTATGCTTCAAAAAGTACAATTAATACTACATATGATTGTTTCTTGTGTCATATGTGTTGCTGTCACAAGGTTAAGGAAAAAAAATGGTGCGTTTGATATCACTTTCCACAAACAAAAAAAAAAAAAAAAAAAAAAAAAAAAAAAAATGTTCGTTTCTTACCAGGCCAACCAAAACGACAAATGATTTGGTGTGGGCTGGCACTATATTTGGTCCAAGTCGAAATAGAATAGGTAGGTTGTTTAAGTGTTTGATATGGGTCAAGGCCCAAGGATAACTTGGGGAGTTTGTTTGGTATAGTAGCCCAACAAGAAAAATAAATAAATAAATAAAATATTTATTTAAGAAATTAGATTAAATAAATTGTTATTATATGAGGAGTGGTAATTTGATCGGGTAAAAATGGTTCAACACGCATTTGTCATTTCTTGAATTCGGTTCGCTATACATTTGCGAGATGGTTTATGAAATCGTTATTCATTAAAAAAAAATTATAGTATCAAAATTGCATTGATTCGTGTTTATGTTTACAAGTGACTTGTGATTTTTGCGGGTGGTTACATTTGGTATGGGGCTTTTCACGTATGCTGAATATATTCATAATCAAAAAGAAATGGAACATTTTCGTTAATGTAACCATAAATCCCTATCTTATAAAGTTATTACAATTGTTATATGTTGGTAATTTGTAATAGACAATTTCTTATATCGTTTATTTAAATCCAATAAAAGAGTAAAAAAAAAGATTAAACTTAAATTAAATACAAAATAAGTTAGGATGGGTATTAATAAAAAAATTGAAGGGTATTTTCATACTAATAACGAAAGTGTCGACAACAAAAGAAAAGACAAAAGTATAAAACAACAAAAGGACAAAGTATAAAGAAAAATTTTAAAAAAATATATTATTTATTTACTAGGAGGTATCACAATCACTTTACCAATAATCAACCCTGTAAATGAAGAGAAATGATAGGGGGACCTAAACTTAGGCCTAAATGAAGAGAAATGATAGTGGGTCCCTGTCTGCAGTCATCAAGATGATGTCACTTGTTTTTAGTCCTAAAATTTGGCCTAAGTTTAGGTCTCTCTATCATTTCTCATAAATGAATGAAACCATCTTTTGCATTAGTTATAATTATTTGAAGAAATTATGTATTTCTTGTCCAGATTGACGTATCTACAGATCTTCAAATATATATATATATATATATATATATATATATATATATATATATATATATATATATATATATATATATATATATATATATATATATATATATATATATATATATATATATATATATACTACTTATAATACACCAATATCCCCAACCAAAATCCAATCCTTTCATTTTAAGATTCAGCCACCCAGACCAAAACAAGAGCCTAAATTTACACTTACCTAACCAACTTCCAAACCTAAAGGATCCCGAACCAACAAACATATTTAAACCCTACCCACACACAAATGGTAACACACACATCACCACCAAACCTTTTATGTAAAAAGAACACACACAACACAATAATCAAAAGAATTGAAGAACACACAACGCACCAGCCGACTCCCACAACCCGTCATCAGACTGCTCAACCGACTAGCTGACCACCACGAACTACAAGCGGAGCACCATAACCGAAACGACCAACCGATTGTTTAGGTATTTTTGAAGTTCTTTTATTAGATCTATACGTATTTGAAGTTTTGAAGGTATTTTTTTATAGATATGTAAATTAGTTTTACATATTTGAGTTTTTATGACATTAGTGAAGCGGAGCACCAGTGCACCACTATTGTTGCTGGAAAAACCAATGCCGTCGCCGCGGGAATCTGCGCCGCTGCCGCCACTATGATACACACCATGATATCGATTTCAAGGTATTTTTTTACGAGTGTTTATATAGATCCATGTAATAGATTGTGGTTAACATATTTTCATAAGTTTTCTTCTGCTTATTTTTTGTTTTTCTTACAAATTTGTGTTCTTTTCTTATATTTTATAAATTTGATATCATTTGAATTTTTGCGTTTTTTTATAACTCTGAGCTTATTAAATAAATTGGAATCTTTTCGATTTTGTTTTAACCAATCTTTATTTGATTAACTTCTCTTATTTCATGCCACCTGACTCTTTTTTTTTATAAATGAAATGCATTTTTTATCATTTTTTGAATTGATTTTATAAATCTGATTTTTTTATTAAAAAAAAACCTTTTGTTGATCTGTATAAAAATCTGATAATTTTATGGCTTTTAAAAAAAAAACTGTTTTTTACTGTTTTTCTTATAAATATGTTTTTGTTTATTTATTGTGAATCTGATTTTCTTGGGTCCTTTCTTAACGTCAGTTTCTTTTTGATGTTTTCCAGATCTGCTGCTTTGATCGGGACCAAAAAATTGTTATTGTTGTGATATTTTATGTAAATGGTTGGATCTAATAAATCTTTGGTGGCCTAGAAAATATTTATGTTAGCTTTTACTCCGTAATTAAAAACTAACTTTTGGGTTAAGAATTTTTTGAAAATATAAATTTGACTCACTGCCAAAAGAAAAAGAAGAAAAAGACAACCCCACAGTACATGATATGAAGTGTACATGGTAAGAAGTGTGCATGGTTTCGAGATGTTAGGTGTGAAAGTGAAAGGACCAAGATAATTCAAAATCTTGCACAATTATCTTACTTGACAATAAAAAAATTATAAAGAAAAAGAAATCAGTGCATAAAAATGGTTTCTACTTGAAAAAAAACTAATGGCTTGGATAAGAAAAAAGAATTATCACGTAGTAAATGAGTAACGAAGTATTTACTTGTGAATATAATAAATAACTAACGAAATATGCAAACAAAATGAATGCACGGGGCAATTTGAATGAGCCACGAATGGGTCTTAGCTACATATATCGAGAAGTCGAGAACGCTATTTTCAACAAAAATACGCCATGACAAAAGTTATATAAAGGTTTGTCATTTGAAAGTTTCAAATTTCTTTGAAGTGTAAAATTTTAGAAATTTAAATCTGAGATTTATTTGTTTCTTGAAAACAATATTTCTTATGAAGTGATAGATCCATAGCTAATATAACTTTGTTTCATAGTTTGACTTATTTTTATAAGGATTTTTCTAACATGTGCCCCGGGGGCACATGTTAAGCACACAAAAAGGATGGCGGGACCTACGAAAAAGGATGTTCGGACCCACATATTTTATTTAAAAAGTGTATTTTTTGTGGGTCCGGACGTCCTTTTTCGTGAGTCCCGCCGTCCTTTTTGTGTGCTTAACATGTGCCCCGGGGCACATGTTAGAAAAACCCTTTTTATAAAAGCTTTTGTTCTTTGAAATTAGTTAAACATAATATTAGAAGTAGCGTAGAGCCTAACTTACAGATGTAAGCGTAGTGAA
Organism: Chrysanthemum seticuspe; assembly: GCA_019973895.1. Lineage (NCBI taxonomy): Eukaryota > Viridiplantae > Streptophyta > Magnoliopsida > Asterales > Asteraceae > Chrysanthemum > Chrysanthemum seticuspe. The sequence goes on along the minus strand of BPTQ01000001.1, from coordinate 217,035,562 downwards.
TACCATTAGCATTTATTGTTGTGTCACCTCAAAATCTCCTTAATAACAAACAAATAACTATAATGCACACCTTAGCAAAAAAACAAATACCGGAACATTTATTGTTGACTTTGAGTCTTGTAAAAGACCTCACCAAAAATATCCACTCACTTAGAGAAAAAAAAAAAAAAAATACCAACAACACCAGTTGGTGGATTAACTAAGGATGAATTGCGTGTTTGGCCGGTTTAGAAAGTTGGCCAACTACAGCGTCGTTGGTCATTTTTTTTACGAATTCTGGGTGATGGGTGCATTGTACCGTGCACTCTTACTATATGTGTCTCATGCTTAATGAAAAAATATATATATATATACATACAATACTGATGATGAATATTGACTTGGAGCAATAGGTTTAGTAGCTCAAGTCAAAATTGTTACTTTATTGCTAACTCAGCTTTTCTTTTTTTCATTTTCATATCTCATTTTTTTGTGAATCGTAAGTAACGGTGCATTGCATCGTGCACTCTTACCAAATTTGTTGAAGCCTATATTAAAAATGCCATCAAAAAATTAGTTCTTTAGAAATGATTTCTTGCAAATACAGATTCTTGAAAGTAATTATTTCGGCCGAAATTTTGTCGAAGTTGGGACACCGCTGCCGTTAGGCGCGGGTACTCGAAAAAACATTTTCCGAGCAAGATTATGTAACCCTACAAATACCGTTTGTCGAAGTAAAATTAATCGCATCTTAAAACTATTGTCGAAAACTATACATTGCTGCCGCTAGAAACCGATGCCGCTAGGCACGGGTACTCGCCTAGTGTATATATATATATATATATATATATATATATATATATATATATATATATATATATATATATATATATATATATATATGTGTGTGTGTGTGTGTGTGTGTGTGTGTGTGTGTGTGTGTGTGTGTGTGTGTGTGTGTGTGAGATTGTCCTGGAATGCCACAAAACTCAGGGGGCGTTTGGTTCGTTGTAATATGGTTTAATTTGATGTAATTATAATCTGATTACATAAATAGGTTGTTTATTTTGCAGTTTGGAAGGAATTGTAATTCAGATTGCATTACAAGACTGGTTGGTTTCCGTTGTTTGAAGAAATTATGTATTTCTTGTCCAGGTTGACGTATCTATAGATCTTGAAATATATATATAGTATATATATATATACTAGTGGTCGAAGCCCGCCCAATGGGCGGGCATGACTTATAAATATCGTTGACATATTTTTATATAGCGAAAGAAGGGTGGTAAAAAATGGTTGGAAAGTGTACATGTTGAAAGAAAGGGTCATAAGCTTATGAATTTTGTTGACACATTTGACTATAGGGAAAGCAGGCGTGTTCATGCGATTGCTCTACCAAATGAGCTACACTTCTAATTTGTAATCAATGGCATGTATAGATGTATACTTGATGAGTTTCACCAAAACTGTTTTTTAATAACTCATGCCTATGATGTATGTATGAACTTCTGCTCACTTGAACAGACACAATAATGCTACAAAGATTGCTTATTCCAAACAACTCACTTTACTCTTAAGGAAGCATGCATGAGTGTATGTAAACACGATAGACTGATTATATGTTGACTCCATAAATTTTTGCAGAATACATGAGTTAAGTAAAGCCAATCCAGGGTCTTCTCCTCTTTTCAGTCTAACTACTATCTTGGAATTACTCAAGTCGTTATGAGACCAATTCTAGCAAGATGTACAATCAAAAATTTTGAGTGGCGAGATTGTGAAGATGTTGCAAGGCCGGTGAGGTTTTCCACACGCGGCCTAATATGCCATCAAGATATTTGAATAATGTCAAGGATGCGTAACCTACATAAATGTGCAACTTTCTGGTACCTGTGCAGGTTCATTATTTTGACCAGTTTTTTTTATACTTAGAAAAACTATTAGAGGTCTCAGAATTTGCAGTACCTGTGTGAGCCCGCGTCTGACAGAAGAGTTTGTATATGCATCTGATAAAAGATATGAACAAACTCTGCTTAAGAGATAAATATAACAAAGCAAACCTAACTCTTACCAATTAACGCAGTGACTTCAGATGGGAACCTTTCATTTTCACCGGTCCGCATAAATTAATTAGCGTTTTAATTGATAGTTTACGTAACAATAAAATATTAGAAATGATATTGCACGCCAACTCAAAAACTGTAAATAGCTTCTTAATCCTTTTCGTGTTGCTTGATAAACAAAATATCTGATAAAATAAACTCACATTCTATTAAGAAGATACCAGAGAGAGTAAAGTAGCATTGAGCTTACTTTTATAGCCAAATTGTTTCCACTATGTTTGCCACCAATTATTAGTGTGAAGGCCGGTTACTCTACCCCGATATATCAACAATGTGTTTGTAAAGTGGAACCTGCGAAAAACAACTCAATATATTTTATTGTTTATAAAAGAGAAAAATGAATTTTATATGTTTTCATCTTTATATCCGCTAGATATGATCATGGAATACCACTCTTTTGTGGAAAAGTCATTATAGCGTTAAAGAAACCTCCCTCAATGTAACAAAGAATGCAAAACTATGAGTCAAATACAATAATTGATTAATAAATGAAATACATACATATAACATTGCATAGCATAATGCAACGGTTCACATAGTTGCTATTTATAAAACAACCATTAAAAAAAAGCAAGGAAAAGATCATAAAAATGACAATGTATGTGAATATATGTGACATATAGTTGCACAAAGTTCAATGTATGTGATTGGTGGCGGCACTCGAGTACCAAAGTTACAGGTGTGTTGGGTGTGTTTGAAGCTCATCAAATTTGCCTGAGATAACATAGAACTTGAGGTTAGATTTGTTGGCATTGTAGTAGCTCTTGCATAGATCAGTAGCATCCTTGGGAGGTAAAAGCAGAACTGCCTTGAATTCAACATCACCTTCAGCATTGAAGTGGCTCCATGCCATTGGATTCTCATCACCAAGATCCTGCATAACAAAACACCCACTACTATTAGAATTGCATGGTTGAAATTTCATCTTATTTGGAAAATTTCATCTTACCAATATGAAAACACCCACTTCTCCATCAGTAAGAATCTCAAGTTCTTAATCAAATCCTTCTTTTTCATGGCTGATGACGACCTCTTGTTACTTCTGGGCTCGTAGGAGGTCTCGATCTCAGCACTCCCTTGTACTTGTTTCATCGGTATGCTTCTTCTTGACTCATTCAAGGAGTTCCTATTAGAATTTTGTTTACTATCTAGTGATAACCTTGGAAGCTCTTTGAATTTGACATTTGATTTCAATGACTATTGTGATTCCCTTTCATCTCAAGACAAGCTTGTTGCCTCCTTGACTTCTTGTGAGCAACTCATTTAATTTCATTTAATTTTCATTTAGCCGGTGTGTCATCATCTGAAACCTCGGCCACATCATGCAGTTCTGAAACTGTAGGAGCATTGGATGGAGAGATGTTGGTGCATGTGAAGCTTTCAAAATCCCCATAATAATAGATGTATGCCATTTGACCTCAAAGATGTGCTTTGCATTATACAGATTTGTCAAAGCATTTGGCAACAACGGAGCATCATCTTCAACCTATGTATGGTAAGTTGTGAATAAAGGTACAAATAAATAAACTAATTCAAGACACATACCTTTCATCAAGCTCATCAAGCAACGCTTTTGCACTCGACTTTGTTAGCTCCGAAGATGTCTCATCCCACATTACAATTACAGTCTGCACGGTCGCATCCATCACATCAACTTCAATCCTAAACCTGCTGACACACAAAAGCATGTCGCTAACTGTAAGTATCAAAACTCATACCTGATTCTGTCATGCTTAAGAACATAGTATTACCCATCTTTGCACATGTCACACCATAGCTGCCCATCTTTGTGGGTTACACCCCTTTTGCATTTTCCGCTGCCACAGGCAGGGTAGTACCAATTGTTCTTTGTCCGAATTCTTATGATTTCAGCCTCACATTGGAATGTGGTAGCCTGCCGACAAAAGCCTAGTAAAAAACAGAACAGGTTATATGATATAACTTATAACACAATGGGTTAGATAGTTCCATTTTGTGATTTAGACTGTGATATTGGTAAGCTTGGTTCGGTTGCATCAACATCACTACAATATAGATTTATAATTAGTGCTTAATAATTTTAAAGCTATCCATGTTGCTAAATGTATCGGAATGAATACCTGATTTTGGATTTAAAAACTGACCTATAAGGAATAAATGGATCAACAGTAGGGTTCGCCATTAGTAAAGCGGGTATACAATCCACATAGGCTTATACTAATCATTGTAATACTTAGCACTCATGGAAGTGAGAATCATAGTGTACTTTCCAGAATGACCTGCCATTATCGTGATTAGCTGATCGCCTAATTTTCCCTATAAGGTGACTAAGTGCACGACCCCTGTTTTAGGAAAGCATTGATTATTTATGGGCCTATTTTGCACATGTAACCATAGAAGGCTATCCTGTGAATGTGATTATAAAAATATACCAGTACATTTTATTTATAAGGGCAAAATCAAGGGTCTTTGACCCGGTTCTTGGCTGTGCAGATTTGCCCACTGTTGTAATGAATCCAATAACATCTGCAATAGAAACACCGAGAATATCAACCTACCAATACTAATGTAACTGTAACGGAAACTTTTGGGGTAAAAAAAATATTTGTGCACCAATGAGATAACAAATCCAACAACTTTGTTGACAGCTTTGCGGACCACTGTGGAACCATTAATCTTAATAAATTGATCGTTGTCCTTGATAACCAGGTAGCTGAACCTTGCTTTCCACATCATCACCAAATCAATGACAGCTGAAAATTGAGACACAATGATCACATTAACATTATATCGCGCAACATTTTATCGCGACATTGATAGTCCACTGTCTTATTAAGGACAAAACGCACAATCTATTTGGACCCATTTGCTAAACTTTCTAACTTCGACTTGCGAAAGTCAAATGTAATACAGGAAAAGGAATTCAAAGCACTTGGTTACCTTGCGCAAGTTTCAATATGGCAGCTGTTATGAAGATGCTCAACACTCTCTTGAACACTTTTCCCTCAAAGACGGAACCAAGATTACCAGATCCATTCCATGCAATAATAATCATTGCCTTGAGTTGATGGTTTATGTTATTCGTGCCATAATTTAGTCAGTTAAACTCAGCTATAGTCAATAAAACAAAGTTGTTAAAAGCAGCTTGCCACAAATGAAAAAAGACGAATACCTGTAAACATAGAATGAAGAAGCTCCACATCCTATCGAAACTCCTAAATATATGCCAGTATGAGTTTATCTCCACAAAATTATTCCTACCCAACGAACCCTGTTAGCCGGTTTTTCAGGCTGAAATTAAAAGAAAAACATTATAATATGAAAGGCGACAAAGAAACTAAGGGAACAGAAATGAAGCTTTGCCAAACTCATTTTGTCAATTAATTATAACAGATATAAATATTTTAACCAATAAAAATTACATTTAGTTTTATACAGTTACTTATTTATTTATTTTCATAGAGCAGTGTTACTGTAATCAAACTCACTTCTATATAAAAATTAAAATTTCTAACAGTTCAGACAGTAAAACTTTCAATATTAAAATATAGTAATAATGTTGATATGTGGCTACCAATTACGTAAATGGGATGGGATACTTTATATTTACATGGTCAAAGTAGACCAGCTGATCATCAAATGGGAATAACACTTGCATCATTATCTTCATTATATCGAGTTGGCGGCACATTAAAGAAATTGGCATCCATGCGCAATGGCCATCCTATACGGAAAGAGTCGACTGACCTACAATGTTTTACCACATGATTAACATATTTAATGGACATTACCATCAAACTGCAGGTGGGAAGATCAGTGAGGCGGGGGATTGGGTTACTGCAACTGACTGCAACCACTTATCATCTTTGTCCACACCTTCTAATCAACACACAGCTGCTGGATTTCCTTTAAACGCCGTATCCGTAAATGCATACACCTGTTTATGCACGTCAACAACTAACATAAACTTACAGAATTCAATCGACAAAAAGTGAAAACCCCATGTTGTTTACAATTCCCTTGTTAAAAAAATAGGAGTAATCATTTGAATCAATATTCACTATAACAACAGCTAAAATTTATTTATTTATGTCTACTCTCCTTGACATATTAACTTGTTTTCCATGATTTGTCCAGCAAAAACATGTTCCTGCACACGGTTAAGCTTTTCAATGTTTGAAATGTTACAATTTAATCTTTTAGAACCTCTTATCAAGATGAACTCACCATTGTAATTTCTATAGGTGTAATCTTATTTTCATGATTTGAATGCAACAAGGTATCCAAGGCGTGAGACAAATGGTTATGAACGTTACCTCGCCTCTCTAAATGCGAATGGGTAGCGTTTGATTGCAAGCGAGAACATTTCATATATCTGTGTTCCTGAACACCTTTAATAATAGAAGAAATAAGTTCATGAGCAAAATGTATTAGCAAATAGGAAGGCTATTTTAGAAGCAAAAAATATGGACTACCAAGTATATATATAGTTAAGAAAACATTAAAGTCCACAACTACTTACTTCTAATTATCAATGGTATGCAACTCTTCTATTCATAGATGGATCCATTTACATTGTCTGTGTCGTTGTCTATATCTGATGAAGAACATATACAGTTTTGAAAAAACAAAAAGCCTATCAAATAAATATTACAACAGACTATCCAAATTGCAGGAGATATGAATGTTTAGATGACCTTGTGTTGCACAGACAGTGACCGTGGTTGTGCTCTGTCCGCCGAAAGTATTCTACGTCCTTTGTTTGTCGTTACATAAGACAGTAATGTCCTTTAAGAAAAGAAAAGAAAGCTACCCGTGAACGTTACATCATTAAAAAAATTAAAAAAGAAAGCCAATACCACATTCTCGTGTGTGAATCGGTAGGTGACATTTTACGCTCCTGAATCATGTGCGCGAAAAGAACTCTAGCAGCCCACTGTCTCGTTGTTGCCACCTAGCAGGTTCAAACACGTAAACATCATCAGAAGAAAAATAGAAAAATGGACAATGCAAATAATACTCGTAAAGGTGAAAGATATTTATCCCACAATACCTTGCATATTAAAACTGGTAAGTGAAGTATCTGAACTCTCGATGTCTGTAGTATTCAACGAACGCCACTCATCCATAAAATGATAAACATAAACTGAGACTATTAAAACAAATAAGTAAAAGTGCGACAATTAAGGTATGTAAGTTTATTCTCCTTATGTGAGTACATGAAAATCCATCTATCTAATTTCCATTGCTTTACGGCAAAATTTTACAAATTTATAAAATTACATTTCTGAGATGAAACATGAAACAGTAACTTGAGTTTTGCTTATATATTAAACACTAATACTATCAACCAAGTTGATTAGAAACAAATATTAAAATTGGGTGATCACTATAGTTCAGCCAATACGCTGGTTTGATCTCTTTTTCATCATATACCCAAGCCTTACAATTCATCAAAATCTGTTGTCGTCACACACATGTAATGCATATGCGTGTGTACTAATTATTGGAAGATAGAGTAGGTAACTTCTTTGTTTTTCTGGCTTTACATGTATCGAACTGTAATTATTCATAAAAGAATGAACAATGTACTTGCAGTAGATGGGGTTTCGATCCTCATCATTCTTTTTTTGTCTTTTGGATCAGCAGAAGAGGCAGATATGATTATATTACCAATTTGGATCTACAAAGCTATGGTACTCAAAATTGAGCAGTGTAGCGTCATCAGAACTTTGATAGAAAGAGGTGTATTAGTCATCAAATGCATTTATTCTAAGAATGAAAAAATGCCTACCATCAGTATACTTACGCATGTAAAAAGGCCGTACCTTTTTTTTCCCACGATGCTCCTGAAAAGGTGACCGCTTCCATCCTTACACCTTCTTCCGTCTTTATAATATCCGGGTACCAATCCTGCATCTATTGGCGCCAGCCTCAACCCACGTTCTGCCCCTTTCAGAGACAAATCGAATGGATTTTCAACCCACGTTAGCCAGCGCACCCATGATTACCAAACCTTGCAGTTATCTAGACTGCGGTACTACTCATTTTTTTGCTTTTTAGCATGAGGTCCACTCCGTTCCTCGTCTTTAGCTGCAAACACTTATTTGCGAACTACTGTAGAAACTCATGAGCAATTCATAATTTGATTTCTACTTTACATTTTATGAGTTATTTTTACATTTTTTATGTACCTACCATTTTACACGTTTCTTTTAAAAAGTGATTCACCGCAAAAATGCAATTACTTTACGTGGCAGCTTGGTTTTACAACCAACCCTTTGTCGATCAACCCCTTCATGTAACTGCATCAGCTATAAGACTCGGTGCCCGAAGTTACTTCAAGCTGTCCTGCCTTCCTCTTTCCTATTTCAAGTCAACAAAACGAAGAATGTAGCCATTACAAAACCAAAAGAGATCAAGCCTTGATTCCAAATACTTTCTGTTTGTTCCACAAATTATTTGGAATTCAGATTTTCGTTAAGCATGTGATTCTAGGAGATGTATTTAGTTATTGATATTTTCTTGGTCAAACGTACATTAAAACAATGGATAACGTACACATAAACCACCCAAACTATTCAAATAGCTATACTCAGCTTAATGTACGTTAAAAGAATATTGGTCACAGTTACTCTGGCAGACCTGGAGCTGGCAACGCAGGTGTCTGAGCTGCCCGGTAGAGTCGCCCAACTTGAGAATGCTTTAATAAATTCCAATCGCATCTATTTGTATTTAACAGTATCAAGATGACTCAAGTATGACTCTTGGTGGATTTTTCATTAATAATTAGTAAATAATAAAAATAAAAACATATGAGCTGACTTAAAACTGGCCACATTAAGTAGTTATTTTGATTCAAAGAAAGCCGATAACTTTGAAAATATTTAGTCATTTACTAAAACCCACATTACATCCTTTTCAACAGCCCATCTTAGGACTTCTAACTTAAGGGTTATCAGATTATATTTCAGTATTTGCAATATATACTAACAAAGCATTATAGTCACATCCTAAAACACAATGTCCATCAAAGGGTGCGAGCTCCCCTGGAAAAGGTTCAGCAATAGACAGCCCATATGCAACATTTGGCCATGTAAAACTCTATATCCAGATTAATATGATTAATCACTGTTCTGTGCATGTTTTTACTTTGTACGTATATGATATTAGCATTTACTACAGAGATTAATCATATTAATCTGGATATAGAGTTTTCCAACAATATGATCTAACTGAAGTATAAGCATTGAAAGATTCTCATTCACAGTGAAAAGACCCGCTGACCAGTGGCTTTAGTTCATTTAGCAATAACTATTCTAGCAATGTAGCATATACAGGTTAGATTATGAGAATTATGGCATGATCATGGATTAATTAGATTCAGAACATGTATATACATATGTGTGCAGAAAGCAAGAGGCCAATCATATATAAAAATGAGATAGACATAAAACCCGTGTGTCTTTAATTTGTTGCTCATTTGCATCGTTGATTTGTTGCTGAAGTGACTTTATCTGTCTTCCACATAATGTGACAGGATTTTGAGAACATTAGATTATGAACCCTTTTCCACACATGAGCTATGATTCCATCTACTCATTCATACCACATTTCTACAGCCACTTATTGGATGCATTCCTTTCTTACCTTCCATGGATGATTCTTTGAATAGCTTTACAATCCTATATTAATAAGTACAAAGAAACATAGCCAATAGGGGGAATAGGCTCTGTGGTATGGGTTTGATGAACAAATATAATGTGAAATTACTCAATACTACCGGTCTAATTCTCAGATTTATGTGTTCATAATCATTCAGCACATGCAGAACTGTCGAAAGTTAAAAATGAAAGCTAACTGTTGTTCAAAAAAAATGGAAGTTAACTATCGAACTACTTTTTAAGTTATATATTTGCTAAAAGACCACATTCCACACAAGTCTCTTATAAAGTACACTTGTAAAGGCTCCTCTGATACACAATTAAAAAAAAGGTCAAATCACGCAATGCATAAAAAAATATTTCTTAAGAGACATACCTATTCTGATTGTCCTGAATCGCTCTTGACCAGCAGTGTCCTAGATTTGCAATTTGATTCTTTTTCCATCAAGCTCGATGTTCCTTATCTTGAAATCAATACTATATGACATACAAATGTTTTGGGTAATGAGCATGTCCATGTAATACTTGAAGTCAATTTCTTCACAAGTAACAAACAATTAAGGATTTGGATATACGAACCCAATAGTTGTAATGAAGTTAGTGGTGAAGGTAGCATCTGAGAATCGTGATAGAAGACAACTCTTACCAACACCTGCAGCAATTAATTGGAGGATGATCATAAGATTGAGCTGATAACTACATTCATCTATAGAAAAGAGTTATATAGGGGAAACATATGATTATGAGCAGGAAACTAAAAGTAACAATGTAACATTTAAAGTTTAAAGTTCAATGAATAAATCTACAAGACTAAAAAGGGTTCTGGTTATAGAAACAATAAGAGTGGAACAAAGGGAGAACCTATGAGATATAGACAACAACTGCAAAACATACACAAAAGTTAAACCAAGTAGAATAACCCTATTGAGCTAGCTATGCAACGAGAGCCAGGGCACAGAAATGCAGTGATATCTTTACAAAGGCATCAAAAGGGATATTGGCAACATGTAGATCACTGACTTGTAATAGAAAAGATGAGAAATTTGGTCATGTTACTCTTACTTCAACAACAGATTCTGTCATGGGGTGTCTTATGTTTCAAGAGATGTGTAAGATTGACCTTGATGTGTCTATAAAGACATAAAAACATGGTGCAAAATAGAAAAAGTAAGGTAACATGATCATGACACATCGAGTTAATAAAACTGCGATGTTTGAGGTGGTGGGAAAGAAAGACATACCCTGTTATGTTGTGCCTTTAAAATGAAAGGCTTGGGTAGTAGCATCCGTGGGACAACAAGTAGAGATAGCAATAGAAGCACAAGCTGGTATGAAACAATTTGTATTAGTTGAATAATACGGAAACCTTATGTTCCACTATCGGTGTGCTAGGATTTAAACATGAAAAAGCCAACAAAAGATGAAGGTGCTAGAAGAATCAAACCTGAACAGTCTTCTGGTGTGGAAAAAGCTGGTTGTCACCGAGATCATCAGTGGGGCTAAGGAACATGTATACACCGTATTGTTAGATGATACATGTTTCCAGCAGATAAATATTTTATTTTATATTAGATGATGAGATAGAAAACTTCCTTGAATGTGGCTGGCGGGCTTCATCATTCCTTCGAAAGATAAACAAAACGTATCAGTTAACTACAGTCCATTATCATATCATAATAAGACCACTTATAGTAAATTCAAACAGATACACAATGAGTAGACTTATAGCAATGAGTCGTCGACCAGGATATCAGTGGCGGTGTCTTGTTCCTGTAATTAATTTCATCTTCAAAGTCCATGTATCATAAAACTTTGTATACTGATTGTAAGAGAAACATGGGATATTAAAAGAATGAATTCAACGATTGGTAATAGAGATGTAAACGTTCTTAAAGTTATAGCATAGTATGTCAAGATAATGATGATATTATGATTCGAAACGATTTCTCACTTTAGTCTTTAGAACATACCTTAGAAACTTTTTGTTCCCGTTCGCTAAAAATCATTAAAACCCTAAAATTGTGATGAAGTTTTCTTCATGCAGAGAATTCTAATGATTAGGGTTTGTTTTTTTTATTGGGAAAATATACGTATGATTTTTTTTTGGTTATTAATGAATGAATTAAGAAAAATATATATTTAAGGAAAAGATATGTATAAAAAGTTTTAAAAAAGATAATTACTTGATATAATTTTTGTAGATAAATTGTATTTAATATAAGATTCCAATATAATTATAGACATTTATAGATTATAATATGCAACATAATTATCAAAATAACTTGTTGTCTAAGTGGTAAACACACAAGTTATTTATCCAAATGACCAAGGTTCAATCCTTGCATGGGTCATTTTTTATAAATAATTTTCAAAAATAATTACTAAAAAACCGAAATATACAAAAATAATTATTAAAAATCCGAAATTTAAATAAATTTTCAAAAATAATTACTAAAAAACCGAAATTTACAAAAATATTTATTAAAAAACCGAAATTTAAATAAACTCTAATTAAATCAAAAAATTAGTGCTTAGGTGGACAAAATTTTTGCTTAGTTGGACAACAAATGCTTATGTGGCATTAAATTGGATTATTTGGCATTGAGGTGACATTAATGCCAAATGACTCATGTTATATATAATGTAGAGATATATATGTGAGCTTGTCCTGGAATGCAACAAAACTCAGGGGTGTTTGGTTCGTTGTAATATGGTTTAATTGGATGTAATTATAATCTGATTACATAAATAGGTTTTTTGTTTTGCAGATTGGAAGGAATTGTAATTCAGATTACATTACAGGACTGGTTGGTTTCCGTTGTTATTGTAATTCAGTCACTCCAATTACATTAAGTGAGAGAATTTAAATTACATAGAAAGTTGAATGAAAGTTTTGAATTATGTTGTAATTCAGAATTTTTTACTTTAAAGCATCAGTATTTATTATTATTATTATTATTATTATTAAATATTTAATTATTATATTAATAATTATTTACTTTTTATTAAATTTAAATTATTATTATTATCATTAAATATTAAATATTATAATATATTTTATTATTATTATTATTATTATTATTAAATATTTTGTTGTTACTATATTGATAATTATTTACTTTTATTAAATTTAAATTATTATTATTATTATTATTATTATAACTGCATATTACAATTTATTCAGATTACATTACAATTCTCTTTACATATTATAATTAACTTAAAGATATTCAGCGAACCAAACGCCCCATTAGAGTACTTGGTATAGGTACGCAATAAGGCATTTTAATGCTTAATGGCGCTACCGCGCTACACAACGCACTCCAACCCACAAGTTGCCGACACTATGGCTTGGCGCCGTCACTATGGCGCCGATAGTTGGCGGTTTTTTCTTTTGTTTGTGCTTGTGTGGTGGGTGGGTGAGAAGGTATTTTTCTCTATATATCTTTTTGTTTTTTAGTTATTTTTGTTACATTATTTGTGTCTAAAACGCTAAAATTGACATTTATTATTATTCAGTCTTAATTCAAAACATATCGGTATCCTAGCAATCCGATAAAGTTGAAAGTCAAGTAAGCAAGATTATAGACAATCGTGTTTAATGCTTTCAACGGTAAAGGGTAGCCGCGCCTCTTAAAACCCTCATCACATGCGTGGGATTTGATAGTCGTATCTATCATTCCATTCCTAGTGACCTGATGTCGCCTCTCATGCACGCCTTTGATGGCTTCTGGCACATCATCATCTACCACTGCTTTGTATTGAAAGTGGCATTCAGATAAAGGCTGATACCATTCTGGGTTTGTCTTGTTTAATGACTTGACATTTTCGAGTGTTTTGTACCCTTTATCTTTTATAACATCGAGCAAGATTAGAGTTAATCCTTTAAGATCAGCCTTTAAGCTTGAATGATTTGACATAAGAGTCGACATGCATAAATCATAATATTCAGTGATCTCACAAGTATTTATACTATATTATAATGCATGTAAAAGCCAAACCTCATTCCAAGCCTAACTCGTAACCAAAAATTAAGATAAGGAGCTCCAATCATGAGATGACATGTGTCACTTTTTAACAAACTCCAAAGCTAACTCCTAACTACTAAAAGTTAAGATAAGTAGCTCCAATTATAAAGTGACATGTGTCACTTCTCAACTAAAAATTCAATAATGATGTCACGGGAAAGCTATGGGTAACCCAAACAAACACATACAACTAACACATATACATTCGAAGTGTTGTGAAACAAATTCACTAAACGAGTAAGCAAACACATATAACTATATTTATCGCCGCCGCTATGCGCGGGTATCCGACTAGTCTTCTATAAGTTTTTTGTCTCCGATTACTAGAAATGGGATTTGGAGAAGAAGTAATATATATAGGAACACGGAGAAAGACAAAGACTTGTGCATCATTGAACTTGAAAATGAAATAGGGAAAAGGTTTGATTTCTATGTGTGTATGTATTTACTAGGAGATGCGTTTTGGATTGTGATTATATATATTTTAGCACTAGATTCTCAAAACACTACTTGCATAATCTTCTTAGTTGTATTTGGTATATAACGTGTATTTTTTGTGTGTAACATACTGTATCCATGTAACATAACAAAACTATTTATCTTAAAATATATTAAAGAGTTAAAGAATATTGATGGCATATTCTTGTTAACTTACTAGCCTGGGCTTAAGCTTATCTTAGATGGCCTTAAAAGATTGAGTTAGAAATTCTAAGCTCAAATGAGTTTTATGGGCTTTGCAGGCTGGTCGACGATTTTCTTACTATAGTTCTAAAAGTTTTGTTAAACACAACCCAATGATTATATATAAGCATTCTATAAATACATAATTAAAATTTAATGAACACTCAGTAAACTCTAAACATTCCATAATTAACATCACTTACCTCTTTTATAATGATTAAAACTATACAATTATGGATTATATGAGTTCATTAATTGTCATTTTTATATATTTAAAAGGCATAATTTCATGTATATCCTTGTAAATTTCAAAAATTACATATATATCCTTTTTACCAGTTTTTGATGCGTAAAGTACAATGCTTTTAATGCATCAAAAGGATATATATGTAATTTTTGAATTTTGCAAGGATATATTTAGAAAACTTACATACAACCTATAGGGTTGTGTTTAACTAAACCCTTGTTGTAATTTCCTTTCCCTATTTTTTAAAATTATTTGTGACAACAGAACTTTAAGATACAATAGTTGGTGTAATCTTTAGTGTAGGACAATTAATAAATTATAGACAGATAAAGTATGTATGTTATGTTATTACTAGCAGGGTATCCGCGGGTTGCAGTAACGGGTATTTTAAAATAAAATGTTTCGGTAAATTATGTATTTTAATTTATTATTTTCTTATTGACAATAAATTTACTTATCAAGAATTACATGTGACGTATTTCAACTCTTTAACTAATGACATTGTTTTTCATTATACGATTTTGATAATAAGTATTTATTGGGCAATGCTTTTTTATTGTTTAAAATATCTATTTGATTTATATAAAGCTAAATTTTATGGATTCGGGTGTGAAAAAAATATGTGAAACGGACTCTTTCGTAAAGTCATTGTTAGTAAAACGTATAAATGAACAACATTTTCTCGCCACAAAGTTTAGTCATAGAATACTCGCCGCTGCAAATGCACGGGGTGATAATAACCAACTCTTGATTTATCAGCCTAATCCAATAACCTCAATCCAATATCAGATATAACAAATGAAATAAAACTAATTTGTGGTTAGCAGTGTTGTCCAATTACTTCAATTAAAGGTTATACCCAAAGCCCACTTTAATATACCCCTAATTTCATGTGTTATGTAAGGACTACTAACTTCTTACACAACTCTAATTTTAATACCCTAATCACTCTCTCTCACCCTACAAACCATACGCTCCCTTTTCTCTTTAGCAGCCACAAAAATCTTATCCCACTCTCTAAACACCAAACGAAGCCAAGACTTCCAAGAATCAGTTTATACAATCATCTTTTAAACTCGATCACCTTCCTCTCTTTTTCAACGAAATCCAAACGAAATACAAGCAAACAAATCACTTCGTATTCTTTCTGCCAACAAAAATCCGAACACCAAAACTGACTATATCTTTCGTATTTGCTCAACTCGAATCTCACAAACCCACGAACCAAAGAAGGTCACGGCTTCAATATTTGTTAAGGGTATTGGGTAGGTTAATTTTTGTTGTTTTTCATTTTTCTTGTTAAACCGAAAGAAAAGAAGGATGAAACCGATTGGTTTTGTTCTGTCTTTGGACTTTTTCGGATATAAAAGAGAAGAGTTGTATCTGACAGATTGTTGACGGGTTGTAGTTGAATAGGGATGAGATGGTGTTACTTCTTAACAAAAGTTATAGTTTGTGGATTGTTGTGTGTTAGATGTTTGTCAGTTGGGATTTTGATTTGTTAACTGTGGTTGTTGATGGGTTATGTTCTAGTAAATTGGTAATTGAGATGGATTGTTATTCTTCTTACTACTTCCTTTTCTTTGACTTTTTAACAGAAGTTATAGTTTGTGGATTGTTGTACACGACCGATGATGCCTAAAACTGAGGTCAAACAAAACCTTGTAACATAGGTTGTAACTTTGCTAGTAAGGTGGGTTCGTAAGTTTGGGCGTGTTATGTAGGTTCGTAACATATGTTGAGAACCAAAGACCCTTCTTAACTTTTGGAAGGATGCACGACTGCTACTCAAGGAAGGATTTAGACCACTGGGTGTTGTCAAGGGGTTGTAGTGACGACACAGGCGTTAGCTGTGGTGGCGTCGAATTTAGTGGATGGCTGTGGTTGGTATCTAGCATAAGAGTGTTTATTTTAGGTTCTTGAGAGAGATAGAGAGAGAGGTAGAGATGAAAATGAAATGGTCTTTTGCGTGTGTTTATTTGGAGAGTTTTTATATCCGATTTGTATTTAATAAATTGGAGGGCCGTTACAATAATTTAATGGGCTGTTACAAGTTAATGGGTTGTGACAAGTTAATGGGCTGTTACAGTGCATTTAATTTTCAGGATGTAATGTAACTTCTAATTTATGTGTATTTATTGATTATTTAAGACATTTAATTTTCTTTCTTCAACTTTAATTATGTGTATGATACAAGTTTTGTAAAACACTTCTTTCCAATATAAGTAATTTGTTGAATCTGAATTTTTAAGTTTTTTATTAATAGCATGTCCCAAATACTTTATATAGTAGTATAGATATTTAATACTATATGTAATATGTTCTATACGAAATACAATATTGAAACTTTTGTAACAGTATTCACCAAGAAATTCAATGCTAACTTCTGTAGATAAATCAATGCTAATCGCATCTCCTGGTAAATACACACATTGACATCAAACCATTTCCCCATTTCGTTTTCTTGTTCAAAGATGCACAAGTATTTGTGTTTATTCCTCTTCATATTACTTCTTCTTCAAATCCCGTTTCTAGTAATCGGAGACAAAAAAACTTATAGAACATACATGTGAAATCACAGAATATTATGATTTATGCATTGCAACTCTAATGGAAAATGATACAAGCTTAGAGGCTGATCTTAAGGGACTAACTCTTATCTTGCTTGATGTTGTAAAGATAAAGGGTACAAAACACTTGAAAAGGTCAAGTCATTAAACAACACAAATCCAGAATGGTATGAGCGTTTGTATGAATGCAACTTTCAATACAAAGCAGTGGTAGATGATGATGTTCCTAAGGCTATTAAAGGCGTTAATGAGAGGCGAAATGAGCTTGCTAGGGATGGTATGATGGATAGGACTATCAAGTCCCAAGCATGTGATGAAGAAAAAAAACTGAATACGCCTAATAATCTTTGACAGAATTAAACACAATTGTCCATAATCTTGCTTATTTGACGAATACCTTTGACAGAATTAAACACAATTGTCCATAATGATGAATACCTTTGACAGAATTAAACACAATTGTCCATAATCTTGCTTATTTGACGATAAATTTTGTCGGATTATTATGAGTTTGATTTGCTTTGAATAAAAAACTGAATAATTATAGGTAGAAAAATGATATTCATGCCTACTAGAAGCCATCAAAACTCAAATCTTTCTTTTGTTTCATATTTTTCAATCTTAATCCTTAAAATCTTGATTAATTGTAAAGCTGTTAGGGAGCTCCTTTATATTTACGATCAACCTTATACGCTTATATTACTTGTACTTTTGATTTTGTTCATGTTTCAATGATAATTTTGTTCCAAAGAAAACACATCTGACAAGGTAGTAAAAATCTGCACATACCATATCTAGACGTAAATTTCCCGATTCTGTCATGCTCATGTTCAAAAAGGTTATGAGGTTTCAATGTATTTTACTTTCACTAAAGTCAATTAGGGGTCGAGAATTTGCTTTTGTCTAATTATTATGTTATGATTTATGAAATTTATCTAAAACTTGTTAGATTCGAAGTAAACAATCAGAAGTTAAAATTGATAGATGGACACTTTAAAACAACAATATAATTCTTATTCCTCCGTCAACAAATAATTTATAACTTTATATCAAGATATTCCTAATGAATTCTACCTCAAAAATTTAAGTTTTAGCCATTAGTTGGCACAAGATTTTTGAATTTCGCCACTAATTTGAAAGGGTTTTTTGTTGTTGATAAACATTTAGTTTGGTTGCATTTAGTTTGCTAAAGTTTTTGGGCTTTTCTGAAGCATGAATAACGTAAAAGCAAAGCACAAGTCTTATTCATCAAATCATTAATGAAGATACAACTTAACTACACTACTGTCAAATACTACGCACGAGCTTGCTTGGGTCGTAACTTTTTAGTGACTTTGACACTAACTAGCAATAAAGTTGCCACGCGGTCCTTACGTATCATAGATCACATCTAATCACTATTGCACGACATCCCTGACGCTTAGGTCATACTGGTCCTCAATTTGTGTGGATTTTAAGCTGTAATTATGAGTAATTATGTTGCAGTGCGTTGCTGCTTGTGATCGAGATCGATCACATTTATTTACTATCGCACGAATTGTTGACGCTTAACTCATACAAGTTCTCAACTTTTCTTGCGACTTTAATGTATGTCTCATAATGAAATGAGCAGCTAGTACTTAATTTTGACTTTGATGTATGTTTTCTAATGTAATTAGTAACTAGACTCAACTTTTGTGAAATTTTCTTCTAATGTAATAAGTAACTAGTACAAAATCTAACTCTTGTCACGGCTACTAATTTTTACTGAACATCGTCGACAAAAATGGATGCTTGAAGATCAAGCATGATTTTTTATATATGTAAGGCACGCGATAAAAACCATATTAGACAAGATAGGCCGCAAGTCTTTACTTCCCCCGTCTTCCTCAACCCTCATATTGCTTCAGAAATCTCATTTATAGTAATCAGAGAAGATTTAGTTTGTGCCATGATTACTAGAAAAGTTTGTGTCATATATGATCGACTGACAAGGAAAAACGCCAAAATGCATTCTGAATGTGATAACAATGGTGTAATCGTGCATCATGATAACAATTCGATCGCTTACAACGTGATTTTAAAGATGGAGTATTTGTGCAACACTTCCCACCTGAGTAAAATGTGCGTATTTAGAAGTGGATTCAGTATAACATCTTTAATACTTATAAGATTGATATCAAACACAAAAGTAGTGCATTTAAATATATTTTGATTAAATGCTATATTTAATTGATTCATTAGACAGGAGAGACACATGAATGCTTATTTTAGAAGATTCAAACAAAGTCAATGGAAGTTTGAGATCCCCAGAAATAGAATCGAATGGATCTTAATTATATGCACATGCATTTCCTCAAATTCAAAATTTGAATTATAACCTCATCATCTATATTGTACGCCATTCATCACTAACTCTCACAATAGTAAGATACAAGTTTTAATAAATAAACTCCAACTACGTACCTAAGGCATTATTTTTCGTACACGACCGACTTTTGGCCAAAACTTAGCTTTGCGCCTTTGCCATTCATCTTAGTAAATGAAGGCAATTCGAGGCATATTTAAGATAGAAGGCATGTGTTGATACAAAAGTTGGGCGTTCCTGGTTTGGAGCTCCGGTTCTCGTACCAATTGAGAATTGCTGTTTGAGACCTGCGCACTAAGAGACAAAAGACACCGTTAGGCTTACCGTGGGATTGTCTCCCACGATTATCCTCCGGCGTGAGAGTGAGTAATCGGTTTAGGGTTTAAGGAGTTTTAGGGTTATGAGATTGTACCTTAAACGAGGGATATGATTCCCTTTATATACGCACGGAATCCTTGTTGGTTCCGTGTTCCCCAACCTTCGGCGTATCCCGCCTAGGTCGGTTGGGAATGATTATCTTCTTATTTTAGAAGATATCGGATATCTATTCCGTAAATAGATTTGGGCTTGGGCTTTCGTGAGCCCAAACGCTTATTGATATTGGCCCGGTTCGTGCCGGGCTTGCGAGTATTGGGCTCTAGTCGGGTTTATGACCCGACTCCAGACTATACGTCATCATGTCCCCCCAGTCTAGTATGCGCAGTGCGTAACTGCGGATGCTAGACTAATAACCGTAGTCAATAATAAAAAACGTACAAAGCGTATCAAAGAAGCCATAAACATATATCCGCCGGTACGTTGTATCTAGACATGGAAGTGAATAGTAAACGCCTCGTTATTCGGGGGAAAGTTACTGCCCCGCGTCCCATCAAAGGAATCTCAGCCACACAAGTGAAGGTAGTGGGGTCCACGTGGCACATATCGGGTGGATGAGAAAAAGGTATAAAACCACCCTTCATTTTCACAATGTTATTCACCGTAAAAAAAAATAATCCGCCATTGTTGAAATAGACCTGCAGCTGCAATCCAGAAATTAACCCACTTCAAGGTACCCGCGCGTGCGTTTCTGTACATCCAACACCATGGTGAAACAATTAACGGACTTTACCTCCTTCTTGTCCGAGAGCGATCTCTTAGAGTTCACCTCAGATTATTTTATACCCCTTGACGTGCATCCGGTTGTGCCGGATGCGCGGGCAACCATTGCGGACTTCCCCAGAGGGAAAGTGGGGGTTTATACGCGGTTGTTCGATTTTTCGAACCAACGCGTGCCCCTGTCCCGCTTTCTATGCGATGTGTTAAACTATTACAGCCTGCATATATCCCAGTTACACTGTATCGGTGCGGCCAAAATTACCAATTTTGAGGTAAATTGCCGTTTACTGGCGGTTAACCCAACCATCCATTTATTCCGCGCCTTTTATCACACAATATGGGCACATGGGTGGGTATATTTTGCGAAGCGTGCCGGTAGGCTCCAATGCTATACGGATAAGCTAGACTCGCTTCGGGATTGGAGGGAGTATTTCTTCTGGGTAGATGATATATGCTTTCCATGGAACTATGAGTTTTATACCCGGGGTACATTAGAGAGGGATGAGTGCCCCATACCTGGGTCGTATGATGCTGAGGATGCGGAACTGATAAATGACAACCGCATCCCCATTAGTGCCTATCCGGAGGGATTTCTGGTACATATGGGCATCAGCCGTAACTATTTTGGTCCCGAAGATGAGATCCCAATCTTCTTGGACGCCAATGGCCAGGGTGGGTACTCATTCCGCTGTACCTCTGTGTAAATAATGTGAGTCTGCTGTCTGTATTCGCGCATTATATAACTTATGTTATTTGTTGCTTCCTTTGCGCAGAAATGGATCTATTCGCTGTGGTGCAATTAGCCAAGCCATTGGATGTGAGGTCGGGGGCACGGCCTTTGAAAGAAGGCGAAGAGCCAATACTAGCGAGTACCGCGGGGCATACAGTGGAGCTGAACTTAGGGGGGACAGGGACCAGCTCTTCCGTTGCGATAGAGGCAACGCCGGTGCAAGGCGTGCCGAGCCCTCGTGCGCCCTCCCCTATTGCGCAGCCACCACCCGTAGTGGCGGATCCCATTGATGAGGAAATGGAGGAGCAAGAGCATGGGCTATTGCGTAAAAGGTCGCGCAGCGGAGATGGTGCGAGTTCGGCAAGGAAGAAGCGTCCCGTGACTGTTCATGTTGAATCTTCGGAGAGTGAGGCAGCATCATCGCACCCGTCAGCAAATGTTTCTGGCCCCCAGTAAGTAGTCTTGATAGTATGATTATTTTTTGTTTTCATCAAGTTTGCGTGTGAGATATTGATAAGTCTATGTCTGTGCCAGTAGGTTCGAACAGGGTGCGGAGTCGCCTCCCAAAGAGAGTCCTGTTCAGTCTGAATCTTCCGAACCAGAGATCCGTAGCGCGGTGCCAGGGGATGCGCCAATGGGTCAGCTGGTTGAGGATCTTGTTTCTTTGGCTGCGCAGTTGAAGGCAAAGTTTGTTGGGGAAAGCAGCAATGATAGTGAAGAGGATCGGCAGATTGCGTTACTGCAAGCGCAATTGGCCAGTGCCCAAGCTGAGATAAAAGAGGCCAATGCGTATTCGGAGAGGCTTGCAGGAGAAAAGATGTCACTGCTCTCTCAAATAGACCAGGAGCGTGCTGAAGCGGTCAAATATAAGCTGTCTTGTAACTGGGCCCTTAGACATCTAGAGCAGGGTAAGGAGAATTTCTTTACACAGTTGGGAGAGCTTGGCGCTACTGTGAGCTGGTCATTGGAGGTGCAGGAAGCAAAACTACGCAAGCTCAGCCTTGAGTATGACGAGGAGTTGTATCCTCAGCTCATGTCCACTATAGCTGAGCGCAGGTGGCTCATAGGCCATGGTCTTCGTCTAGCTGCACTCAGTACCCTAGAATCGCCAGAGGTGGTTAATGCCTTCGGGGAGGTTGTTCAGTGCGCTCTGGAGCGTGGTAAGTCAGAAGCAATTGAAAAGCTTCATGAGACGAAACTGTTGAAGGCGCCTATTGATAAGGTACCAAATTATGATGCTGAGTCATATGATCACTTGGTCGCTGCCATGCAGAGAATGAAGGACTTAGAGCTCCCAATGATTTCTGAGCTTGAGCGCGATCAAGATTATCCTATAAATGTTATTATGGCGGGGTTGACCTTGGCGCGTCATCGTACCGAGGGTGCCGAAACACAGCCGGACTATTATTTGAAGCCCCATGAGTCTCAGCTTCAAGTACCTGTCTTTGCGCGTCCTAGGGATAGTCAGAATCCCTTTGCTTTAGAGAAAGAGGTACCTTTAAAGGAAGTCTTGGAAGCGCATGCGACCCGACTTGCTAAAAAAGAAGGTATTGCAGGTAAAGCTATTTTGTGTGGGGTTGGTGCGGCTCACTTGCCAAGGTCTGATGGGGTATCAGTCAGTGTGGCCACTGTGTCGCGTCAGGATGCAGACGTGTTGAAGGGTATTAGCGAAGCTAAAGATGCAACGAGTCACGTTGGCACCTCTTCACTTAAGCGTTGTAGCAGCTGGTAGTTGATATGTTGCAAAATAACTATCTCTTGTAATAACTCGTAGTTATGAATAAAAGTCTCTTTTTTGCTGTGGGTATTATTGAAACTTGTAATGTATACGTGTCTGTTTGTCTTTGCATAAAAGATGTATTCGTTGCCGAAGTAACAAACGTGTACGCCAGTGCGAATATAGGAAATCCATAATCATGTATGAAGATCATAGTATACTTGAGAAATAATTCTAAGTACTTTATCATAATCGTGTATGTTATGATATGCAGCGTACTGTAAATATCACATTAAGGAAGCAAGTGTCTTGGTTCCTAAGTTGTTAAACGTGCACGTGTGCGCTGTTGCGCAACCATCGTGGATGCACACATATCTTATTCCAACGTCTCGAGAACAAGGTGTTTAACAAGGATACGTGATCCAATTTTGATGGGTTTGCAACCCTCTTACTCAACAAGTTATTTAGTAGGTTAACTTATCCTTTTACCATCGTGGGTTTATTCGTAGTGCATGCACGCCATCGTGGGCAAAAATAAAAAATTGTTAAGACATACAGTATATGGAGATAACAACTTAAAATATGTCGCGGAGTTAGCTAGAAACCGCGGCGTTTTATTGATACTTGCAAGTTTTTTAGGAAATAACAAAGAAAACAGTATATGTAAAAAATAGAAATAAATACATGAATGTTTATTGAGCACTGGAAGTGCGAGAGCGTCTGTGCGCTGGGCCGTAGCCCTTTCTATAGGTAGCACCTCTTGAGGTTGCAGATGTTCCATGTGCGTGGCAGTTCACGACCATCCAAGCCTCGTAACTTGTACGAGCCCGTTCCTGATGCTTCAGTAACCTCGTAGGGTCCTTCCCATTTTGGTCCGAGCTTGCCCATGTCTTCTGCGTGGCTCGCATCATTAGCGCGATAGACGAAATCACCTGGTCTGAAGGAGACACTGCGTACTTTGGCGTCGTAGTATCCTTTCATCCTTGATTTTGATTTTTCCTCCCTGATAGATGCGCGTTCACGCCTTTCTTCCAGTAGGTCCAAATCAAGACGGCGTTCGTCGTCGTTAGTTGCCATGTTAACTTCAGCAGTGCGAATAGTTGGCATTCCAATTTCGGCCGGTATGACGGCTTCTGTCCCATAGACTAGTGAAAAGGGGGTGTCTCCCGTGCTAGTTTTGATTGAGGTGCGGTGCGCCCACAAAACATGCGAGAGCTCTTCCACCCATCTTCCTTTGTGTCTGTCCAGGCGCGCTTTAATTCCTTCACCCATGCTGCGATTTGCGCGCTCTACTAAGCCATTAGTTTGTGGGTGTTTAACTGATGCGAAATGTTGTGTGATGTTCAACTTCTCGCACCAATCTTTGAAAGGATTATCGCAGAATTGTTTTCCGTTATCCGAGATGATTTCGCCAGGTAAACCGAAGCGACATACAATGTTTTCCCAGACGAAGCGTTTTACCTGGTTGCCAGTGATTGTTACTACTGCTTTTGCCTCGATCCACTTAGTGAAATAGTCTATGGCGACTATGAGGAATTTCAATCCTCCCGCAGCGACTGGAAAAGGTCCTGCAATGTCAATACCCCACTTATAGAATGGCCATGGGGATGTGATTGGTGTTAGTTCGTGCTGTGGTTTGCGCGGGACGGGTCGATGTACTTGGCAGTCGTTGCACTTCCTTATTAAGTCTCGCGCATTGCGGTGCATGGTTGGCCAGTAGTACCCTGATCGCATGGCGCTCGCTACAACGGACCGTGGTCCTGAGTGCATGCTGCATGAACCTTCATGGATTTCTCGCAACACGTAATTTGCTTGTAGTGGACCTACACAGCGGAGCCATGGTTGGAGGAAAGAGCGTCGGTACAGTATGTTGTCTCGAAGTTCGAATCTTTGCGCCGTGCGCCGTATCCTGCGAGCTTCCTTCTGCTCTTGGGGTAACACTCCTTTGTCTAGGAAGTCCGTGATCGGTGTCATCCATGTAGGACCTTCCTCCTCTATGACTGTGGAAACTTCCATCTCCGATATGGATTTGCTTTTCAGTGTTTCTACCAGCACTTGTTTCGACAGATGTGCGAAGCTTGTCGAGGCGATCTTGCTTAATGCGTCCGCTTTGCGGTTTTCTCCTCTAGGGACTTGCTTGATGGTGAATCTATCGAAGCCTTTGATCAATATCTAGGTTTTGTCGAGATATTGAATCATATTTTCTTCTTTAGCCACATATTCACCCAACACGTGGTTGGCCACTAGCCGGGAATCTACATTTGCTTCCAGGTTACGTACACCCATTCGAGCTGCAATGCGTAGTCCGACGATTAGAGCTTCATATTCTGCCTCATTGTTTGTTGCTGTAAATTCAAAACGCAGTGCGTAAGTGAATTTCATTCCTTCTGGATTTGTGAGAATGAGGCCAGCTCCTGACCCGTCCACGCACGAGGATCCATCTGTAAACAAGATCCATGGATCTAATAGTACCTTCTTACTTGGTGCGGGAACCTCGTCAGCATCTGGTTTCTCGATGATGAAGTCTGCCAGAATTTGTCCTTTAATCGCGGTACGCGGTCTGTAGGAAATGTTGTGTTCCCCTAGCAATACGCTCCACTTTTGGAGTCGGCCTGATGCATCAGGTTTGGAGATGATCTGTTTGATTGGTTGGTCTGTGATTACTGCTATCGGGTGCGCTTGGAAGTACCTGCGCAGTCGTTTGGCAGCAAATACCAATGCTAGAACTAACTTTTCCATTGCACTATAATTCACCTCCGTCTTCTTGAGTGCTTTGCTCACAAAGTAGATGGGGGTTTGTACTGAATCCCTATCTGTTAGTAGCACTGCGCTGACTGCTCCATCAGTTGCAGACAAGTACATGATCAGCTCTTCCCCTTGTCGGGGTGCAACAAGTGTTGGAAGCGTAGCCAGATGCTGTTTGAGCTGAGTGAAGGCTACTTCTGCCTCCGTAGTCCAGCTGAAGTCACCCTTCTTTATGCACTTCTTGAGTGTCTTGAAAAGGGGTAGCGATTTTTCTGCTGACTTGGATAGGAACCTGTTTAGGCCGGCCAACTTTCCATTGAGAGATTGGACCTCCTTCAACGTGCGTGGTGAGGGAAGATCGATGACCGCCTTTGTTTTTTCTGGGCATGGTTTTATACCGTCAGGTTCGATAAGGTATCCAAGGAACATGCCTTCAGTAGCTCCGAAGGTACACTTTTTTGGATTCAGCTTCATGTTGATCTCTCGTAGGGTTTTGAACGTTTCCTCAATGTCGCGTACTAACTCACCTTCAGTATGGCTCTTTATGACTAGGTCATCAACATAGACCTCTAGATTGCGGCCCACCTGCTTTTCGAAAGCATTATCTACTAACCGCTGGTAGGTGGCGCCCGCGTTCTTCAAACCAAATGGCATTTTTGTGTAACAATAAACGCCTTGGCTTGTGTGGAAGGCTGTTTTTTCCTCGTCTTCTTTAGCCATCTGTATTTTATGGTATCCTTTGTATGCATCGAGGAAACACTTTAATGGGTATCCGCACAAAGACTCTACTTTCCAGTCTATCTCTGGTAATGGATAGCAGTCTTGTGGACATGCTTTGTTAAGGTCTGTGTAGTCTACACACATACGCCAGCTGCCGTCGCTCTTCTTTACCATGACTGGATTGGAAAGCCAGTCATGGTAATAGACTTACCGCATGATCCCTGCGTCCACAAGTTTGTGTACTTCCGCCAGGATTGCTTGCGCGCGCTCTGGAGCTTGCCCGCGCTTCTTCTGGCGTATTGGTGAGTACCCTTGTCGGATTTTCAGTCTATGCTCTGTTATGGAACGTGGTACTCCGGTCATATGTTTTGGCTCCCATGCGAAGATGTCCAAGTTCTTTTGTAGGAGCGCGCACACAGCCGCTTTGCCGTTGTCCGACAATGACCCTCCGATGGATATTTCCTGGTCTGGGTATTCAGGGTGAATTGCGACCTTCAGATTTGGAATTCTGGTTGCGCGTTGTTCTGGGATTTGCGCCGTTTCGCATGTAACCGTGTCACATTCTCTATGTGGGATAGTGGCGCTGTAGAGAGTAACAATGCCTCCTTCCACTGGGAATTTAAGCATCCCATGCGCTGTTGATGGCACTGCGCGCATAGCTGATATCCCGGGTCTCCCGATAATGCCATTATATGGCGATGGAGATTTGATCACCATGAATTCCATCCAGGCCGTCGCGGAATGTTGTTCGTTTCCGATGCTGACTAGTAGTCTTATTTGCCCCATCGGCCATATTTTTTCACCTGTAAACCAGTCAACGCCGTGCTGGCCGGGCTTAACTGACTGCGTATTTCAGGGCGCAGCCGCTTGAAGCAATGCTCATACATTATGTTTGCAGAGGCTCCACCGTCGACATACATGCGGTGGATGTCGTGACCCCCCGCGCTTATCTCTATGGTGAGTGGTTCCACCTCTGCGTTGTCCGCAGTTAAGGTAGGGAAGGAGATTTCCTTTCCACGAGAAAAATCTTGGCTGACCTTCTGCCTAGTGATTCGCTGCCATGATTGTATCATGTAGATTGTGTCAGCCTTGTCTTTTGGTGTTTCCTTCTTGTGTCCACTTTTTTGTCTATCCTTTCCCTCTTTGATGTTTTTGACTAAGTGGTCCAATCTACCTTCTTTAACCATCTTGTCGATGAGTTGGCGTAGTTGGACGCATTCGTTGGTGGTATGGCCCTTCTGTGCATGGTAATCACAGTATCCATTCCCAGTGCGCCGATCTTATGGAGTGCGCATCTGCGTTGGTCTTGGAAAATTCGCACCTTCTGTTGCGAGTATTTCCTTTGGGGTTTTGGTAAGCGGGGTGTATCTGTCATTATCCCTCCCGCTCCCCTGGTTGCGATAGCTCCTATTACGGTTACTACCCCGGTCATTGGATTGTCTCCCAGGTTGTTCCTGTGACCGGTAGTTCGAGTAGCTCCTTTTGCTATCCGCCGCAGCGGCTTCTCCCTGGACAAAGGACCGGGAGCGTTTCATGAGTTCATCAAAGGTTTCAGGAATCTTGTCGTTCAACCTCTTGATGAGTTCTGGATTGTTAATCCCGTTCATGAAACCAGAGATCTTCAATACTTCTGGGCATGCTTTAACTTGCATGCATTCGTCTTTGAAGCGTTCCATGAATACGCTTGTAGACTCTCCTTGGCGCTGCTTTACCCTGGCAAGTTCGACAGGATTTTTAGCGCACTTCTTCCTTTGAGTAAAGTTTAGGCGAAACGCCTTTCTCAATTCCTCAAATCCGTTGATGCTTCTGCGTGGAAGCTTGCTGAACCAGTTCCGCGCGTTTCCCACTAGTGTGGAGTTGAACATGTGGCACCACACAGGCTGCGGCCAATTTTCAATTGTCGCGGCTGACTCAAAAATTTTGAGGTGATCATCAGGGTCACCTGTTCCATCATAGGTCTTTACGTTGGCGGGCATGCGCCTTCTTTTGCTTTCTGAAAAGTCACTGATGCGCCGAGTGAACGCATCCACCTTTTGGCGACGCCAAGGGAGGGATATATCTTCATCCTCCTGGTCATCATATCTGTTTCTGGACTTCCAGTGTCCAGTTTCACTATCCTCGTTGTCCGAGGAACTTTTAGAGGATGAATTTTTCCTCTTTCGGCGCTTGCGCCGACTGTCCTCTGAGTTTGTACTCGGAGGGCTTTCACTTGGGGAATAGTGTCGTCCCAATCTGTCTTGGATTCTGCGGCTACCAAGTCTAGTATGGACATTGGTACGCTTTTCATCTTCATCATTCTCACTCAGATGATGCGAGTGAGATGTCTCATCCTCCTCAACTCTTCTCCCGATCCGGTTGAATACTGGGGGTCGGCGGCTATCTCTCCCGCGCTTCTCTTTCTGATGGCGCAGTGGGGAAGTTTCGTATTCAGAATCGAAATTGAGTCGGGCTTTCAAGTTCCGACCTGATCTCTTCTTCTCTTCCTCTTGCATGAGGGCAGTTAATGTTTCGTAGTTCTGGGATACGAAAACTTCTGGTGTTAGCTCTGGTGCGACCCCCTCGAGAGCAAGTATGTTTGTTTCTATCACTACATCCTTATTTCGGTCAGGTGCGTCTGGTGCCTTTGTCGGGTCAGTTTTTAGCATCGACTGGAAGGGAGTAGTAAAGACGGTGCGCAGTGGGTCTACTCCACTCGTGGTGGTTGTAGTGGCTTGGGTTGTTCCCGAGTGCGGTTCCACCAGAGGGAAGATCAAGTCTTGGCCTGATCCCTTATTTTTAGCAGTGCTGGTTGTCCCAGAGGTCTGCTTAGGAGTTAGTCCACTTTGCGACTTCTTTCCCATAAGGTCTGACTGCGATCGCTGATTACCGTGCTTTGTCATTCTAGTGTTGGTTCTTAGTTTCGGGTCCCACGGATGGCGCCACTTGTTGATACAAAAGTTGGGCGTTCCTGGTTTGGAGCTCCGGTTCTCGTACCAATTGAGAATTGCTGCTTGAGACCTGCGCACTAAGAGACAAAAGACACCGTTAGGCTTACCGTGGGATTGTCTCCCACGATTATCCTCCGGCGTGAGAGTGAGTAATCGGTTTAGGGTTTAAGGAGTTTTAGGGTTATGAGATTGTACCTTAAACGAGGGATATGATTCCCTTTATATACGCACGGAATCCTTGTTGGTTCCGTGTTCCCCAACCTTCGGCGTATCCCGCCTAGGTCGGTTGGGAATGATTATCTTCTTATTTTAGAAGATATCGGATATCTATTCCGTAAATAGATTTGGGCTTGGGCTTTCGTGAGCCCAAACGCTTATTGATATTGGCCCGGTTCGTGCCGGGCTTGCGAGTATTGGGCTCTAGTCGGGTTTATGACCCGACTCCAGACTATACGTCATCAGCATGTGCGTGCAACTCTTTGAGCACCAATAGTAATGAAATCTCTTTTATATAGATTTTGTAGAGTATGACAGTAAGTACATATTCTACAACTGAGTTCTGGATCCGCTACTCAATTAAATAAAGGACGTAATGGTCTTTTTACACCAACCGCGCCTAGATGCAGAACAGATAAAAGAAGCAAAACTAACAATTTCAACACAAATCTTGAAACTAAGTGGGATTATTATTGATTGCATAAAAACCAAATCATGATTGTTCTTGAGTTCAACAAAAGATAACACACTCAAGGTCAACTAATTTGCGAGAAAAACCTGAAATACAATACTTGTATTGTGTTATCATCAAGTATAATCTATAAATACCCTATTTGATCCTAGATTGCGGAGGTTGCAACCTTGATTCACTTGGTGACACCTATATAAAGAAAAACAGATAAAATTCCCACGCGCAGTACTCTTAACTATACAATGCCACAAGGTAGTACGTTGTTGCAGTAACCAACATTCCTTCAAGTAGCGAATATTCATTTGAACCCAAGACTACAAAAATGAAGCAAAACAAACCATTAGATTCACATGAGAAATAACAAAAAAAATTTACAAGGAATACAATCTATAATATCTTCTTACTTCAACGATTTTTGAGTTAAACAGAATCATGAGCAGATGGATTCAAATCCTCTTGTATAAAGATAAAACCACTCTCATTTGGTTCCATTGTTGGAGGAGAACCTGTAAATGTTCCGCATGAAATTTGGCATGACACTCCTGCATAAGATAGCATGACTGATCATTAATTAGTTTGTGTTACAAAAAGATAAAAATGCATCTCATTATCAGAGCAAATGTTCGACAACAAGCATTTGTTTTTCTTATTATCTTTGGAAAGGCAATAACAAATGCCAAAAGCGACTTATTAGTCACTCCCCTGTTCAAATACAAAAATAGCAAAAGCCAAAATCGAAAAACATATAGTCTTTTGGATCGACTCTAATCATATCAACCCCCAATTTGTGAAGAACAGTTAGGTGGTCGACAAATTATTTGCCTTATCATGTGTTGGATGAGTACCACATGTCATGTTATGCCAAAGTTATAATTCCCTACAAATAAACAAAGCTTAATAAGTTACTACTATTAAAGTAAGGAAGCTCGATCTGGTCCAGATATATACTATTTTCTCTAGTAAACGAAAACTCGTAAAGTTTAACTGTATTTTAAGGGAAAGTTATATGTGGTTCTAGACAAATTTGTCAAATGTAACTTTTTAGAGGATTTGTAGGGAGATGGATTCAAATCCTCTTGTAAACGATAGTGAACCGACAATGTACTTATATCTATCTATAATTTAAATTGACCAACAAACGGAAAATGACATAATGAAGAGAACAAATTGGCTAATGTAAAATGCATTGATGATAACAGAAAGTAAACAATTAGATTTAAATAGTAGTTCATTTATTTACCTTGGAATAGGACGACAATGAAGCAGATGATGGTAAAAATCATGGCAAATAAACTACCATTTGTACTCGATGATGAAGCCCTTGAAGCCTTCTTTTGCATTACTGCTTTCATCCGCTCGATTCTTGCACGTTTAATCATAGCAAGTTGAGCAAGCTCCTTAATGAACTTCTCGTCTGCAGCATCCAAAGAAAGACCTCTATGTGGTCTTGGAGGTTTTGGTGGCTTTTTCGCACTTACAGACTTTTTACGCTTTTCTTTTCCATCCATCTCCTGAGAACCCTCATTTTTTACCAAATGACCATCCAAACTCAAGATATGGTCACTCAACTTGGTGAAAACCGGTTTCGGCTGATTTTCTCTTAAACCAAGATCAAGGTTTCCCTTTTGGTTACCACTTATGGCACCCGTAACACTCTCAAGATCAACACAAACTTCGTGTTCCATCAATATTCAGTATTTATATATTTCTTAACTCTATACTTAATAAACTCCACACCAGAAATTAAACATATTGAGATTCAATCCTAGTTAAAGCTTGCAATGAAGATAAATCCTGAATAGAAAATAGAACAATTGGTTAGAATATCACACGTTGGTCCATTTATATATAATTATTAGAGTAAAAAACTTCACTTAAACATGAAGAAAAAATGAGCTTGTTTAGTGATCACAAAATAAATCAAGTCAATTTTGTAAGTTACAAACAAACAAGAGTTGACTTGAAATCAAATTCATAACAAAGCAATATCAATCAGAAAACTGAATGTATAATTAAAACCATAAAGTTAGATTTCTTTAGCAAATGCAAGCAAAGAATGTCAAAAATAAAAGATAGATTAAAGTGAAACTAAACTTGCCAAGCACATGCATAAAACTTTAACCAAATCCTAAGAAACTTTCATGCAATCATACAAACTTCAACTTAAATATGACATACATTAGTGAGATAATGTAAGTTTTACATACTAACCTTTGAATGAGTGTGGTCAAAGGATTTCAAAACAGAAACTGAACTTGATATTGAATTTATTTCTAGTGTGTGTAAAGTGAGGAGGAACTACAAGCTTATAAAGAAAGCACACGAGGGCTTGTCAAGATATGGACACCACTGAGAAAGTGACAATCTTTTTGATTTAATGTAATTTAATCTAACTTCTTTTTTAATGTTTGAATCCATAAAAATATACTGTAAAACTCATTTTTGAATCCCATTTAATATGATTGATTTGAATTCATTTTTATATAATTGATTTGAATTCATTTTAATATTATTATATTTTGAATGCTTAATTACTCAACCTGTCCTACAATTAATGCTATGATTCAAGTCATCCTGAAGTTAACACATCATCCATGATCATCATAAAAGGGTTTGTTCTTAACTTGTTTTAAAATTTGTGACATTGTATCATCAATTGCAAAAAACCAACCCCAAAGACAACATAAAAGTAGAGTTTCGATTTATACATAAGTACGATATATATATTAAGAACACAAAAAACGTTGTTGGATTCGAGATTTTTTCAAAATAAACCACGTCACCAACTCGTAAGCTTTTGAACAGATAGGAATTCCGAAAATCTTAGATTTTTTGAATAGTACTTTATCATAATTCTTAAATCGAATATAATGTTAAATGATCCAAAATAGATATCCTCACACATATCTTGCGTTCAGTACAAGTACATATTTCGTAATGTGACATGTTTTAAACAAAAAATAATGACAAAAACGATAGTGATGAATTCACTAAAATGTGAATAATGAGTAGGGCAATAGTGTGTGTGGTAGAGGAAGGAGCACCGACAAAATAGCGGGCCAATGGGATTAGCCCAAAACATAACTTTTAAAGCATGTACAAGGTCACCTTCAAAAGATTAAATACTAATAAAGCAAAAAAAAAAATATATCAAGCTTGTCTTTGAATTAATTCTTGCCATACACGGAGTATAAAGTATAAACTAGCTAGAAAAAATATCATTTTTTACCTATATTTATGAGTTCTAATGGGGGGATATACGAATTAGCCTAATGAATAATTACAAGTTTGATGATGCTTATAAATTCATCTACTTTAAAATATTTCTTTGATCTCTTATAAGTGGTTTACTAGATGAAAAGCTAATCTGAATCAATTTTTTTTCCAAGCTTGTTTTTGCATAAAATTAAAATCAAGTCTTACTGTTTAAAACATAAGATATAAAGCTTTTGTTATACTCATATTTTCTAAGGATTTTTTTTTTTTTTTTTTTTTTTTTTTTTTTTTTTTTTTAAGAAAACATAGTAATTATAGTCAAAATTATTAGTAAATAAAATGTGAAGTTTATGGGTATAATAGTAGAATGTAAGTGTCGGTGGTCCTTAGTTTGTACTTCATTGGGCCATCTTGGGGAGGCCGAATGCCACCATGTCATTCCAAGGGGATAGCTTGTTTAACATCATATGCCCATTTTTAAGTTTGTTAATTATTGCGAAAGGTAGTCATTTCTTGTTTTAAAATTTAAGTACTAAGCAAACTTAAAATTAAAATAATTACTGTGACATATATATTAAAAAAAAAAAAAGTTATACAAGACATACAAGTGATTCTGAAAAGATTCAAAAATATTAAAGTTAGCTTTCATGCGGACTAATTGATGGTAGCAAATATATTAGCGAAATTTTGTTAAAGATGTTCAACGAGACATCTTTTTAATGCTTACAAAATACATGTTTTAATTAAATATACTCCATTTAAAAAATTTTCAACGATTTCTTTAATGTTAACCTTTTTTCACTCTCTCTCGTACACACTCTCTTCCTCGTAACCAAAATTGCAATAATAAAAATAATAATAATAATAATAATAATAATAATAATAATAATAAATAAATATATAAATAAATAAATAAAATAAAATAAAAATGGTTGTATATTAAAAGCTATAATTTGTGATATATTATACACGTCGTGCTCTTTGATTTGAGCTCTGTTTCATCATATTTTTCGCTATATTTATAGCAATGGTCTACTACGTGGAATATTTGTGATAGATGTCCATATGCGTCGGTACTTCACTTATATTAAACATAAACGCCCGTGACTCGATTGATTTTTTGTAAAACTATTATGTGCGTCGTATAGGTTCTGCCTTATACGTTGTATCGACCTCTTATGAAAACTGCTAAAAATAAAATTTGTATTTAATCATTTCTGAATTAGCATAAGTCTGAAAACACTTTTTATTAACATAATACATAAACATAGAACATGAATTATAATAGCGTAAGTGTAAAATACAACAAGTGCAGGTATTAACCCAAACAACCCTATTTGACCCATTTTCAAAATACAATACTGACACTTCATCACAAATTTTTGGGGCGTTAACAAGCTGAATAACAAAGTATGGTTGAGATGATCGTCACCTATATACACGAGCATTACGGATCTCCTAAGTCGTCTTCTTAATCTACAAGCCCGACGTCCTTAAGACTTAACCTGCAAAACATGGAAACTGAGAACGGTAAGTCATGATGACTTAGTGAGTAAACGGGTATGAGTCTGTATCTGAATTTAAATCTTAAACATGATCTATAGTCTATTTGAGCTTCTGCATGAGTGTATAAGCATAGTTCTCGATCTAGAGCTATATCTGAATTGATACTTGCAATTCCGAACATAAACGTATTTCAAATGCTTTAATTGGTACGACCTATAGTCGTCTTACTAATTCTACATGAGTCTGAGATTTATTCTGAATTCTTAATCATGACATGATATCTGAGCACGAGCATTCTAACTAGACGTTACTTAGTCGTCCTGCTATGAGTGAGAACTTCTTTAACCAACGAGTACTCTTCTTGGGGTTCTAATTTGTCATCGTGCTTTTCTAAACTGGGGTCATCCACTAAGGATGCTTGTTCATGTCTACTTGATACACTAATTCTATACTCGGGTCATCCACTAAGGATGTAAATATTAATATAAGCACATGTCATCCATAGAGGATGCTACTAAAGGAGTTTCTACATCGTGCATTTCTTAGGCACGCTAAACTTGTCAATGATGCTTCTTGTGAGCATAGTATTCATTATTTGTTTCGGCTATCTCCGAAACCTTACACAAGTTCTAACATCATGTTTAATCTATTAACATGGAGCTATTACACCGTTACTCACTTCTAGGTCTTGTTTAGCCTTTCGTAAGCTTTCCACAAGCACCTACTCACATGATAACCATTCTAATGCTATTAGAGCTTGCTAACACATTTATCTAACATGTATCGGGTCTAAAAAACTTAAACATGGTCATATAAGGTGTTATTTTATCATTAAACACACTTTTACAAAAACACTTTAAGTTCAAAATTTCCTGGGTTGCTGCTGTATTTTGAACTTTACACCTATTTAACTTCCAAGCGCGCCAAAACTTAAAGAATAACAATTAAAGTAGACTCAGAGGGCTACGACTTTCATTTAGACGTCATCTTAATACGACGAACGGTTTATTCTCCACGACCCTTCTAAGCCTGCGCATTTTTTGAAAAACTGTTAGGATTTAGTAAATCCATGTTAAAGACTCGGTCACCCCGAGTATTTGTTAGCATTAGAAAGTTCGTAGTCTTAAACGTTTAGTAGTTAATTAAGTAACACCGTGGAGGACGGGCGGGTCTTTACCCACTGTACACCTGATCCACAGCCCTACAGAGGGCGTTTTGTAAGACACTATAAAGCTCCTTCCAATCTTATGTAACTTCAAAATCAAAATTGGTTTGAGCAGATAAGAATGCCATGTTTCCTAAACTTGAGTTTGTGCCTCCAGACTTTTTGAAATCCTGTTTAATGATTTTGAAATTGTTGTACAGGTCACTCAAAGACATGGTGTTAATGTCTAGCTTGTTCTTCCAGACTACCATATGCATCTTTTATTATGCAGGCAAGCTCCTTAGAAACCTGGAGTTTAAATCTTCTTGAGGAACATTAACCCCCAAGACAGTTAGTTAACTGACTAATCTCTGTAGTCTATTGAACAGATGATCAATAGATTAATTGCTTGTTGCAGTGAAGTTCTCCAATTGTTGTTTTAATAAAACCTTTTGAGTTTTCTTGGTGGCATCATTACCACCAAATCTTGTGACCATCATCAACAAACTTCTTGCTTTAAGATCATTCTTCCTTTTGAGCTTTTCATCTACATTGAGGGGATCTGTGCTAACTTTAGTAACAATCTTGCCATCTTAAATTGTTTCAGTTTGTTTGGGAACAAAGGAGTTCCCATTCTCAATAATCTCCTAGAGATTATAGTCCAGCACCAGAAAGTATTGCTCAATCATGAGTCTCCACATGTCATACTCATTCTGTTTGAGTACTAGTAACTTAGTAGCAATGTGGTTTTGTAAGGATTCCATATCCATGGGATTTTATTGGGAAAACAAAGTGATTAGGAATGTATCTTCTAAATCAAAGTATCAGAAACCAAGGATCTAATACCACTTGTGAGGATCTAAACACCTTTGAGACTTGTGTTATTAGATACTTTGAGGTTATACCAACTAGTATGCGAAATCTACTACTTAGCAATTTAGAAGATAATTGTTATTTAATGTATATGGAACAGTGAAGAAAGATTTAACAAAATGCTTCAATAGTATTGATAATAACATGAGTGATCTTCACTTATCACTAGGGTTTACAACCTTGAAGCTTAACCAAAAGATACGTACAAAACATCTAATCCTAGGACCTCCTTTTATAGCTTAAGGAGTCCTTTACAAGATAACTATACAATATTCGTATCAATCTAAATGTATAAGATATACATGAAATCTATTCTATAATTACAAAGCGCGTACATTTCCTATTAGCAGTTGAAACTATATGTACTAGCAGTACTAAGTCAGTTAGTATTGTTAGTGTAGGCTTCACTAGTTCAGTCTATATGCTTGGCAGTACTAAGAGCAGTTAGTACTGCTACGTTTAATTCTCAACAGTTACGGTTTGAACTTGTTGAGATTTGCCACTTGCGAGTTGAAGAAACTGTGTTTTGTCCAGTCTGCGGTTTGAGTTCTTACGGTTTGAAGAATTTCGATTTGAGGGCTATGCGTCTTGTTCTAATTGCGATTTGAGGCTTGAGATTTGAAGACTTTACGTTTTGCTCATATTGCGATTAGAGACTTCTGAGATTTGAAGACTTTGCAGTTTGCTCATCTTGCGATTAGAGACTTCTATGATTTGAAGACTTTGCGGTTTGATGCTCCTGCGATTTGAAGACTTGCGGTTTGTTCTTCCTGCGACTTGTGATTTCTACGGTTTGACGTCCTGAGATTTGACCAAGGGGTGCGGTTTGTGTGTTATGGTTTGAGACATTGCGACTTGATACCTGTGATTTGATACTTGCGGTTTGGGTTCTACGATTTCTCTTGATTTTGTAAAATACCTCGAAAGATTTGATTTCTTGGTTTAAAACAAAGAGTTGTAAAACCTCGTGTATTTGAACATTATGTCTA
Organism: Chrysanthemum seticuspe; assembly: GCA_019973895.1. Taxonomy (NCBI): domain Eukaryota; kingdom Viridiplantae; phylum Streptophyta; class Magnoliopsida; order Asterales; family Asteraceae; genus Chrysanthemum; species Chrysanthemum seticuspe. The sequence continues at coordinate 216,997,594 of BPTQ01000001.1, read as the reverse complement.
CTATTTCCGACGATGTTCAAGCTGCTGGGTCCGATACCTACCTTCCTATGCTTGATAAAACAGATTATGACTTTTGGGCACAGAGAATCCGACTGTATTGATTGGGTAAGGAGAATGGTCTTAACATTATTCAATCAATTGATGAAGGACTATTCCAGATGGGCACCACCATAAATGAACTAGCAACTGGTGAAGATGGACATGTCACTCTAGGAATGGATAGACCAAGGACTTACAATGATCTCAATGAGACTGAGAAGAGATATGATGCTGACATCAGAGCTTCCAACATCATCCTTCAAGGTCCACCCAAAGATATCTACAAGCTGATAAATGACAACACCCAAGCCAAAGCAGTTTGGGACAATGTTAAAATGCTTCTTGCTGGATCAGAACTGACTAAAGAAGATCGAGAGTTGATAACGCTACACGCGTCGTTCGGGGTCAAGGAAACTTCCTTTTCTTCGAGCAAGTTTTATAACACCCTAGACAGTGAACCTAATCGTTGTAGTGTAGTAATTAGGGTAAGCCACGTGTATTGATATCGTTCTCTAGGGGAATAGGAATGCTAGTAAGAAGTTACTACGCTAAGGTTAAGGTTGAGGAAGATTATTTTTTGTATTTTTATATTTTATGAAATGGAAAGGTACGAATCTCGGGTATTGGATAGGGGGGGTTGGTATTTCTACCGATTACTCTACTATTATCTAATTATCTAAACTAAGGTTGTGGGAGTCTATGTCTAATTAATGTGTGCTCGTATGATAGTTTAAAGATGTGTTTACTTAGGTTGTACTACTCCTTAATTATCTCCTATTGATGGTTGAGTTGTCACGTCCTTATTCTTAGTTGCGTTGTGTGTCTAAAGTTGTAGGGTATGCGTTTCTCCCTAACTCTTTGAACTTACCAAAGGGTCTCGTCTACAAAACCCACTAGGGATAATAAACTCTTACTCTAAGGCACTCTTTGGATGGTTTAGCTTACAACTACTCAGGTAATTATATTCTAAGGTTCACAAAGATGAATCAAGCATTAAGTACACAACGAATGGCCTATCGCATTACTAGATCATTAATCAACTAAGATAAGAAACAACCAATCAATATTCAATAATTAAGTTTCATACTTCCTAAGCAAACACACAAATAAATTAGCCGGACATGGAGAACATGCAAGCATACACACAAATAATCAAAGACATAATTGAATTAATGAAGTAAATACTTATCTTGATGTAAGATAGGGTTTAAAACCCTAAAATACTGTACAAGACACCTTAGGTTCGGTTTTAGGTTTTCACTCCAAAAGACTCTCCCTAAAACTGAAAAATTCGGATTCTATATATAAGATTACATATGCGACGGCGTCACCTTATGTTTCGTGACGCCGTCGTGTCGCCGTCATTAGGGTTTCGTCTTGGCCACGTTAACCTTGCGACGGCGTCACCTTATGTCCGTGACGCCGTCCTCTTCAGCTTCTGACGTCTTCTGGATTGCATCTAGGCCGTCTGAGTAGCGACGACCTACTCTTTTACAACTGGACGTCGTCACTTGAAAATACGAGTTTTGGGTTCTGAACCGTCACAAAAATCCTCGGACGGCGTCGCAATTAGCACCTGACGCCGTCGCCTTCTATTTTCAGCAGCTGTGAGTGTCTCGATTTTGACTTTGGCCATTTTCTTCATATATTCGCGCCTTTTCGTCCAAATAAGTGCCATTCCAGCATTTTGCCTTCAAGAGACCTAAAAAGTGAAAAGGAACGATATTAAGCAATAACGGATACAAAAGTGATCAAATAAGGACTTAAACGACCCCTCAAAATGGTACCTTTTAAAACCTTATCAAATATCCCTACACTTGTTATTTGCTTGTCCTCAAGCAAATGTGCTTTTAACCAATTAATTTATAAGTTAGGGGTCATGAAGCATTAATTCAAAATGGTCCACAACACATATAAGCCCCGCAAAAGTCATAACAAGCACGGAAATTACATACTAGCACCTTACATGGGGTGTTTGGATACTCACATCTCTCTCGGGTGTATATATGAAATATAACAAATAGGAAATGGAAGATAAACACTCATTAACCGGTCCTAGTACATAGATTACCATAGGCTTGAGAATAGATCAAACCTCCATCGCTTTGGCGTAAGCACCTAGGAAAGACTATCAAAGAGGTCTTTTAAAGGGTTGTAATGTTAGGCTTACGGTAGGGAAACAAAGGGTTTGGTGGGATAGGCTATTTAGTGGTGGCAAGTCAAAAATCTCTATGTTAAATGCATACGAAGAATGGCGTTGCTAAGCCAAGACTCGACACTCTAAACTCTAGATAACTGAAATAAATAAACATAAATTCAAAGATAGATGTAGGATGGTAGCCCGTATGTTTTTTTTTTTTTTTTTTTTTTTTTTTTTTTTTTTTTTTTTTTTTACACTCTATATTTTTTTTTCTTTTTCTATATTTTTTTTCGATTTTTTTTTTTTTTTTTTTTTTTTTTCATACACTTTTACTCTACCATCCTCTACGATAACATCAAAATACTAGGGATTTATAGGCATATCCCTACACTTGAGTTTCTATTATTCTAACACTAATTTGACCCGAATTGAAAAGATCAAAACACTTGGGGTACATTATTACGCAAACAAAGGGAATTTGAATTTTTAACGTTCCCTTCCCGTCATTTCATAAACTTTAACTTTTCCCATGAATCCCAATCGTCCCAAAACTGTATACAAAGGATATGACTCGACTTAGCAACTTATGCAAGCAACTAGATAATTGAACTAAGGGTTTAGGGTGATAACAAATATTTGCACTAAAAGTGAGTGCATAAGGGGTAGGCTAAGGCGATTTGGGTGTATATTTCGGGGTGGGGTGTAAACAATGCTCTTCATTGATATTCCGGAAAAACCGAAACATCACGAGAACCGCGAAAAGGATAGGCTCTGAGGGGTTAACTAGGGGTATCGTGTACTAAAGATGAGTACAACGCAAAGGGTGTGGGGGAATTACTCAACCGATATGGAAGAAGTAATTATATTACGGGTATCAAACAAGGGTTATCCTAATGCCTCTTATCATTTAGTTATTCCTAACTACACAAGTGTAGCCTCACTTGCGATCTCGGAATGCATCACAAAACAAGTTCTAGAATCTAATATACTACCGGTTCACACTCTAAGCATTGAAGATGAATGCTTTAATTCCTACTAATCTAAGGGCGATTGATCGGCTCCCGAACAGTCAAGTTTTCTCACTCAAGCCGGCCACTTGTGAATGGCCGACCGTAAGAAACTTAAAACGGTTCAGAAACGAATGCAATGAAGATCTGGGGAGTATAGTGTTTCCCCGGGTCGTTATGTCCCAGCGAGCTATGCGATGAATCACCAAACGAATAGTGATCGAGAGATTTGAACGGAAAAGAGGATTGTGAATTATTATAACTACAGAAAAAGGTACATAAACTACAAGGGCTTAAATGCAAATTAAAGGAAATTAAAAAGATAAAAAATATTAAATAAACGCTATCACTATTTGCAAAATGATGTTTTTGATTTTATGTTTTTATAAAACTTAATTTAAAAACTATGTTACGTACTAAAGAAAATGTGAAACTGAAACAATATAAATCCTAAAAATATGAAAAGTATATTTTTACAAACCTAATGATAAAAGAAAATTTTTAGAAAAAGGAAAATTATTTTTAAAACTATTTATCTAATTATTATTAATTAAAAACTATTTTTAACTATTTAATATTTACCTAAAACACAAGAAAATATGAAATAAATCTAGAAAAATGAAATTATGACTTAGAAAAATCTAAAATATCAAAAGAGAATTTTCAAAACTATTTTTGTATTTTTCTGAATATTTTTGTATTTTCTAGGAATTAAAAACTCTTTAAAACTACTTAAATTATTTAAAAATACAAATTTAACTAAGAAAAATCTGGAAAAATATTTTTTTGTCTTTTTATACTTATCTTAACCTAAGAAAAATGAAAAATTATTTTTTTGAAACTTTTCTTAATTAATTGCAATAAAAGCTAATTAAAATGTCTTAAAAACTAATTTAAATTAAGAAAAATAGCAAACTAACCTAGAAACATCTGAAAAATTCAAGATAAGCTTAAAATAATATTTGGAATCTGGGAAAAATATAAAAAACAGGGGTTGTGTGCAAGAAAATGAGGCTGCAGTGTAAACTGATTCTAAATAAGCACTTGAAAATAAGCAAACAAGCAAAATAAGCCACCAAACTTCTACAGAGGCTAAATTATACTATAACCACTCTAAATCAACTAACTACTGCTACTCCTAACATCAAATAAGCAGTTTACTCAGATTTGATGCTAACTGATTTTGGTTCAACAGCTGATTAAGGTCCTAAGTTTGAGCTTATTCACAAGCTTATCAGAAAAGCTTAAGTACAAAACAGATATGTGGTCTTCAAGACCACCAAGCAAAGAGCAAATGTGCCAAGTATGAGACCCTAACTACTTGAAATAAACACTGTGCAGTGTCTGCAAGATCTGCAAAAAAACAGATTTTTGACATGTTTTGACTTTTAAAAACAGTTTGAATGTTTGACTAAAATGAGATTTAAGATCAAATGTAGGACTGATGTTGATGAATATTGATGAAATACAATTGAAGCAAGCTAGTTTATCAAATTTTATACTTATATGAAAGATTATAGTTAACTGATTTCAACAGATTTGAATATAAGATCAGTGGACTTGTGATTTTGACTTTAGTGAAAAACTGATGCAAGCTTGAGACAGATATGAATGCAAAGAACTAAAGCAAGCCTAAAACAACCTAACTATCACAGTATTCTATCCTCTAGCACAGTTTAAACACTAATCCAAACACCACTTTAAATACTAATCTGCAAGCACAACTGATCCGACTGCTAAACTGGCTTATGCTATTGATCAAACTAAGCTTAAATATCCTAAATACAACTTAATAAACAAGCTTGAACAGTTATGATTACAAATACAAATACAAACTCAATATGCAAACTGAATAGAAACTGAAATTGAGATTAATACTCACAAGTGTTCCAGCTGATATACCACTCATACTAGAACCATAACTAAACTACTTGAAGCTATTCCAACCCAAATCAAGGCTCTGCAACACCCCAAACCATTTCCAATTCCATTTGAGCTCACAGTTGACGTTTGTTGACCATTTCACAAATTGCTTGAAACTGAGTTCCCAGCTTATCAAAAGCTACAATGAGCTTAATTAAGCTTAATTGAATGAGAAAATAAGCTATTGGAAGATTTAATATAGGAACATGAGTTTGAAATTTCCAACAGTAATCACAAGAACAAGAATTTTAACCAAACTTTGAAATTGATTCTTAAAAACAGACTACAATGATAACATAACTTGAGTTTGGATCATAGAAACAAAAGATTACAGAATTTAAGCTAAACTAAGACATTTATAAAAAAAACGACATAAAGAAAAACTTTAAAACTAACTACTTTCTCTCTTCTCTTTCTTCCTCATCTTTTATACACCAACTCTCTTTCTTGTCTCTCTCTGAGCTAATCCCACATATAATCAGGGCCATTGGATTACTTCAAGTAATATTGGCCGTTTGATTGGTTTTGGCGGGAAATGGTTTATTTGCCAGTTGGTGTTGAGTGCTAGGGTTAAAGAGGCATTAAATGTCTTTTGGAGTGTTGTTGAGGATGAGGGGACATGGAGGAGTAAAGGTGAGGAAGGGGGATGGGAAGTCTGGTTTTGCAGGGCTAGTTGTTGGGGAAGACAGGGAAAAGGCGCGTAGGTGGTTTTTGACTTATGGGTTTGACTAGGGCTTATATTAAAAGAGGGTCCAATATGGCAGGGGTCAATTAGATAGGCAGGGGGTCACTTGGTTTTGACAGGTCCCAAGGTTGAAAGGGTATTAATAATCATAGGGACCATTTGTGTAAATTCTGAAAAACAAGGGACCATGGCTGCCATTTTATCAAAGTTGCTCCAAGGGCTAAAAGTGACAAGCTCCAAAAGTACAAGGACCAAACTTGATATTTTCCAATTTTCCAAGGACCATTTTTGCCAATTTTCAAACTTGAAGGACCAATTTTGTAATTTCTCAAAACTTTTGACATTTTTCACCAAAGGACTAATTTTGACAAGTTATGATTTTAAAAGGACCTTTGGTGATTTTTCTTTTGAAATTATGTGCTCAGGGACTATTTCTGACAATTTTTGAAACTTGGGGGACTGAAACTGCCAATTATGCAAACTTAGCTCATTTTTCATCTGATTTTAAACATTTTGCATCTAAAACATATAAAATGCAATTTTGAGATATTTTCAGTATTTTGATGCATTTCTGAGCATTTTTAAACGTTTTGCAGTTCAGATTTAACCAAAAATGATGAGTATTTACACACTCATCAGCGATCCTCACATTTTGGTGGAATTTGGGTGGTAAAGGGTTTTTGTGCTAGTCATGCAACTTCCTATCCATGAGACGCTTTTGTTAAGACTAATGGCCCACTTCTATATGTCATAAAAAATTTTAAATTTGGTGCCAAAATTACCCTAAACCGACATTTTCTCATGGTTTATTACACAATCACAATTGGACAAAGCAAATAGTCAAGGATAAGCATAGTTTCAAAGTTCCCGTTTTATTTTCCCTCCCTACACTTAAACTGAACATTGTCCCCAATGTTCCCCGAAAGTATCAAAGTTATGATAATGGAAGGTAATTAAAAACGAAAGAAACTAATACTCCCCTGATTAGCTTGGTAGGATCCGTGTAAAGTGGTGGTTAAATCCTTTTCAAGAAGAATTATTGTGTGAAAAGCTCCTTCCAATCTTATGTAACTTCTTCTTGACAAACTAAACCTGCAGACTTGAAGAAAACAAACGAAACCTTCGCGTAAAATCGGCGGTAATAGTATATATAAGACTCGATTTAAACTAGGATATAATGCTTGTGGAATGGATGTTTACAGAATTTCTAAGAAAATTAAGACATGGAAAATTCCAAAAATTTATAAGTAGCTCAGAAAACGAGAAAAAAGTAATCTGATGTTTTTACTCCTTCCTGACGCCGTCAGGTTGCAATCCTGACGCCGTCAGGTTATCCTGACAAAAACTGGTATGCGATTTTCTGGAAAAAATTCTGGAAAATTTACATCTTTAGAATCTGAAAAAATTTCTGCAAAACATCCATTATGACTCGATACAAGCATTTGACTCGAACAAACAAACATAAATATCTTTTAGTTAATTGTTATTCTCATGTTTACGTTTCTTTTGAAAACGTGTGTAATCCTCCCTACACTTATCCTTTATGTAAAATACCTTTATATGCAATTAAGACGAGGTTAAAAACAAAATAAAGCATTTTTACAAATTTAAACATGAGGATAAACAATTAATAAAAGATATATGACACTAACAAGCAAACAATTAAGCATGGGTTGCCTCCCACGAAGCGCTTTTCTTTATTTAAGAGTCTTGTAGCTAGACTCATAGTCGTGCTCCTACGTTTCCTCACGCATCCTCAATGAGAATTCTATCGTGTTGACAAAATCTTCATCGACTCTATACCTAGGCCCTAGAGTCAAACAATCCTTATAATAATGCCTCCTTCTTTCCCACATGAATTTATAACCCTTCTCAACATCTTCCTTGCTTTTGTCCTCAAAAGCTTTGATGTTGTCTCGATCATAAATGGACAAGTGGCCATACTCATTTGTTTTCCAAGGCATTCTATAGGTGATCTCATTGGTTCCATTCTTAAACCTAACTGTTCCATCATGCTTGTTATGGCTCAATCTAGATGTTTCAACAAACGGTTTCCCTAGCACTACTTGGGATAAACTATAGTCAATAACGCATCCTACGTCTTCTAGGACCATAAAATCAACTAAGTAGGTGAAGTTTCCTATAAAGACATGCACGTCCTTGACTCTTCCCACAAAGTTGCAAACTCCTCCCGGATACTTAGGGTCTCTCCTAATATTGAGTCGCTCATTCATAATGTCATTGTAGACAGTAGATGACATTACATTGATGGGGGATTCCGTATCTATGTAAGCGTGGTCGACACTCCTATATCCGATCATACAAGGGATTTTTAGGTTCCAGGGATTTCCCCTCCTAATCTTTGGGCATATCCTAATGATAGGTGATCGTGGATTATCGATTATGTATTGATGGTACGCAATCTCTTCCTTAGTGGGGTAAAGATTGAAGTAAGCACTATTTTCCACATCCACGTTGTTGTTTATCATGCCATTTTCCGGATTACTGCTAATCATAGAGCCAATTACAGCAGCGCTGACTACTTTCTCAACAGCTTCCCTAATTGTACTATCGAATATTTTCTGCAAATCTTGAAGGTCGGTGTTTCTACTCACATAGCGGCTTCGACGGTTGGGTTGGTTATTGGTTTGGGTTTTGAGTGACATTGACTTATTGGGTGTTGGGTTATCAAGTGGTGGTTGGTTATCACCTTCCATGATGAAAAGTGATAAGATTACGAACAAAGGTCATGAAGAAGGGGGATAGACTAAGAGAAAGCTAAAAATGAGAAAAAATTTACTTGATAGGAATCAAGCAAAGAACCTAAACGAGGTGGACTACTAACTAGCTATTCTATTCCCCGGCAGCGGCGCCAAAAACTTGATAACGCTACACGCGTCGTTCGGGGTCAAGGAAACTTCCTTTTCTTCGAGCGAGTTTTATAACACCCTAGGCAGTGAACCCAATCGTTGTAGTGTAGTAATTAGGGTAAGCCACGGGTATTGATATCGTTCTCTAGGGGAATAGGAATGCTAGTAAGAAGTTACTACGCTAAGGTTAAGGTTGAGGAAGATTATTTTTTGTATTTTTATATTTTATGAAATGGAAAGGTACGAATCTCGGGTATTGGATAGGGGGGGTTGGTATTTCTACCGATTACTCTACTATTATCTAATTATCTAAACTAAGGTTTTGGGAGTCTATGTCTAATTAATGTGTGCTCGTATGATAGTTTAAAGATGTGTTTACTTAGGTTGTACTACTCCTTAATTATCTCCTATTGATGGTTGAGTTGTCACGTCCTTATTCTTAGTTGCGTTGTGTGTCTAAAGTTGTAGGGTATGCGTTTCTCCCTAACTCTTTGAACTTACCAAAGGGTCTCGTCTACAAAACCCACTAGGGATAATAAACTCTTACTCTAAGGCACTCTTTGGATGGTTTAGCTTACAACTACTCAGGTAATTATATTCTAAGGTTCACAAAGATGAATCAAGCATTAAGTACACAACGAATGGCCTATCGCATTACTAGATCATTAATCAACTAAGATACGAAACAACCAATCAATATTCAATAATTAAGTTTCATACTTCCTAAGCAAACACACAAATAAATTAGCCGGACATGGAGAACATGCAAGCATACACACAAATAATCAAAGACATAATTGAATTAATGAAGTAAATACTTATCTTGATGTAAGATAGGGTTTAAAACCCTAAAATACTGTACAAGACACCTTAGGTTCGGTTTTAGGTTTTCACTCCAAAAGACTCTCCCTAAAACTGAAAAATTCGGATTCTATATATAAGATTACATATGCGACGGCGTCACCTTATGTTTCGTGACGCCGTCGTGTCGCCGTCATTAGGGTTTCGTCTTGGCCACGTCAACCTTGCGACGGCGTCACCTTATGTCCGTGACGCCGTCCTCTTCAGCTTCTGACGTCGTCTGGATTGCATCTAGGCCGTCTGAGTAGCGACGGCCTACTCTTTTACAACTGGACGTCGTCACTTGAAAATACGAGTTTTGGGTTCTGAACCGTCACAAAAATCCTCGGACGGCGTCGCAATTAGCACTTGACGCCGTCGCCTTCTATTTTCAGCAGCTGTGAGTGTCTCGATTTTGACTTTGGCCATTTTCTTCATATATTCGCGCCTTTTCGTCCAAATAAGTGCCATTCCAGCATTTTGCCTTCAAGAGACCTAAAAAGTGAAAAGGAACGATATTAAGCAATAACGGATACAAAAGTGATCAAATAAGGACTTAAACGACCCCTCAAAATGGTACCTTTTAAAACCTTATCAAGAGTCACAGCTGTATGATGAGTTTCAGAACTTTAAGATGAACTCGAGGGAGAGTATTTCAGAATACTATGTGAGGTTTCACAAACTTGCGAATGATATGAGGAATATCAAGATGACTATGCCAAACATTCAACTCAATTCTAAGTTCGTGAACAACATGACACCTGAGTGGAACATGTTTGTTAACGCGGTGAAGCTGAACAAAGGATTAAGAAATACAAACTATGAGAAGTTGTACCCTTATTTACTACAACATGAGAAGCATGCTGCACATGACTGTCTGATCATTGAAAAACTCAATCCAACCACAAAAACAACTACAACAAATGATTCACTTGCATTTGTGTCAAACATTCAGCCACTCACTCAATCATCACATGCTCAAGGTTATCAGTACCCCTCATCTTCTCAGAATCAGGTCATTCAAGCCGACTTGGGATATACTCCAATAGAAAAGATGATTGAAAACCTTTCAAACCAAGTTGCTCTATTGGTTCAACAATTCAGAACCTCACTTCCTTAAACCAACAACAAACTTAGAACCTCATATAACCCACAACAACAAACTGAACCAAAACAAAGCGTCCACAAAACTTTGACTACTTCAAGGATAAATTGTTGTTGATTCAGGCACAAGAGAGTAGAGCAGTGTTGGATGAGGAGGAATTGTTGTTTCTTGCTGAAGGTAGTGCCAACACGTTTGATGCTGACGTAGATGATCAACCAGTGTATGATATGGCAGAGAATGATCCCAACATCTTCCAGGTTGCTGACTGTGATGCCTTCGACTCTAATGTTGATGATGAGCCAACGGTCCAGACGATATTCATGGCAAACATTTCTCCTATGGTTTCATCACCTCAACAAGCTGGTCCCTCCAATGCTTCAGTCATATCAGAGGTACTAAAACTATAGGATGTGGTTGATGAGCATAAGATTCCCAACAAAGTACAACTGACAGAAGTAGGTGAGTTAGATATTGTAAATATGGGAAATAGAAATGTTATCCCATATGATCAATATGTGAAGCACGATGAAAGTCCAGTTGTACTAAGTGATGCATCTTCTGCCATTAATGATGACTATTTGTTGAATGAGTACACTGAATATATACCTGATGACTCCCTGACCACTAAGCTAAATATATATATGGATCAAGTTGCCATATATGAACAGCGTACTAAATTTAAGCTAACTACACGTGAACAGGAAATGGATAGTCAAATGCGTACACTGATCACTAAATGTAATTTAAGGGAAGAAACGTTAAAACAGGAGTTAAATGCCTTACAAGAGAAACTTAAACAAATTGTTATGCAAAAACAAGAAATACAAGAAAATGTGAAAATGCTTAAACAGGAATTCAAAGAAAAGGAAATTAAACTGCTAAGTGATTTTTCCAACCTTAAAACATTAAAGAATAAATTTGAAAACAAGTTGTACATACAAGGCAACACTATATAGACTGCTCACTTGATAACAAATCATAGAATATTGAGTGATAAACACAGTGAAAAACTTGTAGAAGACCCAAATCCTGTGTATCTTAAGAAAGCTAAAAGGGACCAAGAAGTGATTTATGATGATAATGAGATTCTTAAGCCTAAACAAAAGTCAACTTGTGTACAAGTAATAGAAGAGGACATAGAGTTAGAAAATATTTCTAGAGAGAAAATGGATAAGAAAATGAATGACCTTGAAAGTGTGAAGAAAGGATTCAACTTTAAAACTCCCAACTATCCTAAGGAAAACTTCTTAGCCACTTTCCAACCTCAAACTCAATTAACACCTGAACAAGTTTTTTAGAAGTTAGACATGGATAATAAAAAGGCTGAAGAACTTGTTGAAAATAATCCACCTTAGGAAATTACCTGCGGCTACGGTGTACCCTCCTAATACACCGATGCATTTAGTGCCTAGAACTCTTCCTACACAGTGTAAAACATTAATTAGCATATACGTAATTTACCAACTATTTGCTGATTTTGATAAAACATGTAAGAAGAGAATCACACCAACGGGTATTCCTGAAGGGGAAAAGGGTTTTAAGCAAACGAAACAATGTTATCTTACTGAGGTTATTCCATTCTTTAAACAAGTGAAAGAACATTTCGAGGGTATTCAAAAGGCACTAGATACTGAAGTTAAAGAAATGCAAAAGATGTTTAATGAAATGGAAAATGAGGCAAGAGAGAATGAAAATGATCTTAAAAGCTATGAGACTGAGAGAAAGAATATTCATATCCTCAATGAGAATTTGATTGCCAGATGTATTTCCCAGGATGCGTATTATACTGCCAATGAGTCTGCTTTAACTTCTTCTCAATTTCATGATCTGTCTCTTGCATTTAAAGTTGCCCAGGTTCGTGTCCATGAGCTTGAAGCCGAGAATTTAAAAAAATTGTAGTAAAAAATCCAAAAAGATGATCATGATAACACGGTAAGGCATTTGTCTAAGTTAGAGGTTGATTATCTTGATTTGCAATTAAAATATCAACATCTAGATGAAAGAATCAAAACCTAAAATGCTAAGACATCTTTGGATGCTTCTGAATTTGATGCATATTTTGAAATAAGCATACGAGATGAACGGATTCAAGCTCACTGTAACACGATCTGAAAATTGAAAGCTCAGATTTCCCAATTGAAGGGAAATAGGAGTGAAGTGGTAGACTCCCATGTACAACCGACTTTAGATTCTCATAATTTTCAATAACAAAACATCATCAATAAATTGCAACAAGAAAACGAACACTTTCAAGTTGAAAATTCAAAGGTTAAATCGTAATACAAAGTGTTATATGATTCAGTTAAGGTCACTCATGACAAAAACATTGAAAATATAACTTCTTTGCTTAACGAGATTGAGAATCTAAAGAGTCAAGTGAAAGGGAAAATGTCAATTCCCACTTGTAAATATGTTGTTCCAAAGGTTTCTGCTTGTAATAATTATGCCATTGAAGTGATGTATATTCCCCCTCCTTTTAGGAATAATGAGCTTGCATATCAAGCATATCTCAAGTACCTTAAGGATAGCCTAGAGAGTCTTCGTAAGATCGTAGAAGATGATATAATAGAGAAACCACTTCATAGTGCTGTTGCCTATGCTTGTATGTATGTTAAACGATCTCAGGAACTCTTAGAATATGTCATTGCCACATGTCCAAAAACTGGTACCAAACGAGATAGAGTAGTCGCAACCTCTTCAATGCCTAAGATCAAGCATGTTACCTTTAATGTACCCCTGAAAGCCTCGGAACCCAGCACTTCTAGGCCATAAATGCAAAAAGCAGTGAAACAAACTAATATTTCCGTCGTTACTTCTACAGGAGTAAGCAGTGACACTAAAGCTAGCGGGTCAAAGCCTAGAGGCAATACAAAGCAAGACAAGACCTCACAAGCTAAGAGTGATCAAGTGAAGGAAGTAGAAAATCACCGTAGGAATAATAAGTTTAGGTCAAACAATTTGAATCGTGTTGATTCGAGTATTAGCTATAAGTGTACTGTAATCAATTCGAATTCTACCGATGTCTGCAAAACATGTAATGAATGTTTAATTTTTGGTAATCATGATGAATGTGTTGTCTCATATTTGAGGCCTTCTGATTAATCCCCATTATATATAAATTTTGGAGAGCAAAACAGATTAAGCAATCTTGGAAGCCTACAGGGAAAAAGTTTACTAATGTGGGTTATCTGTGGAAACCTATAGGTCATAAAATAAAAATTGGTGAACATTGTCCTTCAACTAGAACTACCTTGCCAAGAACAGTGCATGTTAAGATATGGAAGCCCACTGGTAGAATTATTCCTTTAGGAACACGGTGCACTTTGACTGAGTCCATTGCTTCTACTAGTGCTGCCCCCACTATTAATGTCATGGCATCTAGGGATGCTGTAGGTCTACAGATTTTTTGTGCTAGCCAATTGGACCCCATCTTCACATGGGGATCCATTGTTTCCAGTTATCCATTCTCGTCTATTTTCAAATGCAGGTCGTACAAATCATCCTTTGGTATTTGGATTCAGGCTGCTCAAAACATATGACCGGGGATCGCTCACGGCTCAAGAACTTCGTGAAGTTTATCGGTTTTGTTAGATTTGGGAACGATCATTTTGGGGCAATTATGGGTTATGGAGATTATGTTTTTGGTGACAGTGTTATCTCCCGGGTATACTATATGGAAGGACTTGGCCATAATCTATTCTCTGTTGGTCAGTTTTGTGATTATGATCTCGAATTGGCCTTCAAAAAACACACATGTTTCGTTAGAGAATTGGATGGTGTTGATCTTCTTAAGGGATATCGTGGCACCAACTTGTACACCATCTCTATTGAAGACATGATAAGGTCTTCTCCTATTTACTTGTTATCAAAGGCGTCAAAGAACAAATCATGGTTATGGCACCGTCGACTCAATCACTTGAACTTTGGTACCATAAATGATCTTGCTAGAAAGGACCTTGTGCGAGGTTTACCCCGGTTAAAATTTGAAAAATATCATCTTTTGTTGGAATCACTCCTAAACCATAATTCAAGTGTTAGTTACTCATATGTAATAGGTAGCTTATTATGGCCTTTATGTTTGTTTTAGGTCAAGCTTATATAGAAGGCCCATAAGCTTAGGCCCATGTCCAATAAGGAAAAGGGAAGGAGTAGGAGTGTTGCCCTAGCTCTTTGCCTATAAATACTCTTGTATAACCCTCACTTGAGGGTTGGTTGTTCAATGCATTTCTCTTTCACACTCTACGCCTAACCATCATAGTTTATACGTGTGTGTTTGTGTGTGTATTGTTCATCCGCCACTCTTTCTCTTCTCTATCTCTTTCTAGTAAGCTTGTGTTGTAAAACTAGTGACCTAACAGTGGTATCATAGTTTATACGTGTGTGTTTGTGTGTGTATTGTTTATACATGTGTGTTTGTGTGTGTAACGTTCGATGCATTGCAACAAGGATTTGTTATGATTGCTAATGCTTTTGGCCGTTATACCAACAAATCCAACAATCGTATTCGTTCCTCATCTAACACACGAAATCAGGCTGTTGTAAACAATGGACGAGTTGAAGTTCAGAATCGTGGTTATGGTCGTCAGATGGGCGGTGGTCAAGGGTTTAATGCTGTGGGTCAGAATAACAACAGAGCACCAGTGGTGGAACAGGGAAATGCTCAGAATGGGTTGAATGGTCTTCGATGCTACAACTGCAATGAGAAAGGACACCTGGCTAATGCATGCCCAAAGCCGAGGACTAGGGGAAGTGCTTATTTCAAAGAGGCTCTTCTTTTGGCTCTTAAGGATGAAGCTGGTGGATCTCTCACAGACAAAGAACAGAGTTTTATGGAAATGCAGACTCAGATGATGATATGGAGGACTTGCAGGCCAATGCAGCAGTTATGTTGATGGCTAATATGCATGAGTTACACATGAGTGACACAGGCCCAGTATATGACACTGATGGCTTGTCTCAGGTACCCGAACAAACCATATTTATCTCTGATCTAATATCTCCGCCAACATCTGAATCCGGCATGGCTCAGAATGTTCAAAATGAGTCATTTACATCTCATTCCGACGATTTTCAAATAGACCATGTAGTTACATTTGACGATCAAGATGACCTTATGGTTTCCTTTGATAATCAAATTGACTCCGTGGTTATACTTGAGGATCTAAATAATGATCATGTTGTGACTTCTGTTGAACAAGCCGAACTTTTGCCTTTTCCAGATCTTGCTCTCTTACTTAAAGACCAGCAATCCCAAATTGAAGAATGCTGTGCATTAAATAAAACCTTAAAAAGTAAAAATGCACTGTTAACCAAGGATTTTGAATGTTTACAAAAGCAACTCAACTTTTTCAAAACTCAAGAAAAAGGTGAAAAAGGTTTTGAAGCAGCCTTTACTAAATCTCATCAAAACGAAAAATATTTAGAGAGACAGATGCGTGATCTAGCCGCTTCGAAGAATGCTTTATTGTCTGAGATAGAACAACTGAAACATGAACATAAAAAGCAAATTAACGCTCTCACCTTGGAAAATCAAAAAGCTAAGACTGAGTTGTTAAATTGTCAAAAACAGTTCTCTGCATACAAAAAGCATTCCACGAACCGAATAGATAATCATCTTGAAGAAATTATCGGCTTGCAACGCAAACTTAAAGAGTTTAAAACTATTGTTTACAAACATGGTGAGTCAGTAACTCCTATTGAAAAGTTTACCTTAAAACCCGATCCAAAAGGATATGGACCAAATCTTGCTGACTACAAACCAAAGCTTTTAACGAAAACATTCAAACCAGATCCTGAAGTTTCCAGTGCAGAATATAAAATTGATAATTCTGTTATGAGTGTTGTTGAATATCATCGTCAAGAGGAATTAGATGCAGAAGACGAGAGTCGGTCAAAATTAAAAACTGTTGTTTACAACAAACCTTTTAATTATTCAAAACCGGTCACTTTTGTCACACCAAAGAATTCTTCTAACACACCAAGGGTTATCATCAAAACACCTGAGTCTTCTAATGTTAATCCCCAACCAGATTATGTACAAATTTATGGTCCTTTACCTTCCATCAGTGAAGTAAACTCAAAACCTGAAAATCGCAAAATTCTTAGATATTTTGATATTTCATGGTTGACCTCAAAACTTTAGAACATGAGATAGAATATCATTCTGAAATCAAAGTTCAACACTTTCAATCGCCTCTGGCGCAAGAACAAAGAAACATTTTTCAGAAAAATCTTTTACCAAATGTTAAAAATTTGAAAAGTTGTGCATTATCTTGGGAACGGGACTTTCATAAGGAACTTGGAGTCATGAAGGTCGTTTTCGAGAAAACTGAAACATCTATTTCTAATACTAAACGTAAAAAGAAAATGTTGAGAAAAGATGTTGATCGACTCTTGAAAGATGTTATCTGTGCTGATATCCATAATGTTGTGTTATTATATTCTTTGCCACATGCATCTGATTATATCTCTGCTGATAATGTTGACTCTGTGGTAACTGTTGAGAATACTGATAATGTGCTTTAGATCGAGTCTTTAAAAGCTGAAAATGAACGATTACTTAACGAACTTTACAATGCAAAACGTCGTCTTAATTGGTGTGAAAAAGATATTCACAATCAACAACTTGGTTTTCAAAAGAAAATCGCTCAGTTGCGTGCAAAATCTTCTGATCCTAAATTTGAGCAACTGGATGATCAAAAATGTGTCTTTGAAAAGTCAAATCTCAAAATATGAACAAGAACTTGTAAAAGTTAAACAGGAATATGGTGTCATATTTGATTTACTCAATAAGACTCATCATGAAGCATCAAACGAACTTGATCACTATCTTGCTCACACTAGAGAAGTCATGAATTTTGCTGGTAATATTCGTTCTGAAAATCAAGATTTGATTCACACTATCTCTAAGTTAAGAGAAATGTTAGGAAAGTATGAACTACTTCCACCTACCATCATTAAGAGATTAGCACCAGTAACACTTAGTAATCATGAACATAGAATTCCTACTGCCAAATCACAAGTTGCTAACGTGCTTCCTTCTACTGAAACAGGAATAGTTGGGTCTTTTCCAAATGTCCGCACTTCACAGCCTAGGAGCACTCAATCGAAGAATAGGAAGTTGCGACCTAAGAAAAGATCAATAAGGAATGCTAAAGTAGAAGAACACCCTAGGACTATGAATAAGACTCACGTTGCTTCCACTATAGATATTGCGTCTGGCAAATGTAATAGAAATAGTGATGTAACGAATGCTAAACCTTTAAGTACTTTTGATATTCAGTCTGATGCACCTTGTGTTATTTGTCGTAAAAGTATGAATTCTGATTGTCATGACAAATGTATTGCTAAAGCTATAATCTCTCGTTTACGGAATCCTAAGAATCGGAATACCTCTAGGCCCACTAATCATTCTAAGTCTGTGCTTGGTAACAGGCAAGCATTGCTGTCCCTGTAGCTCCAGTTTCACCTCCTAAGAATGTAGTACCACCTAGTGCATTCACAAAGACTAAAGCAAATGGTAGTTATAGATGGCAGAAATGGATACATAACACATTAGGATTTAAATGGATGCCTAAAGTTATTAATGTGTGTATGTCTACTATCACTGCTCCGGAACCCTCTAACATTTCAGGTTCCACATCTACTTCTATTCCATCTGTGTCGTCTGTGTGTAATGCAGGTGATACAAATCATTCTCTGGATTGTTGATAGCGGATGTTCCCGACACATGACAGGCAACCTTAAACTGTTATCAAACTTTATTGCAAAGTTCATTGGCACTGTCAGATTCGGGAATGATCACTTCGCAGCTATCATGGGCTACGGAGACTATATCAATGGGAACATCGAAATTAGCAGGGTTTACTATGTGGAAGGCCTCAGTCACAATCTTTTTTCAGTAGGTCAGTTTTGTGATGGAGATTTGGAGGTTGCTTTCAGGGAGAAAACTTGTTTCATTTGTGATCTACAAGGAAATGACCTTATGTCTGGCTCGCGTAATTCTAGTCTTTACACTATCTCTATGCAAGACATGGTTGCTTCATCTCCCATCTGCTTACTTTCAAAGGCAACATCAACAAAATCCTGGCTATGGCACCGTCGTCTCTCACATCTAAACTTTCAAACCATCACCAACCTTGCTTGACACAAACTAGTTGAAGGTCTCCCACGATTCCGGTATTCAAAAGATCACCTTTGCTCAGCTTGTGAACAAGGAAAAAGAACTCGTGCTCATTTTCCTTCAAAGGTGGAACACAGCTCTCAGCATGTGCTTCATCTTCTTCACATGGATTTATATGGCCCGATGCGCGTGCAAACAATCAATGGCAAACGCTACATCTTAGTAATTGTTGATGACTACTCACGATGGACTTGGGTCTACTTTCTTCGAAGCAAAGACCAAGCTCCACAGATGATCATCACCTTTCTCACGAAAATACAGGTTCAGCTCCGAAACACCGTCAGACAAATAAGAACAGACAAAGGAACTGAATTTGTTAACCAAACCCTTCGTGACTTTTATGAGAAAGTGGGAATTCAGCATCAAACATCTATTGCACGTACACCCGAACAAAACGGAGTTGTTGAAAGACGAAACCGAACGTTAGTGGAAGCTGCAAGAACAATGTTAATCAATGCTAAACTTCAGATTACTTGTGGGCAGAAGCTGTATCTACTGCATGCTATACTCAAAACCGTTCTATGATCACAAAACGCCACAACAAAACACCTTTCGAGCTTGTCCACAACCATAAACCGAATCTCAAACACTTTCATGTATTTGGATCCCTTTTCTATCCGAATAATGATCGTGATGATTTTGGAAAGCTCAAAGCCAAAGCCGACATTGGAGTCTTTATTTGATATTGTGAGAATTCTAAAGGTTACCGGATCTGGAATCGTCGTACAAAACAGGTGATGGAAACGATTCATGCTCATTTTGATGAACTTACGGAAATGGCTTCTGAGTATAACAGCTTAGAACCCGGTCACAACCGTTTAAACTTCCCTCAACCCCACTCATCAGCTGAACAAAGCCCCCAGCTTACTCGTCAACAAATGGAAAGGTTATTTGCTCCTCTGTTCAGTGACGATATTGATTAACGTGCTCCAAGTGTATCCGCTGTTTCCGCTGCTCAACCTGATAATACTCTTATACCTGATACACCTGCTACAACAACTACTGTTGAAGAAGCACCACCAGTTGACTCCACCACAACAGTTGAACAAACCGCTTCCAACAATGATGAACCGGCTGATGATATTCTGAATGAAGTACCTCCACCTGCAGATTTTGATCCAAATGTGTTCTTTAACCCGTTTGCTAATGACACTGCTGCACCTGATGTCGCAGAATCATCAACAAACCATTTGAATCCTCAGAATCTGCACAATGTATACCAACATCAACCCTCTACACATCGTTGGACAAAAGACCATCCTCTGGCAAATATTATTGGCAACCCGAATCAACCAGTCGTTACGAGACAATGTCTTCACACATATGGTGAACATTGCATTTATGCACTCACTGTCTGCCAATCTGAGCCTAAAAACATTAAAGACGCAATGACAAAAGACAACTGGATTGAATCCATGCAAGAAGAACTCAACCAATTCAAACATCTTGAAGTATGGGAACTGGTTGAAAGACCAACAGGGGTCTACGTCATTGGTCTCAAATGGATTTGGAAAAACAAATTGGATGCTGAAGGGAACGTAATCCGAAACAAGTCACGTCTAGTTGCTAAGGGTTATCGTCAGGAAGAGGGAATAGACTTTGAAGAATCTTTTGCTCCGGTTTCTCGTCTTGAGGCTGTTCGGATATTTCTCGCGTTCGTGGCTCATATGAATATGACGGTCTTTCAGATGGATGTCAAAACTGCGTTTCTCAACGCACAACTGAAAGAAATGGTTTATGTCAGCCAACCCGAAGGATTCGTTGATTCAGAGTGCCCGAACCATGTCTACAAACTGAAAAAAGCTCTTTATGGTCTCAAACAAGCCCCTCGGGCATGGTACGATAAGCTATCATCTTTCCTCATTGCTAATAATTTCACCAAAGGTTTGGTTGACCCAACTCTTTTTATACAATATCACGTGGCACATATCTTAATTGTTCAAATTTACGTGGATGACATCATTTTTGGGTCTACACATAAAAAGTTTTTAATCGCTTTTGCAAAACTAATGAAGAAAAATTTTGAAATGTCCATGATGGGTGAACTCACGTTCTTTCTAGGACTGCAAGTTCATAAATCACCCCGTGGTATTTTATTGAGTCAGTCCAAATATGCCCTTGAATTGTTAAACAAATTTGGAATGAAAACCTGTGATACTTATGCCACACCAATGACTCATACCAAGAAGCTAGACGCTGATTTACATGGGAAATTAGTTGACCCTACCAAATACCGAAGTATTATTGGGTCTCTCATGTATCTAACAGCTAGCAGACCTGATATTGTATTTGCCGTTTATCTATGCTCCCGTTATCAATCGCGACCAACTGAAACCCAACTCTCTGAGGCTAAAAGAATCCTCCGATACATCAAGGGAACCATTAACTTGGGGATCTGGTATCCGAAGGAATCTGGTTTTGAACTAATCACCTTTTCAGACGCTGACCACGCAGGATGCTTAGACTTAAGGAAAAGTACTTCAGGAGCACTTTAATTTCTTGGTGATAAACTGGTGTCTTGGCAATCAAAGAAGCAGGATTGTACATCGCTGTCATCAACCGAAGCAGAATATGTAGCCATGTCCGCGTGTTGTGCTCAAGTCATCTGGATGAGAACACAACTCAAAGACTATGGTTACGTATTTGACAGAATCCCGATGTACTGCGACAATCGGAGTGCCATTCCGATCTCGTGCAACTCAGTTCAGCATTCAAAATCAAAGCACATCGATCTTCGCTATCATTTCATCAAGGACCACGTGGAACAGGGTACAGTTGAATTATACTTCGTGGGTACAAAATACCAATTGGCAGATCTACTCACCAAAGCCTTGCCTCCCGCTAGGTTTAATGAGTTGGTCCACCGGATTGGTATGAGGTGTTTGACACAAGAGGAATTGGATGACCTCCTAAAACAGTCTTAAAAACCTGTCAAACACCAAAATCTCTTTTGTAAATAATTTTTCAAAAACAAAATACAAAAATATAAAACCTGATAAAACAACAAAAATATTCTTCTAATCTATTTTTCTGTCAACATGGCAAGTACATCTCTTTCGTCAACATTTTAATCTCTCAAAATTCAGTATTTTTCTGATCAAGTGTTGAGGGGGAGAAAATTATAATTTAACTGTTTCAATACATCTGTGTACTTCCATGTTATCTTATCCCGGTTGTTTCTTTTATCAATGGTGGCAAATTTTTCTGAGTCAATGACACTCCTCGGACTAAAATTTATAACCTTTCATTATTTTCTTAAGTCGAGGGAGAGTGTCATCAAGTTTCTTTCTTAAAATCTTTGTTTGATAACCAAAATGGAAGTTAAATGGCATTGGATGAAAAAGGAAAAGGTGGAGGGACTAAAACTGCCAAAATCTCAAAGTCATTTTAATAAAAACATCTCCACCTAACTTATTCTTCACATTTATTACTAACACCTAAAAACATCCTACGCCTAAGAATCATTCAAGAAATCTGTGTTTTGGATTATCAATTTGTAAGTGTTTTTGTGTTTATAACAAGTTTTTAAACAAAGGTTTTAAATCTTTCATGAATCCAACGGTTCAATCATGAGATATTGTGACTTTTGTGGCTTACGCGTAAGCGTAAGAACACACAATCATTGGTGTGTGTTTGTGGTTAAAACGAGTGTGCCAAAATGTTTAAATAACTTCAATGATACTTCTTTTATCCTCAAAATCCACCCAGAAACACGAATTGACTCATTTTCAAAATTAGGGTTCTTGAGTTGTTTTGGGTATTTTCAAATGAGAATGTTTTTGGTGATAAAGATTGTTGTATGAGGTGCTATTCAAGTTGAATTGAACATATCTAAACCCAAATTTTACCCAGAAACTCAAATGAATCGTCAATGGGAAGTTAGGGTTTATATTCATACGGGTTGGGTACTTTTGATTCTTGACATTTTTGATGTTA
Source organism: Chrysanthemum seticuspe (assembly GCA_019973895.1). Classification (NCBI taxonomy): domain Eukaryota; kingdom Viridiplantae; phylum Streptophyta; class Magnoliopsida; order Asterales; family Asteraceae; genus Chrysanthemum; species Chrysanthemum seticuspe. The sequence continues at coordinate 216,974,867 of BPTQ01000001.1, read as the reverse complement.
AAACTTGGATAAACACTCTCAATATGCTTCTTAGAACTCCCAGAAAAACTTTGGTGCATATACTATGGCTAGAAATCCTATGCGTAATTCATGAACCCTAGGGTTTTGACTTACGCGTATGACTTTCTACGCGTAAAATATTTAACAAGCTTTCATACCATAATCTATTTTAGAATGAATATATGTGTTAAGATTGATGATATGATGATTCTATTTCAGGCTTGCTACGCATAAAAAACTCAGAATCAAGGTCCTTGTTACTCTACGCATAAGGATCACCTTACGCGTAGAAAGTTATGCGTAAGAGAAATTTTACGCGTAACTATTACGCGTAAGGTTCTACAATGGGACTACGCGTATCCTGTGAAGGATATGCGTAAACAGTGACCTCTACGCATAAGGTCTATTCTTACGAGTAAGCCTTACGCGTAAGGTCTTTATACGCCTACGCATAAGCTCTACGCATAAGGTCCCCTTTTCCTACGCATAACATTTCTTACGCGTAAGTTAGGATCCTACGCATAAGATTTCGTCTACGCGTATATCACTTCTGTTTACGCGTAACTTTGCCAAATCTACGCCTAAGCCTGGATTGATCTTAATTTTGAATTGTTACGTGTACAAACTTGTAAATAAACTAATCATATCATCACGAAACCAATAATGTCACTAATAAACTTAATCGTTTAATATGTTGTGTTAAATAAGTGATAAAATAAACTTTAAAACTTAAAGTTAACTAACTCACGAAACTTATCACGACGACATTGGACTATTGAACAAACAAGTGACTGTGGACTCGTAACAATCTTTGACACTGTATATTCAATAATTAGACAATAAAAACCTTCTGTTGACTAACATTATGTCTCTCGATATGTTGGTTCTTTTGGCTAATGTTATTTCAGATTACGACATGGCTGCTCAAATGAATGTGGATGTACCAGAAGTTCTCACAATTGCTGACATCTTCCCTAAAGGCTATCCTAGAAAGATTGGAAAGAACAACCTTAGGGTTGACTTTGAAACCCTCACATGCTCAGAATCTTCTTGTCTCATTGCTGTGGTTATTCTAAAGAATCATCCGTACCAGAACATGCTCTCACACTCTGCTACTGTACCGGACATCTACATGCAACAATTCTGGAATTCAATGCAAAGGATCAAGGGTCAAAGTGCAGTGACTGTAACTCTCAATCACAAACAAGTCACCATCACTCATGCAGACTTACGGGCTATTCTTCTCATTCCTGAAATCGAGCCAACCGACTTCTTTGCCACACCTACTGAGGAGACAGTTCTTCAATTCCTGATTGATATTGGCTATGATGAAGCTTCAGGAGTTATCTCTAAGCATTCTCATGTGGAGCTTAAGAACATTCCTCAACCATGGAGAACCCTCTACATCATCATCACCAAATCAATCTCTGGTCGTGATAGTGGCTATGAGCATCCCAAGCTCATGGAACTACAAATTTTCTGGTCATTAATCAACAAAAAGGACATCGAAATTGAAGCACTGTTATGGGAAGACATGATGTCATTTCACAAGAAACTTGGCTCAAAGATTCCCTATGTCAGATACACAAAACTGTTGATCCAGAGAGCAATTGGACTTAATCCCGATATTCCACAGAGGCTCAATGACCCAGACAATCACGACATGTTGACTGAGCCTACCCTATCAGTCAGAATCAAGGAATCGTCAACAAAGAAACAGGGTGCTGTGTTACCTGATCACCTACTGACTAACGAAATCAAGAAGCTTGAAACGTACAAAAGGTATCGGGTAGCAGTAAGAGAAGGCAAAGTTGGTCATCTCGATGAAAAACCTTCTGGAACACCTACTCGGAGAACCAGAAGAGGAAGTGCTAGAAGTGCAGTAAGCACAGAGAGTCAAAGGAATGTCCCAAAGAGGAAACCTACTCCTAAGAAGAAAGTTCCCTCTCAGGAAGCTGTTCCTATTCCTACACCTGAACCACCAAGAAAGCTACTGGACGAAAGCTCTAAAGATACACAATCAGACGAGGAAGTTCACTACTCTGAATCTGCAACCGAACCACCTCCCTCAGTAGCAAAACCTCCTAGTCCTCCAGCTGACCTAGGAAAAGGAAAGACTCCTGTACTTGTGCCATATGAAGAAAGCTCAGAAAGTGATGAAGAGCAACTGGATAAATCCTACAGGAAGAAGTTTAAAATCGTTAGACACCTTCAAAAGGCTAAAGAGTTTGAACAAGAACAAATGGGTGGCCCCAGAGGGTCGAGTGGTGGTGTCCACTCTTCACCAGGTCCTGATGCGGTTAATAAACCCGATTAGGGAGCTGGTGCCACCAATATTGTGCAACAACAAATGCTTGTGAAGGAGTCTACTGATTATAACATTGAGGAACCAGAAAAGGATAAGACTGAGAAAGAAAAGACTGATGAAGAAGCTAAGGCTCAGACGGAAGAAAAGGCTAAATCTGGACAAGATAACGAAGAGAATTATGATGATTATCTTCTCAACAGTCCAACTCGTTCCAAGGAGGATACTTCTGCACCTCCAAAGGACCCTGAGCCTCCTCATGTCTCCTCCTCATCAGATTCATCATCTCACTCGTCACCACCATCATCTAAAAGATCAACCAAATCAACATCCAAATCAGTGAAGAAGCCTACTCGATCTTGGATATCTCATGCTCATAAAAGAATTGGGAATACTGTCAAACAAGTCAGAAAGAAAGACATACTCTACAGGAAGATGAATTTCTACGCTGATCAGATACAGTATATTCATGATGATCTCGACAAGATGCAAGATGAAAGGGAGTATGTCCAGAAGCTCATGAAAGTTGATCTTCAAGGGAAAATGGATGAAATGATCAAAGGATACTCTCACCAGTTCCTTATGGAGGTCGTTCCGAAACTGACAAAAGAGATGTATAACAGACAACTGTATCCAAATCTCTTGCATCTAGCCAAACAAGCAATGAAATCAACTCCGATGAACTTAAGCATCAATCCAGATAAATCTACAATCTTCTCAGACGATGAATTGGTGAACCGGCTAGTAGCGAAAATGTCGACACGCTCTGCAACGTTTGCCTCACATGAAGCTAAACTGTTTGAAGCTCTACTGGAATACCAACTCAGGTCCTCATTCCGAGAAGAAGCTGTTAGGCCTAAATGTTCAAGAGATGATGAGGACAAAGATCAGGATAAGGATAAAGAGCCCAAATGCACAAAGAAGTCTGATGTATCATCCTCTATTCAGTACTCGATGCAACCTCCACCACAACGGACTCCTGCACAACAAAGATCACCTCCTCGTTCTTCTACTGATAAACCTTAGGATTCTGAGTTACCGCCCGAGACTCAGAAAACCAGTGATCACTTTGAGTATACGGGTGGTGACGATGAGGAAGTCCGTGAGCCCTTACAACAACCCACCTCTCCCAAACGTGTTCAGAAACCAGAATCCTCATCTAGGCCTAAACAAAAGAAGAAGAAGGCGCCCATGGCTGACGTCGTATCATGGCTAGATGACGATAAAACAGAGGAATTTGAATGGTTCTCTACACTTGTTAACTCAACTCCCTACCCTGAAGAAGGTCAAGATCTGGTAGCTCAGAAAGTGCCATCGAGGTCAAGAATGAAGCTTTTCAACTGTGGAAAGATAGCTCAGAAAGTGCCATCGAGGTCGAATATCACCTTGAAAACATTGCTAGAGCTATGTCTAACAACATGGATTGGCTCAACCCAGAAGCAACCATCGACTTCACCAAACGGGACAACCCTCCATATTACACCGACTGGTCTAAACCACTACCAACGATCGGCCAACCAGATGAACCTAGGATTCCATTCAGATATTTCTTCAACAAAGACTTGGAATTTCTTCTACACGGTGGCGATGGATCAAGGAAATACGCTACATCTTTGACACTTCCATTCCCAGCAGCCATATACTCAAACTGCATAGCCATCGAGGAAAGAGCTACTCACTTGTTCTCCAACAAAGTGGAAGCATACGACCAAGATGCAATGTACGGGATTCATCATTGGCCGGAACGCCGAAGAATCTACTACAGAAGCTGCCAGGTTCAGAAGTCACAACATGTAGTGTTCAGTACTAAGGATATCGTTGCCATCAAACACGTTGATCTTTCGACCAAATGGGACTACACTTTTCTCAAGAAGATTGTGGTCAAAAGGCAAGATGAACGGGATTATGAATTCTCTGAAGCTAACTTTGAGAATTTGTCTATCAATGACATTGAAGACATGTACCTTGCCAAAGTACAGGGTCGCATGAGGCAATTTTCAACTGAAGTACAACGTGAATTCATCAAGTCACTGCTCATCTTCATCAGACGCATAGTCATCAAAGAACGTGTAGAAGATCTCCAACTTGCAGTTGAATCATATCAGACTCGTGTTAACTTCACTCCACCTCAGCTTAATCTTCCCGACATCAACCAGCTCTCACAATATACACTCATCAGCAAACCATTCGGCGTCGTTTACCGCAGTGAACTTCAAAGAAATTGCTTAATGACGTGTAGTGATCTTCACAAGTTTGGGGATCACACTTTGAAGATGGTTAGGCACGGATTGGCTTATAGGTTGAAGGATATACGTCAAAAGATTGGGTCTCCTAAGCGATGTAATTCTCAGGATCGAAGGGATGTGAGGAGGATCATCAAAATGATTGATGAAAGGTTGTATCAAAGGGATCAGTTCAGAACATTGGAAAGCTTTGTTGGTGGTCGACCCAGGATTAACATCACCGGCTATCAACGCCCTGTTCGCACTCCTGGCAACATCACTGCACTTCTTGGTACCCCTTGAACTGCTTCTTTCATTATAAATTTGGATGTGTGATTATATATGTCTATGGCTTGTGCACACATTACAGTGTACAACCCGTTCGTGTCAAGAAAGGACCCTGTGGTACGCTTCAGTGCCACAATCCTTATAAAAGGAGCGAAAGCTTCTTACTTTTGAGTAAAACCTATCAAACCTTCATTTTTCAAGGTTTTGCTCAAAAGGTCAAGTACTTCCCCGTATGATTTTCAAAACCTCAATCGTTTATATCACTTGTTGAGGGGGAGTATTTGAATTAAAACTTTGTTCACAAATTGTTCATAGTGGTCATCTTCCTGCAACACTCAAAATGGTCATATTTATTCTCAACTTTTCAAAAATAACATTTTATATGCCATTTTTGAGGGGGAGAAAATTATGTGATAAGAAATATGTTGTGTAAATGCATATGAATCTTTGTGTAATAGACTTAACCAACGAATTGACGGTACTAAACTGTTAGTAACTCGAAAATACTTGTCCGGGACGGGTAATAATTTCAAGCTAGTTCGCTAGTAATGTAAACGTGTCTCGCAAAGGACTTGTCCAAGTAGAAAGTACCATTCGAGAAACTCTTGGTAGACATGAACTCTGACGGGTATCACAACCTTTCGAGGTTTGTCTACACCTTCAAGGTAGTTATTAGAGCTAGTTGTCACCTAAAAGCTGACAATGTAACTCTTTAACTATGCAACGTAACCGTGTCTCGCGGGGGATTGTCTATCTTGAGTTGATCAATTCAAAAGTGCGCGCTCTTCCCACACAGTGCAGATTTCCGTCAAAACTCTAAAGCACATGTGGAGGGGGAGTATTTTTGCTAAAAGACAAAACTCTCACAGTGGTTCAAACATGTTTTTCATTTACAAACCCTTTGAGAGATTTTCTTGAAAATTGGTTTTATGGTAACATAGGTTAGTCATGGAGTGATAAGGTGACTAAGGTTAGGAATAACCGTCCTATGATCCGCCAGAGCCGGAGGGATCTACCCAAGGACATCACAAATAGTTAGTACTTAGAAGTCCTTAGGTACAATGATAAAAAGGAGAAAATGAGAATCGGAGAAAGAAGGAGTTGAAGAATTAAAAAGAAATACAAAGAAAAGGGTGAAAAGAAATAGCCCTCCAAATTATTCAACTTAGGGCAGACACCGGGTTCAATACATATGCTACTGGTTGTCACTTAGTGACGCTGGTGTTGAAGATTAAAAGTCGTCATGGACCCAGTGACGCATGCACTATACCTTCTTAGCCACTCAAGTTTCTCTCAAAAGAAGCTTGTTTCATTCTCACAGGGAACCCTACGTAAACTATTGGCTTTCTCTTAGAGATCGCTGGTATTGAAGAAGGAGACCCTCTCCCTAGTCTCCGCTCAGGAAAACCAAAACGCACTATTGAGTCTAGAGCCACGAGATTCATCAAAAGATCTCTTAGGTACACTTGACATTTCATCACTCGATGCTCAACAATAAGAACATCAGTGGTACGTTATCGAGTCCTTCACAGATCTTAGCAATCTGTCGAGAACATTTATGAGAGGTTCACAACTGTGATCCTCAGTGATTGAATGGAAACTTCTGCCAGGGTCAAAATCAAACAGCCCTGACAGCAGGTCACTTCGGTAACTCCCCGTGGATTACGCTTAGTGTGTCTCAAATGGTCTACAGTCGTGAGGTGATGCTTCGGTGTACCTCAGCGACTCATCTGAACTGTAGATGTACTTCGGTACATCGCGTTATCTCACTTGTGGGACTCTAGTTCAGGAATGGCCTTTGTGAGAATTAGAGTTGTGTTTTCACACTATGCTGTTAACACTCTCAAAGTTCAAACTTGTGAGTGCCGGAATCCGCTTATTACTAACCGTTTTAAATGTTTTCTTCTTATGGAAGCTCCGGAGCGGGATGGTCGTGCAGATTCTTCTCATGCTCACGCCAACATCATTACTAATGGAAGTTCTATCCAAAAGCAACACAACAGTCAGAATGATTCTTCGTCAAATCAAAGAATCTACAAAGTTAAAGACTTAAAGAACTTCATCAGTACTGAATTTCAAACGTCAAAGAGCGTGTGAGCATGTTGAAGAATGACGTGGAGACACTGTAGCGGCGAAGCAGTCCTGAGGCAGACTTGATGCAGACAACAACATACTATCACTTTCATCACAAAGAACTATGATCAAAGAACAAAGTTAAAGATGACGTCAAAGCATAACTGTTCAAAGAAAACTATCTCTCTACACTGAGGAGATTGTTCGAATCAAGGAAATTCTTCTCACAAGAAAGAAGAATGTCAGAAGACGTCAAAGCTACTATTACATCAACGCCTTCACCGTTTTTCATCATCAACACTTGAGGGGGAGATTGTTGGAATCACTCCTAAACCATAATTCAAGTGTTAGTTACTCATATGTAATAGGTAGCTTATTATGGCCTTTATGTTTGTTTTAGGTCAAGCTTATGTAGAAGGCCCATAAGCTTAGGCCCATGTCCAATAAGGAAAAGGGAAGGAGTAGGAGTGTTGCCCTAGCTCCTTGCTTATAAATACTCTTGTATAACCCTCACTTGAGGGTTGGTTGTTCAATGCATTTCTCTTTCACACTCTACGCCTAACCATCATAGTTTATACGTGTGTGTTTGTGTGTGTATTGTTCATCCGCCACTCTTTCTCTTCTTTATCTCTTTCTAGTAAGCTTGGGTTGTAAAACTAGTGACCTAACATCTTTGTTCTGGGCAAAAGCAAAAAGTATGCCCATAAACCCAAACCTGCCAACACCATCATGGAAGTTCTTCACACCCTTCACATGGATCTATGTGGACCAACGAGAGTGCAAAGTATCAATGCAAAGAAGTATGTCCTAGTTGTCATTGACGACTATTCTCGGTTCACTTGGGTAAAGTTTTTGAGAACCAAGGATGAAACTTCTAAGGTTATCATTAAGCTTATCAAAAAACTGCAGGTTAGGCTTAACAAAACCGTCAAAATCATCCGGAAAGATAATGGAACTAACAGCTCATTCAGTTTTATGAAAGCATAAGGATCAGTCATCAAAAAAGTATTCCACGAGAACATATTTGCCCTTGAACCCACTCCTAAGGCATCTTCATCAGGGGATCCTAACTCTGCCACATCAGTTCCTTATCCTCAACCACATAAACATCTCAGAAAATGGACAAATGATCATCTACTAGATAACATCAATAGGAATCCTTCTCATCCAGTATCCACATGAAAGCAACTTGCCACATATGCCTTGTGGTGCTTCTTCAATTCCGTACTATCCAAAGTCAAACCGAATGATTTTAAGACTACAATGTATGAGGACAGTTGGTTTAATGCTATGCAAATGAAATTTACGAGTTCGATCAACTTGATGTATGGCAATTAGTACCACCTCCAGATTGTGCAATGATTATAGCTCTTAAGTGGATCTTTAAAGTGAAACTTGATGAGCACGGTGACGTTCTGATGAATAAGGCAAGACTTACTGCTAAGGGATATCGACAAGAGGAGTGTATTAAATTTGAGGATCATTCACTCCGGTTGCACGTATAGAGGCTATCAGAATCTTCCTTGCTAATGCTGCCAGCAAGAATATGATAGTCTACCAAATGGATGTAAAGACTACTTTCTTTAACGGCGATCTCAAAGAAGTGGTATATGTCAGGCAACCGAAAGGATTTGTGAATCCCAAGCACCCTACCCATGTCTACCATCTGAAGAAGGCTCTCTACGACTTGAAGCAGGCTCCAAGGGCATGGTACAATACTTTGTTAAAGTTCCTTTTGGCAAACGGATTCTACAAAGGTGTTGTTGATCCTACACTATTCACTCAGAAATTATGCAAACATTGAATTCATGTTCAAATATATGTTGATGATATTATCTTTGCCTCGACTGACCCAAATGAATGTGATCGTTTTTCTAAAGAGATGAGTTCTAAATTCCAAATGTCAATGATGGGACAAATGTCATTTTTCTTAGGTTTACAAATTTCTCAAAGTCCCAAAGGCATTTTCATAAATCAATCAAAATATGCCAATGAAATATTAAAGAATTTGGATTTAATTCTTGTGACCCTGTTGACACTCCCATGGTGGAGAGAACAAAATTGGATGAGGAACTCTTTGGGATCCCGATTGATCAAACTAAGTACCGTAGTATGATTGGATCCTTGATGTATCTCACTGCCAGTAGACCAGATATTCTGTTCGCTGTATGCATTTGTGCTCGGTATCAGGCAAAGCTCACCAAGAAGCACCTTGAAGCAGTTAAACGGGTCTTTCGGTATCTCCAAGGAACAATTCATATGGGACTTTGGTATCCGAAGGGCACCGCCATGGCACTAACAGCCTATGCAGATGCTGACCATGCAGGGTGTCAAGATACACGTCGAAGCACGTCAGGAGGTGCTCAATTTTTGGGTGATAAATTAGTGAGTTGGTCGTCAAAGAAGTAAACGAGCACTTCTATATCCTCCATAAAGGCTGAGTACATTGCCATGTCAGCATGTTGCTCAAATCTTATGGATGAGATCCCAACTATCTGATTATGGCTTTGTATTCAAAAAAATTCCTCCGTACTGTGACAACAAAAGTGCCATCGCGCTCTGCTGCAACAATGTCCAACACTCACGATCAAAGCACATCGACATCCGACATCACTTCATCAAGGAACAAGTTAAGAACGGTGTGGTTGAACTCTATGTTTTAAGGACTGAGTACCAGTTGGCAGACATCTTCACCAAAGCTCTTCTAAGAGATCGGTTTCAGTTCATCCTCACGCGACTCAGCATGAAGAGTCTGCAGCCAGAAACACTCAAACGACTTCAGGAAGAGAATGAGGAGTAATGGAGTTGCTTCACATACCTTGTACTTAGTCAAAACCAAAGAGAAAAGAGAAAAATATAAAACCTACAAAAACCACAAAAATCAGAAAAATAGAAAATACAAAAAATAGTTTTTCAAGTCATGTCTTTTGGCATCGATAATATTTACGGTTCTAGAAATGTCATTCAATAATGACACGGGTCATTAAATAAAGTTTGAACAAAAATTCAAAATGTTTTCAAAACATGCCTACAACAATGGTTTGATATTATTTCAGATACGCAACCCGCTTTTTCAAGAAAGGAAAGTGCTACGCAAAATCGATTTTTTTATCGAGCACTTATCCTAATACAAACTGAGGAAAGCAGGTCGCCAAAAAGACGACTGTTCCTTTACAAATATTTTTTCATTCTATGATTCTTCAGAAAAATATTTGTATTTTACATGGTGGTAACATATTGTTTGAAAATAAATAGGACTCAAATTTTTGAAAATCGAAAGGACTCAATTTTGTCATAAATTTTGTCACTCAATCACTGAATTGGGTCATTAATTTAGGGGGAGAGTGATTTCAAATTTCATATTTTAAAACGATAAATCATCAAACGAGTCCATTTGTACGCTATAATTGGTGAATAAAGTTTTGGTGCTATGTGTCAGTGTATGGTCTTTCGTATACTCAAAGATCTTTAAAAATGAAAATTTTCTTTTACTCAAAGATCTCTCAAAATGATCATACCTGACACTACAACTCTTCCCCATAAATTGAGGGGGAGCGTTAAAATGTTCCTTATCAGTAAATTAAAAAACCAGACCACATCTTTCCCTAAATTTTCTAAATTTTTTAAATCAATTGGGATCACAAATCTCAAAAGGTTTGAAATTTTTGATCGGGGGAGAGAAGGTGATTTAAATATTAAATCTGATAAAATGGTGATTGTTTAAGACTCAAACAAGCACTCTTTTCTCCTTGTGCTAAACGATTTCAAATACCGATTTACATGTTGAGGGGGAGCATTTATAAATGATCAAAAACAATTTAGGTACAAATACTTTGATATTATATCACAAGTACCTTGATTGGTTTTTCAATTTGTTTTCAATGGCAATTGTGGAAGTACACCAAAGATCGACCTTGCATTTACTTTATTGGACTTATAAGGATGGTAAGGTTAGGTGTTAGGTTACCATAAGTTAACACAAGTATGTAGATGATAGAAATGAGGTAGAGAGGGATGGTTGAACACAAAACACATGAGAGAATAGATAAAGGTTATGCGTAACTTGTATAGAGTGAACAACACCTCTCAAATGAGAGGTAACAAAGTATTTATAGGGGACGGGAGCTAGGGCAACACATTTAGTCCCTTTCTTGGCCTTTTGGGCCTTTGCATACGCTCATGGCTTTCTACATAAGCCTAGCCTTTAATTACTAACATAAAAGCCATAAATGCGCAACCTGTTACATATAAATGACTAACACTTAAGTCTAATGTTTAGGAGCGTTTCCAACAATCCCCCCTAAGTGATAGTTATAATGTAATAGCGGTTGCTCGACGTCTTCTAGCATTATTCTTTCTTGTGAGTAGAGATGCCTTTGGCTTCAACAATCTCCCTTGTTTGGGATCTTGTTTCTTTTGAAATTTTTAGCTTTGACATCGTAGTGTTCTTTGTTCTTTTGTGGATGCAGTGATAGTATGTTGTTATCTGCCATTGGTCAGCTTCATCGTTCAGGTGTCTCCACGTCTTTCTCCACCATGCTCACACGTCTTTTGACTTTGGATTTCAGATGTGAAGTTGTTCTAGAGTCTTTAAACTTTGTAGATTCTTTGGCTTAGATGAAGAATCATTTTGACTTTTGAGTTTGTTAGGTCACCATTTATGTAACACAAGCATCAACATGAAGAAATATAGAGAAGAAAGGATTGGATGAACACGAGCACACTTATGCGTAAGAAATGAAAGAAAGATTATGCTTAGGATAAATGTGAAAGTGAACAACCAACCTTCATATGAAGGTTTACAAGGCTATTTATAGGAGAGGGAGCTAAGGCAACACTCCTAGTCCATTCCTTTCCTTATTAGGCTTGGGCCAAGGCTTATGGGCCTTCTACATAAGACTTAGCATAATAACAAACATAAAGGCCTAATTAAGCTAACTATTACATATTAATTACTAACACTTGTAATCTAGTTTAGGAGTGATTCCAACAATCTCCCCCTAAGTGTTGGTGATTAATGATTTGAGTGATAACGTTGTAGGTGTTGATGTAATAGTAGCTTTGACGTCTTCTGACATTCTTCTTTCTTATGAGAAGAAGTGTCTTGATTTGAACAATCTCCCCAGTGTAGGGATCTTGTTTACTTTGAAGTTTTTCAGCTTTGACGTCTTCATTATCTTTGTTCTTTGTGGTGGTAGTGATAGTATGTTGTGGTTATCTGCATCAAGTCCGCTTCATTACTCCAGTGTCTCCACGTCTTTCTCCAACATGCTCACACGCTCTTTAACGTTGGATTTCAATACTGATGTAGTTCTCTTAGTCTTTAAACTTTGTAGATTCTTTGACTTTGACGAAGAATCATTTTGACTTTGTGTTGCCTTTTGAGAGAACTTCAATTAGTGTTGTTGTTGGTATGAGCATGTGAAGAATCTGCACGATCTTTTACACCCATGAGCATCCATAAGAAGAAAACTTAAAACATGGGTTGGAAATAATCCAGCGCTTATAAGTTTGAACTTCGAGTGTGTTAACAGCATAGTGTGAAAACACGACTCTAATTCTCACAAAGGCTGTTCCTGAACTGGATTCCCACAAGTGAGATAACGCGATGTACCGAAGTACACCTACAGTTCAGGTGAGTCGCTGAGGTACACCGAAGCATCACCCCACGACTGTAGACCGTTTGAGACACACTAAGCGTAACCCACAAGGAGTTACCGAAGTGACCTGCTGTCAAGGCTGTTTGATGTTGACCCTGGCAGGAGTTTCCATTCAATCACTGAGGATCACAGTTGTGAACCCCTCATAAATGTTCTTGAAAAATTGCTAAGATCTGTGAAGGACTCGATAATGTATCACTTGTGTTCTTATTGTTGAACGACAAGCGATGAATTGTCAAGTGTACCTAAGAGATCTTTTGATGAATCTCGTGACTCTAGACTCAATAGTGCACTTTGGTTTTCCTGAGCGGAGACTAGGGAGAGGGTCTCCTTCTTTAATACCAGCAATCGCTAAGAGAAAGCCGATAGTTTATGTAGGGTTCCCTGTGAGAATGAAACAAGCTTCTGTTGAGAGAAACTTGAGTGGCTAAGAAGGTTTAGTGCATGCGTCACTGGGTCTATGACGACTTTGATATTCAATACCGACGTCATCAAGTGACAACCAGTAGCATATGAATTGAACCCGGTGTCTGCCCTAAGTTGAATAATCTGGAGGGCTATTTCTTTTCACCCTTTTCTTTTACTTTTCTTTTTAATTCTTCAACTCCTTCTTTCTCCGATTCTCATTTTCTCCTTTTTATAACCATACCTAAGGACTTCTAGATTCTAACTATTGGTGGAGTCCTTGGGTAGATCCCTCTGGCTCTGGCGGATCATAGGATAGTTATTCCTAACCTTAGTCACCTTATAACTCCATGACTAACCTATATTGCCATTAAAACCATTATCTTGAAAATCTCTCAAAGTGGTTATGAGTAAAAGCATTTTGTACCACTGTTGAGAGTTTAGGATTTTGCAGAAATACTCCCCCTCCACAGGTGCTTAAGTATTTTGATAGAAATCTGCACGGTGAGAGAAGATCGCGTAATTTTGAATTGATCAACTCTAGGTAGATAATCCCCCGCGAGACACAGTTACGTTGCATAGTTAAAGAGGTACATTGTCAGCTTTTAGGTGACAACTAGCTCTAATAACTACCTTGAAGTTGTGGATAAACCTCTAAAGGTTGTCAAACCCGTCAAAGTTCGTGTCTATCAAGAGTTTCTCGAATGGTACATTCTACTAAGACAAGTCCTTTGCGAGACACGTTTACATCACTAGCGAACTAGCTTGAAATTATTACCCGTCCCGGAAAAGTCTTTTAGAGTTACTAACGTTTAAGATCTCGTCAATTCATTGGTAAAGTCTTGTTAGCACAACAATTCATTAGCAATTCACAACATATTTCTTATCACATAATTTTTCTCCCCCTTAAAAATGGCATATAAATGTTATTTTTGACGAAATTTTGATATCGAATATGACCATTTCGAGTTTTGTGAGAAGATTACCACGAAGAACAATTTGTGAACAAAGTTTTAAGCAAATACTCCCCCTCAACAAGTGATATAAACTTTTGAGGTTTTGAAGATCATAATAGGAAGTACTTGTTCTTTTGAGCAAAACGTTGAAAAATGAAAGTTTTGATAAGTTTTACTCAAAAGTAAGAAACTTTCGCTCCTTTTATAAGGATTGTGGCACTGAAGCGTACCACATGGTCCTTTCATGACAAGTACGGGTTGTACACTATTATGTGTGCACAAGCCATCATGAATATATCAAACAAACAAAATCACAATCAAGAATGTTAAGAGAGTACCCAATGATTACACACAACCAACTACTTTATGAGGACGTTGGTATGTCTGAATCGGGAAGCTTGGTCTTCCTCCCACATAGCTCTCCAACCGTCGCATCTGATCCCGATGAATCAACCTTTCATCAATCCTAGAGATAAACCGATGAACATCCTTGCGATCCTTTAAATTCCAACTTTTCGTCTGAATTGTACCCAACTCAATGACCTTCAATCGATAAGCCAATCCATCTCGAACCATCTTTAGGGTGGCGTCATAGAACTTGTGAATTTCATCAAAAGCCATGAAGCAATTATGATGATTTTCACTTTGGTAGACAAACCCAAACTTTGGTTTATAAACGATTTTGTACTGAGGTTCTTGATTGATTCCGTTGAAGTGTAGAATTTTGGTAAGATTCGACCCCGAGGTGGATATCTTCCACACGCTCTTTGATTTGATGCGTATGAAAACAAGGAGTGCAGTAATGTACTTGATCTGAATTTCGGTTGAGGTTCAGGTTGGGGCTCAGGTATGACATGATCCTCACCACCAGTGTATGTAGAGTGATTACCAGTTCTTTCCATTGGTGGTGTAGTTTCTGAAACCCTTGGTTGATCAGATGGTGGTGGCTGTGTAGCTTGTTGTGTAGTGGTGAAAACCTGCTTAACCATTTGTCGAATCATTGGATGGAGTTGCCTTCTTAACAGATTTTGTTGTTGACTTAGTTGTTTCTTTTGTTGATGGAGGTGATGATTGAGATGATGATTTGGGTTTGGTGGAAGTGTCAAAAGGTGATTCAGAAGACTGTTGAGGTATGTGTGTTGGATTGTCAACTATGTAGTTGTCTGATTATTTCTTTAACTTTTCCTCTTCAGCTCTAGCAGCTTCTTCAGCCTCTTTTCGCATCATTTCCTCTTCATCCACCAAATTATCATCATTAGTGACTCTTTCCTCCTTATCATGATCGTAATCTCCTTCGTCATATATTTCCACATCTTCACCATACTTTTCTTTTTGCGGTTGTTTTAGTTGTTGTTGTGGTTGCTTCATTTCAACAGTTGTAGTGACAGTGACACCCTGATCCTTACCGGGTTGATTAACCGGATCGAATGGGGTAAGACTTGTTTACAATAGATCTTCCATAAGTGGAGGACTACTGCTTGACCCTCCTGCCCCACCGGGTTGATTAACCGGAAAGGTTGAAGCATGAAATTCCATCCTTTTCTGCTTTAATGTCTTACGAAATTTTCTTTCTTCATCCATTGGATCATACTCGTCATCAGAAAGAAGTCAGAGATTGAGGATGACTTTGTGAGCATGTATTTGAATGGATGTTGCAGAAGGATGTCCACAACAATTCTGCAAGATGATTCAGAGCATATGAAGTTGTTGAAGATGACGCGGAGATTGTTCTTGGCAATTGTTTTGTCATATCCAGCTGGGAATGTGTTTGCCATCGAGAGCTCAGCTGGGGCATTGATCTTTGCTTGATTTGCAGCAATTTTGTGATCTGAAAGACATTAGACAAAAAGACAGACATATGGAAACACAATGTGTTTGTTTTAGTCTGATTTATTATCTAATTCCTTGTTTGATGGTAACATGTTTATGTTAGTTACAAGTCCTAAGTCACATTAGTCCAATTGTTTGAAGTTGATGTGATAAGTTACGTGAACGTGTTAATTTTGAAATTTCAAAGTCTAATTTTTCACTTAACACACAACATATTAACATTTGTAAGCTTAAGCGTAAAATTAGATAATAGTGACTTATGAGTAACATTTAACAAGTAACATATGCATAATAGGCCAAAATGTAGTGAACAATGGTTTATGTGTGACAAGGATCCTTATGCGTAAGAAAGAAGCTTATGCGTAAGAGTAAGCTAAAGCGTAAGACCAAGCTTATGCGTAAGAGTTTCTTACGCGTAAGCCAAGTTCAAAGGCTTTAGGCTTACGTGTAGGAATAAGCTAGATGTTACGCGTATAGTTTTACTCGTAAGAGTAAAGCTTATGCGTAACAAGCCTTGTTTACGAATATCTTTCCAAGATATGCGTAATCCACTATAAACCTCTTATGCTTAAGAGTTATGCGTAAGATTTCTCTTATGCGTAACCTTTACGCATAAAGTAATCCTTAAGCGTAACGGTTTGAACACCTAATGATTTTGACATTACGAATAATTAACCTGTTAAATATAAACATGAAAACTTGATAACAGTTAATTCCAATCATCTTTTAGATCACAAAGCAAGCACAAGAACATATCAGATACACACAGAAAGACTTAGGCGTAAAATTTCTTAAACCCTAAACCCTTAATCTACGCGTAAGAGATATAGCTACACAAATCAAACAAGAATGTTTCTGGAGTATCCTAGATGTCATATGAGTGCAATGAAACAAGATATATCACATTTCCACCACAGAATCAGAAGATTCATGGGATATGAACCCTAAAAACTTAAAACTTAAATTCTTACAGTTTAGATGTTTATGGGCTAATTTAAAGGTTCAAAACATGTATGTATTTTTATTCTAACACTTTCTTGACCACCTAATAACATATCACAGAATAGAAAAAACCCTAATTGAGCGCAAGAACCCTAGAATTCAAATTAATGAAAATTAATATTCTGGATGGTTTGGATGATTGAAACAAGTTAAATAGACACTAAGAAAGGTTTTAACATAACTCATTTAAATCCAAACACTTTTATGCATAAACACCCAATTCGTTCGAGTGAGCAATTTTCCAAAATCAGTTTAAAGAGTTTTAACCGTTGGATTTGAAAGATTTTTGAAATCCTTGGTTAGAATCTTGATCAAAGCAATTTAGAACTTATAGATTATGAACAACTTGAACGGATTTTGAAGATTTGATTTGGGCCGTTTGATCTTGGTGGTTGTTAAGGAGTAAATGCACATGAAGTGGTGTATTGAATGTGTTAGGAGAATGTTTTTGTTAAAATTAATTTTACAAACTTGACACATTTGGCCCCTTAACCTTAAAGAGGTTCCAACCAAGATCCTTTAACTCCCATTTTGGTTACACAAAACATATTTAGGCAAGAAACATGACGATACTCCCCCTTAACATTTGAAATAAAGAATTTTGTAAACATTTAAGTCCGAGGAGGGTATTTTACATGATAAAGTATCCACCACTTAATAAGAAACAACGTATTGTTGGTAACATGCAAGTACAAGGTTTTATGAAACATAAAAATATTTACTTTCTCCCCCTCAACACTTGTTCGGGAAAAATGGTGAAAGATTTGATGGAACACAATGTTGACTGAAGATTTGTACTTGCGATATTTGGTTTTGATAGAAATTTAGATAGAAGAATAATTTTTTTGGATTTTATCTGATTTTATATTTTTGTATTTTTTTTGAAAAAATTATTTACAAAAGAGGTTTTGGTGTTTGACTGTTTTTCAAGAATGTTTTAAAAGTTCGTCCAGTTCCTCTGGAGTCAAACACCTCATACTAATCCGGTGGACCAACTCAGTAAACCTAGAAGGAGCTAAAGCTTTGGTGAAAAGGTCTGCCAGTTGATATTCAGTACCCACAAAATATAATTCAACGGTACCCTTTTCCACATGCTCCTTTTCGAAGATTGATGTGCTTTGATTTTGAATGTTGAACAGAGTTGCACGAGATCGCAATAGCACTTCGATTGTCGCAGTACATCGGGATTCTGTCAAATATGTAACCATAGTCTTTGAGTTGTGTTCTCATCCAAATGACTTGAGCACAACACGCTGACATGGCTACATATTCTACTTCAGTTGATCCCAGTGATGTACAATCCTGCTTCTTCGATTGCCATGATACCAGTTTATCACCAAGAAATTGTAGAGCTGTTGAATTGCTTTTACGAGAATCTAAGCAACCTGCGTGATCAGCGTCTGAAAAAGCTATTAGTTCAAAACCAGAATCCTTCGGATACCAGAGTCCCAAATTAATGGTTCCCTTGATGTATCGGAGGATTCTTTTAGCCTCAGAGAGGTGAGTTTCAGTTGGTCTTGATTGTTACGGGAGCAAAGATATAAAACAAATACAATGTCAGGCCTACTGGCTGTTAGATACATGAGAGACCCAATAATACTTTGGTATTTGGTAGGGTCAACCAATTTCCCATGCAAATCAGCATCCAGTTTCTTGGTATGTGCCATTGGTGTGGCATAGGTATCACAGGTTTGCATTCCATGTTTGTTTAGAATTTCAAGGGCATATTTGGACTGACTAAGGAAAATACCACGGGGTGATTGATGAACTTGCAATCCAAGAAATGTTGGGACATAAAGTCAAAGTACTGCTTAATGAAGAAAGTCAAAGTACTGCTCATTCATTAAAGTATTGCATGGATAAAGGACTGCTATGCAAATCATTAAGGATTATTTTGTAATTCTAGAATGTTCTTAGTATAGATTACTTGTCGTACAAGGATTAGAGTTGTAAACCGACTAGGGTTATCCTTATGCCTATAAAAGGACCCCTAGATTGGCATTAGATATACGTTCTTAGAATACGACTTTAGAGAGAATATTAGAGCTGTTAGGTATTGTTAGTGAATCGGTGTATCAAGCAGGTTCAAAGTATTAATAAAATCGTTGAAGTTAAAGTTATTCTTCTTAGCTTTATTGAAGTAGTTTCCGCATACTTAGTAAAGTTATATTAGTGTTTCATTGTTATTGACTTAGGATTTATCCGAGGTTGCTAAGCCCTTACAAGCTACATAGTTAGTTTGGTCAGAGTATATCGATCCAACAAGTGGTATAAGAGCTTGTGTGGAAACTCTGATTAAGAAGAAACCCTTAAAAACTGATTTAACAAACCCTAAAGATGTCAACTGAAGCTGCACCACCCCCATCTATCCCCTCAATCAGAATTCCTATCATCAAGAAGGTAGAATATGATCTCTGGAGCATGAAGATGAGGCAGTACATTGCTATTACAGACCATGCACTGTGGAATGTAATTGTCAATGGTAATGAAGTTGTTGCAGAACTTGTAGAAATTCCTGGACAACCTAAACCACCTAAGGCAGTCTTACCAGCAGCTACAATAGGAAATCAAGAAAAGGCTCTCAACATACTGTTGTCTGCTATTCCTGATGGTCATCTACTCAAGTTCCATGATGCTAAGGATGCAAAGCAACTATGGGTTGCTCTCAAGACAAGATTTGGAGGTAATGATGCTTCCAAGAAGATGCACATAAATCTGTTGAAGCAACAGTTTGAAACATTCACTATTGGTGAAAGAGAAGGTCTTGATGCTGCCTATGACAGATTCCAAAATCTTCTTAGTATGCTGGAGTTATACAAAGCAGAGGTATCTGTTGAAGATGCAAATCTGAAGTTCTTAAGAAGTTTGCCATCCACATGGCATGTGATTGCTACTATGATCAGAGGACAACCTGGTTTGGATGTTATGGACTTTGATGATCTCTACAACCATTTGAAGGTGTATGAGCATGAGATGAATGGCCAAACCAGTTCAAAATCTCACAGTATTGCTTTTGTGTCTTCTGAAAAGAGAAGCAGTACTTCCACTAAAAGTACTGCTTATCCTACTCAAAGTACTGTTGTTCAAAGTACTGTTGCTTATCCTACCCCCACCTCATCACCAACAAACATCATTCATTCTGATGAAGTTGTATGCTCATTCTTTGCTCAGCAAGCCACTTTACCTTTTACTTATGAAGAAGATTTGTCACAAATTGAAGAGGATGCTCTTGAAGAAATTGATATAAGGTGGTAAGCTGCTATGATCACTGCTAGGATCAAGAAGTTCATGAAGAAAATAGGAAGAGGCATTGACTTCAAGCATAAGCAGGGTATAACGTTTGACAAGAGCAAGATTAAATGCTTTAATTGTCAAAGAACTAGACACTTTGCAAGAGAGTGCAAATTTGCTAAATATCAGGCAAATAGAATGACTGAGAAACCCAAGCTTGAACTAAAGGAAATCCTTATTACTGAAACAAAAGCTTTGATTGCTCAAGAAAATCTATCAGAGGTTGACTGGAGTGCTGAATTTGATGATGAACCAGTAACCTACTGTATGGTCACAATGGAAGAGTTTGATTGGAGCACAGCCTTTGATGAAGAACCAGGATCTGCTGCTTTAGGAACAAGAGATGGTATTGGAAGCTTTGATTGGAGCATGGAAAGTGAAGAAGAACCTGTTCTGCTTGCTATGGTAGCTACTTCACCAAGTTCACCCCCTATCTCTGAGGTATGCTCTAAGTGTCATGATTTTTATCAAAAAGTCCTTAATGATTATGTAACTGAAAGAGATAATTATAGAAGGGCTAGGTCTGAGGTAGCTGGTTATCAAATAACCTTAGAGTCTATGGAAGCCAAAATAATAACTCATGAAAATAATGAAATAGCTTGGGCAAAAAAATATGAGCAACAGCATTATCAATTAAAATTGAGTAAATGGAAGTTAGGATATAAGATTTCTGAGATTGAAAAGCTGACTAAGGAAAGGGATGAATTGTTAGAAAAATTTGATGCTTGGGGAAAATCTGGCCTTTCACATGTTAGTTTTGTTGAAAAACAGAAAAGAGCACACATTAAAACCACCTGGGTTAAGAAAAAAAGTACTGATGGGGAACAAACAGTACGTTCAGCAAGTAAGAGTGAAACAGAGATGTTTGTTGAAAATAATAAAGAGAATTTTGATGAAAAAGAGATTTTTGTTGAAAAACCAACACAAGTTTTGGAACAACCAAAGATAATTGATCATGTGTTTAAAAACAGTGGAAATTACATACTTAAAGAATTTAAGTATGTAACTCCACAAGGGGAACACAAGTCAGTAATGGCTTGGGTTCCTAAAATTAACTAATCCTTTTATCTTTGTGCAGGGCAACCCAGAAGAGGAGCTTAAAGATCATTTAATTGTTAATAGTGGTTGCTCTGGAAGCTTGACAGGAGACAAAGAGATTTTGTCAGATTTTAGATCTTATTTTGGAGGGAGAGTTGCATTTGGGAATGATCCTAGTGGAGGAAGAACTTACTGGCAAAGGAACCATCAAGGCAGGAAGCATAGATTTTGAGAATGTTCGCTATGTGAAGGAGCTCAAGTTCAATCTTTTGTCAGTCTCTCAGATCTGTGACAAGAAGCACCCTATGTTATTCACTGACACAGAATGTCTTAATCTTTCCCCTGAATTTAAGCTTGTTGATGATAACTTGGTAATACTGAAAGTACCAAGAACCAATGATGTGTACAGTCTGGATATGAAGAGTCTTAACTCTTCTGAAAGAGCAACATGTTTAGTAGCAAAGGCAACACTTGAAGAAGCACATCTGTGGCATAGAAGATTAGGCCATGTCAATTTCAAGAATATCAAAAAGTTGGTTAAAGGAAATTTAGTTAGAGGTTTACCTACCAAAACATACAAGAATGATCACTCATGTTTGGCGTGCAAGAAGGGTAAACAACACAAAGCATCATGCAAGAAGATTAAGGAAAGAACTATTAGAGATCCTTTGGAGTTGCTACACATGGATCTGTTTGGACCTGTTTCTGTTGCAAGTCTAAACAAGAAGAAGTACTGCTTAGTTATAACAAATGACTGCAGTAGATTTAGTTGGGTCTTTTTCTTGGGTTTTAAAGATGAAACCTTTGATTCTATTCATGATCTTATAATAGCCCTTGAAAATCAATTGAGACTCAAAGTAAGAGGTATTAGATGTGACAATGGGACTGAATTCAAGAACAAGTTTATGGATGAATTTTGTGCCAAGAAAGGAATCAAGAGGGAGTTTAGTATTGCTAGAACTCCACAGCAGAATGGTGTTGCAGAAAGGAAGAACAGAACTTTGATAGAAGCAGCCAGAAGAATGCTTGCAGATTCTCTTCTACCTATTCAATTTTGGGCTGAAACTGTAAGTACTGCTTGCTATGTGTTGAATAGAGTATCAGTCACTAAACCTCAGATGAAGACACCTTATGAGTTGCTTATGGGAAACAAACCTAATATACGTTTTATGAAACCTTTTGGATGTCCTTTGACTATTCTCAATACTATTGATGCTTTGGGAAAATTTCATGGGAAGTCAGATGAAGGATACTTATTTGGATATTGTACCATCAGTAAAGGATTTAGAGTGTACAACAAGGTCACCAAAAAGGATCAAGATAGTCTTCATGTTGAATTTTTAGAAGTTCAAGAAAATCAAAAAGGTAAAGGTCCTGATTGGATGTTTGATCTTGATGTTTTGACCCCTTCTATGAATTATGTTCCTGTTAGAGAAGAAAATCAAGTTGCTCACACAGAAGAAGATCTACAGTACATTTTTCATGGAGTTAATATTAGACCTGATGTTGTTCCTGATGAAGAACCTATAACTGTCGAAAAGGAGAAAAGTACTGCTGAACCAAAATCTACTTTGTCTGCTGAGGATCAAGCTATTCAAGATGAACTTAATAGGATTCTTTTTCAAGAAACAATAGCACATTCTTATGAGGTTGAACAAAGAAGAGCTTATGAAGAAACAAAGAAAAAGGGTAAGTCTACAGAATACCCATACAGTACTTTGGATCACAGTACTTTGGATCAAAGTACTGCTGCACCACTTGACAGTACTTTTGATGATGATCCGACCATGCCTGGATTAGAAGACACTGATGATGAGTTTGAGGCTGAAGGTATTTTCTCAAATTCCAATGAAGGAGCTGATTTCACTAATTTTGATGATGATTTTGAAGTTCCACAGACTCCTACATTAAGAGTGCATAAAGATCATCCCACTAGTCAAATCGTTGGACCTTCTATGTCAGGGGTGCTCACAAGAAACAAGGCTAAAGGCTTCTCTATGCCACATAATGCTTTACTTAGCTTTGTGTATAAACAAAAGAGGATGAATCATAAGGATCAACAAACGTGTTTGTTCACCTGTTTTATCTCTCAAGAAGAACCCAAGAATGTAGCTCAAGAATTAACTAAAGAGAGTTGGGTTAAAGCCATGCAAGAAGAACTTCTTCAATTCAAACTTCAAGAAGTTTGGGTACTATGTGATCTACCAGATGGAAAGAAAGTTATTGGTACACGATGGGTTTTCAGAATAAAGAGAGATGAAAGAGGGAATGTCATCAAGAACAAAGCACGGCTAGTAGAACAAGGATATAGACAAGAAGAAGGAGTAGATTATGATGAAGTGTTTGCTCCTATAGCAAGGATTGAAGCCATTAGAATATTCCTTGCTTTTGCATCATATATGGGCTTTCTTGTTTATCAAATGGATGTCAAAAGTGCCTTTCTCTATGGTACTATTACAGAGGAGGTCTATGTCAAACAACCTCCTGGTTTTGAGGATCCTGCCCATCCAAACAAAGTCTACAAAGTTGTTAAGGCTCTTTATGGTTAATATTTTAAGCTTTTCCTGAAATTTTCATATTTTTCCAAGTTGGTTTGCTATTTTTCTGCATTTAAATTGATTTTTAGCACTTTTTAAATAGCATTTAATACAAAAAATTAAGAAAAGCTTCAAAAAAAAATAATTTTTCATTTTTCTTAAGTTTAGATAAATATAAAAAGTAAAAAAAGTAATTTTCCAGATTTTTCATAGTTTATTTTGTAATTTTTAGTAATTTAATTAGTTTTTAATAGTTTAAAATTCATAAAAAATAGAAAAATAATCTAAAATATCAAAATAGAATTTTCAAAACTATTTTTGTATTTTTCTGATTATTTTTCTATTTTTTATGAATTTTAAACTATTAAAAACTAATTAAATTACTAAAAATTACAAAATAAACTATGAAAAATCTGGAAAATTACTTTTTTTACTTTTTATATTTATCTAAACTTAAGAAAAATGAAAAATTATTTTTTTTTGAAGCTTTTCTTAATTTTTTGTATTAAATGCTATTTAAAAAGTGCTAAAAATCAATTTAAATGCAGAAAAATAGCAAACCAACTTGGAAAAATATGAAAATTTCAAGAAAAGCTTAAAATATTATGAGGAAGCTAGGAAAAATAGAAAAACAGGGGCTTGTTTGGAGGAATTAGGAACTGATGAACAAAGTGCTTATAAATAAGCACTTTGAAGAAGCAAATGGAACCCAAGAAGCACCAAACTGATACACAGGCTATAATAAGCTAAGAGAACTAAAATGGAACAAGTTTCAACAAGCTATAACCTCTGGATAGGCAAATTGCAATAATTGATGAGTTGAGCTTATAATCTAAAAAACAGTTTCTGGGGCCATCTTGCAGGCAGAAAATAAGCAATCAAATAAGCTGAGAACAGAAAACCACCAATTGTAACTTGGAGAAGACCTGGCCAAGAACCTTAGAACCAAAAATCAGGCTTAGAAGAGCTCAAATGAGCTCTACACAAGCTCTGCAAAACCTGGACAAACCCTGTGCAGTCAACAGTGCCCTGCACAGGGGATTTGACACCATTTGGACAAGCTCTTTTGAGCTTGTAGAAAAAATTATAAAAATCTACTAAAATGGTCATAAGACATTAGACCAGGGGAAGTTTTTAAAGCAACAAGTTTCTATGATTTTGGCCTAGAGATGAACCCATGAAAAATCCTCCCATGTTGGCCAAAATTGACTCTTGTGCAATTTTGACTTTTTAAGCAATTGAGAAAAGTTGACTTATTTGAGTTTTAATCTTGATTTAAGGACTGATAATGGTGTATTAAGGTAGAATGATGCTACTGCAAGTTGTATATATGAAAGTTAAACACAAAACAAATTTTGGCTATCAAAAATTCCAACAGTGGACAGTTAGGACATTTGATAGATGATTTTGACTTTTGAGCTTAAAAGGCACAAGGTTAAGACTGATATGAGCATATTTAGAGTTAACAAACATGAAGCAACAATTTTCCACTCTTGAACAACCCTCTGAGACAGTATTACAGTAAATCCAAACACACCCTTATTATACTGATAAGCAAGTTTAAATGAGCTATCTATTAATCCAACTGATTTCAATGATCAAACTATGTCTGATTAACCTAAGTACTACTATTTGAACAGGTTTTAACAGATTATGACTACAAAAACAGGTTAAGCATTAAGACTTGAAAAATCACTTACAAAGGGTCCAAAGCCACTATGGCTAGAAACTGAACTACAATGAACTCTATCCTATATAAATCAACCCATTGCTTCCAAATCAACCCAAATCCAGCTTCTGATTCAACCCATTTCCAATTCGTACCATTTTTGCTCCAAGTTGACTTTCGTTGACCAATATTCAAAATTGCATGAATTTTAAATTTGAGCTTATAAAAAGCTATAGTAAGCTAGTTTAAGCTTGTTTGAGCTTACAAATAAGCTTATTGAAGCTTATACATGAGAGTTTGAAATTGCAAATTGTAACAGTGAGCTTGAAATTTGGAACTTATATAAAAACTTGAAATTGATAATCAAATGCACACTACAGAGATGTTTTAACTTGATTGTGATACATGGAAACTAAAATTACAATATTTTAACTAAATCTAAAACATTTATTTGAAAAACGACATTAAGGGAAAAATAAGAAACTAACTACTCCTGTTTCATCTTTCTTCTTCCTCTTTTATACTTCAAAAAGTCTCCACGTGTCCTCTAGATCAAATCCCACCACTTCTTTTGACCAATGGGAGAGTTTTGAGCAGTTTTTGCCTTTTGATGATTTTTGGCGGGAAAGGCACAATTTGACCTCTGTTGACTTTAGGCTGCAACTAGGGGGGGGGGGTGGAGTAGGTGATATGATGAGGGGGTTTGAGGTGATAAGGGTGCAGGGATAAGGGTGGTGGAAAAGGTGAGTTGCAGGGTTTTCAGGCAAGTGGTGGTGGTAAGCAGGAGGTGGAGGGAAACCAGTATTTGACTGGATTTTGACTTGGGGTCCAAAATAGAGAAAGGGTCAAAAGGGTCAAAATGGCAGGGGTTCAAATCTGTTTTGACAAGTCTAAGCTTAGGTTATTATGACAAGGACCAAAGTGTAATTTTCCAATTCTTGAAGGAACATCTTTGCCAATATACCAAAGTTGTCATAAGGACCAAAATTGACAATTTCCAATAGTACAAGGATTAGTTCTGACAATTTCAAATTTTCCAGGGACCAAACTTGACAATTTTGAAAGTTCAGGGACCTAAGTTGTAAATTTGTAATTTTAAGTTTCAAGGACCAATTTTGACAACTTAGGAATCCCTAGGGACTCAAAAAGATATTTTTCTTTATTTGGATTTACCAGGGACTATTTTTGACAACTTTTGAAACTTGGGGGACTAAAACTGCCAATTATGCAAATTTTATACGTTTTTTACCAGATTTTGATATTTTTGCATTTAAAACATATAAAACACTTATTTGTGATATTTTTATCATTTTGATGCATTTCTGAGTGTTTTCAGATGTTTTTGCAGTTTAAACAGTACAAAAATGATGAGTATTTAGACACTCATCAATGGTCTTCATCAAGCACCTAAAGCTTGGTATGAAAGACTTTCCACTTTCTTATTGCAACATGGTTACATGAGAGGAGCAATTGATAAGACTTTGTTAATCAAGAGAGATAAGAAGGATATCATGCTGGTTCAAGTTTATGTAGATGATATCATCTTTGGAGCTACAAAACAGTCTATGGTGAAAGAGTTTGAGCAGCTGATGCAACATGAATTTCAAATGAGTTCTATGGGTGAATTAACTTTCTTTTTGGGTCTTCAAGTTAAACAGTCAAAGGATGGAATTTTCATAAGTCAAGATAAGTATATCTCTGACATTCTTAAGAAGTTCAACTTTGATGCTATGAAGCCCATCACTACACCTATAAAGTCTATCAACTCATTGGGCAAGGATGAAGATAGTCAACCTGTAGAAGTCAAGCTTTACAGATCTGTGATTGGCTGTCTTATGTACTTAACTGCATCTAGACCTGATATCATATTTGCTGTTTGTTTATGTGCAAGATATCAAGTCTCACCCAAGGTCTCTCATATGAATGCAGTCAAGAGGATTTTTAGTTATTTGAAACAACAACCTAAGTTAGGGTTGTGGTATCCAAAGGATTCACCTTTTCACTTGGAAGCTTTTTCAGATAGTGATTATGCAGGTGATAATTATGATAGAAGATCAACCACTGAAGGATGCCAGTATCTTGGAAGAAGATTAGTTTCATGGCAATGTAAGAAACAAACCATTGCAGCAACATCATCCACTGAAGCAGAATATGTTCCTGCTGCAAGCTGTTGTGGACAAGTATTATGGATGCAGAATCAACTTTTGGATTATGGGTTCAACTTCAAGAATACTCCTATCAACATTGATAATGAGAGTACAATTTGCATTGTGAAGAATCCAGTTTATCACTCCAAAACCAAGCACATTTAGATTAGGCATCACTTTATCAGAGATTGTTATGAGCATAGGCTCATTAATGTTGTCAAGGTTCACACAGATGATAATGTAGCTGATCTACTCATAAAAGGATTTTATGTTTCAAGATTTAATCACTTGGTGGTGAGTATTGGTATGATTAATTATTAAGCTACATTTAATGGGATGACTTCTTAGTTAGTTAGATAGTCCTATGCATTGTTTAAAGGGAGGATAAACAATGTCTTTTTGCTGATTTTGCCATTGTGAAGAAGAGAATGGAAAAGTACTGCTTTTTGGTTATCTGAAAGTACTGCTTACGTGGAAAGCACTGCTTGTCTTATCAGCGTACTGTTCCAACGGTCAAAAGATGGGTTTCTTGTTATTATGGGCTGTGATTTTTCAAATCTTACCTACAAATAACTACCCTCCATTTTTCCATGAACTAGTGAGGTTAAAGAAAGACTTTGAAGCTCAAGCTGCACAGCTGATGAGATTGGCCAACAAGTTTAAAAGATTAAAGAAGTTTGTCTGGCCTTTGGTTCAACATCACAGATTGTGGGTCAAGTCTCAGAAGAAGAAAGGAAGGAAGTTTTAAAAGGTTTCTAAAGGTAAAAAGGTTCACACGCAATCTTCATTCCAATTGGGGAGGAATTTAGAACAACAGAATTTAAATGAAGATGCTCAAGCTTATGAAGATGTTGTTGATACTTTTGAAGAGTCACAAAAAGAAATTAAAGAAGCTGAAGTAACTGAGCCACAAAGTACTGATTTTCAAATTCAAAGTACTGAGCCTCAAGGTGCTGGTGTACAAAGTACTGATGATCAAGGTGCTGGTGATCAAGGTACTACTGCTCATCAAGGAACATACAGACAAGAGCTAATCACACCAAGGACTCTAGATTTTGAAGAAGAAGCTGGTCTTTCAACAGTCCTACAGGAAAAGGAAGCTGACACACCCAAGGTAGAGCACACTGCAAGTGATGATGAGACAGTTGCTCAAATATTGCAAAATCTATCAAGACCAAGAGGTGTTAGTATTCCAGGAATTGTTGAAGAACAACTTCAAGCTTCTCAACCAGTGTTAGATCCTAAAGACAAAGGTAAAGGTAAATTGGTTGAAACAAAAAAGAAGAAGCTCACTTTGCCTGAAATCAAAGCTATTGAAGTAGCTAAGAATGAAGCAGCTGCTAGGGAGCTACAAGCTCAATTGGATGCTGAAGTTGCTATACCAGAAAAACTAGCTGTTATACCACAGAGACGACCTAGTATTGCTAAAGAAAGGAATGCTATGATGGCATAACTGAAAGGAAGAGGTTATAGAGGTCTACACAAACTTAAATATATAGAGATGAAAGATCTGTATGATGCTGTTAGAGAAGCATATCAGAAGGAAGTTGCTGGGATTATTCCTTTTGATGATGAAAAACAGAATGAGGATGCAAGAAAAAGAAGCTTAAAAGGAAAGAGAACAACTGAAGAAGAAAAGCCATCAAAGAAGATAGAGTTGAGAACTGATACAGTTGATGAGCTGAGAAATTACTTAAGAGTTATAGACTTTGATCATCCTAAATCCAAAGTGTTGATCCCAGTTGAGCAAACGATCTAATGTAGAAACTGACTTAAACAAAGACTTATTAAGTATTACTCGGAATTTAATACTTAATCTTAAGACGAAGAACAATGAACATTCAACACCTCAATATTATTATTAATACGAATACTCTAATAAGTATTAGAGTTTTACAAACTTTAAGTGTATCGACCTTAGATATAAAACATACGTATATCTAATCTAACCTAGAACCTCCTTTTATAGGCTAAGGAGTCCTTTACATAATATAATACGTAACCTACAAGATAAATATCTTTTCCATATTTATCTAACACAAAATATTAAACTGACTATACAAGACTAGCAGTGGTTACATTACAATATCCGTGGTTACACAATACTACTAGCCGCGGTTTGTCTTCAGTAGTGGATCCATTCTTCTATCCGTGGTTTCATCAACTCTGTCCGTGGTTCCAACACTTAGAATAATTCTTGAACCAAGGAACCAAAAACCCAACACAAAGATGTTGCAGTAAAGAAGTCTAAGATAACTACAATTGAAGTAGCAGAATCAAAAGATGGAAACTATTTGATGTTCCATAGAGAAGATGAAAGCTTCAGAGTATTTAATTTTCTATAGGACATATTGCACATTATTAACAGAGAGGATTTGTGGCATTTATACCAATTGGTGCAAGAATATTTTGAACACATTCCATCAAATGGAGTTGGTTTAGTCTTATTTGGAGATCTCACAACGATCTGGGAAACTGAAGAGACAAGCACTGATGCAATCTGGCAAAACCAAGAAGTTTGGGAGGTTACCAGCTGGAGATTCTTTGAAGAATCAGGAGTGCATGTTTTGGAATTAGAAGATGGGACTATGATCCATATGTTAGCTGAAAGAAAATATCCACTGACAAGAGATCTTATGAGAAGAATGATGGATCATGGTATGGAAGTCGAAGATGAGAATGAAACAGTCCTAATGGTGATTGAATTATTTATCAGATGGACAACTATGGCTGATGATGAAGCATAAGTACTGCTATGGTTTTACTTATTTAAATTTTTGAAAAATAAGTACTTTATTCAAAGTACTGCTAGACAAACAGTACTTTAATCAAAGTACTGCTTGCAGCACAAAACCAGTGAAAGATTTTTTAATAAGCAAACTTTTGTTAAAGTGCAAAATATTTTGAAACAAAAGTTAACTGCAAGAAATGGTTTTTGAGATAGAAGGTTATCAGTCTACCATGTCTATCAAAAGGACTGGCTAATCCATTAGCAAACGGCTCTGGTAAAGATATCTCAAATCCGTTAATAGTTGACAACTTGCTAATAAGTTATATGGTAATCAACTCACCATATCTGATATAGTGAAGAGTTGGCTAGTCCACAAGAAAAATGGCTTGTGGTAAAGGCTGTGGAAAAACCATTTATATGGTAATTAGTTCACCATGGTTACAAGAACTAACTAGTCCAAAAGGGTACGACTTTTGGTAAAGACAAAACAAATCCGTTGATAGCCGATGATTTGCTAAAAATCATATGGTTATCAATGTACCATGGTTTTACACACCTAAACATTGGCTACTCCAGAGTTAATGACTTTGGTAAAGAGACATCAAAATCCATTAAATTTTCAATGATTCACCTCTCACAGGAGTTTACACACCTGGAAGTGACGAGAATAGACTGAAACTTTATGATCTGTGTACAATTTGCCATATGTTGCTGAGTAGCTAAAAAGATGAAGATTGGAGATAGTTGCTTAAAAGAATTACTTATAAAGACTATTTTGATGATGATAATACAAGCACAGAGAGTACAAAATAAATCTGAAGATACTGATACAATCTTTCCTTGAAGACAAAGATGTTAAAGTTAAAGATACAAAGAAACTTGAAGTCAAGCAAGTAGAATTCAAGTTAGGGGAGGATTGTTGGGACATAAAGTCAAAGTACTGCTTAATGAAGAAAGTCAAAGTACTGCTCATTCATCAAAGTACTGCATGGATAAAGGACTGCTATGCAAATCGTTAAGGATTATTATGTAATTCTAGAATGTTCTTAGTATAGATTACTTGTCGTACAAGGATTAGAGTTGTAAACCGACTAGGGTTATCCTTATTCCTATAAAAGGACCCCTAGATTGGCATTAGATATACGTTCTTAGAATACGACTTTAGAGAGAATATTAGAGCTGTTAGGGATTGTTAGTGAATCTGTGTATCAAGCAGGTTCAAAGTATTAATAAAATTGTTGAAGTTAAAGTTATTCTTCTTACCTTTATTGAAGTAGTTTCCTCATACTTAGTAAAGTTATATCAGTGTTTCATTGTTAGTGACTTAGGATTTATCCGAGGTTGCTAAGCCCTTACAAGCTACATAGTTAGTTTGGTCAGAGTATATCGATCCAACAAGAAAGAATGTAAGTTCACCCATCATAGACATTTCAAAATGTTTTTTCATAAGTTTTGAAAAAGCATTTGAGTATTTTAAATGTGTTGACCCAAAAATGATGTCATCCACATAAATTTGAACGATTAAAATGTGTTCCCCGTGATATTGTATGAAAAGTGTTGGGTCGACTGAACCTTTAATTAAATTATTGGCAATGAAAGGATGATAACTTATCATACCACGCCCAAGGAGCTTGTTTGAGACCATAGAGAGCCTTGTTCAGTTTGTAGACGTGAGTAGGGAACTCTGGATCAACAAATCCTTCTGGCTGACTAACATAGACCATTTCTTTCAGTTTTCCATTGAGAAAAGCAGTTTTGACGTCCATCTGAAAGACCGTGATGTTCATGTGAGCCGAAAATGCCAGAAAGATCCGAACAGCCTCAAGTCTAGCAACCAGTGCGAATGATTCCTCGTAATCAATTCCTTCTTCTTGTCTATAACCCTTAGCCACCAGACGTGACTTGTTTCTGATAACCGTACCTTCAGCATCCAATTTGTTTTTCCAAATCCATTTCGGACCAATAACATAGACCCAAGTTGGTTTTTCAACCAATTCCCATACTTCAAGACGTTTAAACTGATTAAGTTCTTCTTGCATGGATTCAATCCAATTTGTCATATGTCATGGCTTCCTTAATATTTTTGGGTTCAGCTTGGCAGACGGTGAGTGCATAAATGCAATGTTCACCGTCAGTCTGAAGGCGTTGTCTAGTTATGACTGGTTGATTCGGGTTTCCAATGATGTTCACAAGAGGATGGTCTTTAGTCCAACGATGTGTGGAGGGTTGATGTTGATATACATTCTGCAAATTTAGAGGATTCAAATGACTTGTAGATGATTCCGCAACATCAGAAGTGGCAGAAGCATTTGCAAACGGGTTGAAGAACGCATTTGGATCATAATCTGCAGGTGGGGGTACTTCATTGTTCAGAAGATCATTATCTTGTTCAGCATCATTGGATGCGGTTTATTCGACTGTTGTTGTAGAATCAACTGGTGGTGCTTCCTCAACAATAGTTGTTATAGCAGGTGTATCAGGTATTGGATTATGATCAGGTTGAGCAGCGGAAACATTTGATACATCTGGTGCACTTTCATCAATATCATCACTAAACAGAGGAGCAAATAGCTGTTCCATTTGATGCCGAGTAAGTTGTAAATTGGGTTCAACTGATGATGGGGTTTGAGGGAAGTTTAGACGGTTATGTCCGGGTTCCAAGCTGTTATGCTCAGAAGCCATTGTGAATATAAACAAAGAAATGTGTAATAAGTATGAAACTGATTAGCTTCCCCCTGATTGAAGAAGTTTCTTAATCAGCTTCCCCCCAAACTGACAATTGTCTTTAGCAGATTCGAAACATTGATGAAGTCGACATTTCCTCTAACTTTTGAAGTTTTCAGTATGCAATGGAATTTGTAGATGAGCAGTGAACCACACAATGTAAATCTGACTTATTGCAGAAAATCCGTTCGGGGGTAACATACAAGAAATCAACAAAATCTTCTCACGTATGTAGATGCTTCACACCAAACAAACCACGAAAGACTAAATTAAACGACTTCCCCCTGAATGCTGCGGTCTATCGGAATAATAATGACCTGTGAGTATGCAATTTCTCAATAAAATGACCGAGTGTGGGGCATCATATCATCATATTTAGGTAACTTCACATACGATAACCCTGAGAAAGTGAGACGATAACACCAAAGGGAGACGTTTGAACCACAGATCGTCTCATTTCTTCCCCCTAATTGAAGAAATCCAAGAAGAGATAGGGTTTTCGCAAACGACATCAAGGAAACAATGAACACCTACACTATCTTCCCCCCGATGTTTTCATTGAATCAGAATCATACACCACAGAGACAGCAAAACCATGTATAAGGAGACAGCGAAACCATGTATGGCTGATTAATCGAACAAGTGTGAAGTACCATAAATATCACGAGAGAATCAACTGCTGAAAAAAAAAACTTCTCTGTTTATTATGTTGATCATCAGTTGTGTCATTGTTGTAGGAAGCATTTTGTTCTTCTGTTGTCAGAGATTCGATTGGAGGTGCAACTACAGCAACGGTTGTTGTGGTAGTTTCAGGTGTATCTGAAATTAGAGTATAGTCAGGTTGTGCAGCAGAAACATTCGATACATCTGAAGCACGAATTTTGACAGAATCTTTAACCAGAGGAGCAAGCAATGTTTCCAATTCTTGACGATTAACTACAATGGTGGAGCAGCTGATGGATCATTAAATTTTTGTGGTGAGAAATGGGTCCTAAGCTGTGTTACTTAGAAGCCATTGCTATTGTACCTGTATAGAAAGTAGGAGGGAGAAACATGGAAAAGACATGGATCCCCAAGTGTAACTGGGTTCCAGATGTTAGAAGCATAAAGATGTAGTGTCAATAATCTTCTTGACACCTGAACATGCTATTTTGATGATTTCCTTTCCTACCTCAGGGATGGATGTTGTGGGTATCACAGTAGTTTTAGTGCAACTACTTAGTATCTTGCCTGTAGGAATCCACCTAAGACCAACAGTTTTGAAAACTCTACCCGTTGGTATCCATCTAAGGTTAGATATAGGGGATGTTGAAACTTCTTTTGGGAAGAGTCTGCGTCCTATATTGATCCACCTATTAAGTTTCTGAAATTTTAATTTTAGATCAACGGGTTTATTTATAACTGTTTGTTGAGTAAACTTAGGTTTTAGTTTGCTACTACAAGCAGTGTTCAGTAATACACTCGAAGGTGATACACTAGGTCGTGAACCTAAGATTCCATCCTTTTGGAGTAGTGCCCTTTTCCTAGCCTTTTCTAGATCATAGTTCTTGTGCAAGTCATTTGTATCATATGAATATTGAATTTTGATGCTCGGTTTAGACATTGTTTTCGAACTAATCCTAGACTGGCCAGAAGCAGTCACTTGTTGAGGTTTAACAGAAAAAGGTATAACAGAGACATAAAAAACTTTCTTAGGCCAGGAATGTGGAGTGATTGGTTTTGACAAATGATTATTCTCAACAACTTGGGAAGCAAATCGTGGTTTTAAAGATTTTGATCGTTCAGATTTAAAAGCAGTTGGTTGTCTAACTACTGCTTGGTTTCTGATTGGTTTTAGAGACGATTTCCCTAAGATTGTTGGTTTTGCAAAATTAGTATCCACACTCTTGTCATTTAATCTTCTCAATTTGTTTTGTAAAGCAACATGTGCAAGCCCATTTGCTTGAAGTTGAGTCTTTAAATGCTCATTTTTTTTACTAATGTATCCACACGATTACTTTGTTCATTCAAAGATTTGCTATTTGGCTCAGAGTTTAAATTTTTTTTTTGCATTTTAAGTTCAAGAGACATGCAATGAGCCTCAAGTTTAGAAAAATATTTGTGAAACTGAGCAATGGTCTTTTTGAGAAGAATGTTTTCAGATTCAAGAGTTTGTTTTGACGTATCAATTGAATTGTTTGCAAGTAAGGGCTCAGACATAAGACAGTTGTCTGGACATTGTGCAACACACTGGTGAACCTCTCCTTCATTTCTGAAATTAGGTTGCTCAGTTTGTTGTTTCGCATTTGCAGGCAGAATATGATCAATAGTAGATTGTAGCTCGACCGTCTGCTCTGTGTCAGTGTCATAGGTGGGTACGATATCTTCCTCAACCATTTGTTCTTTGTCAAAGTTGGGCTCTGTGTCATAGATGGGTATGATATCTTCCCCTGATCTGCTGCTGTCATCCTGCTTTTCCAATGCTGTAACCTCATTATCCGCATTACCGACAGTTAATGTAATCACAACATTCCCAACAACCCTTTGAGCATTCCTTCCTTGTACATCAACTCTTTCACCTTGCACGACTGTTGGATCTCGGTAATTGGATGAAGTCTGAAGCTTGGAATTGTTAAGTATTGAGTTTATCATCTTATTCAGAACCATCCATCCTTCGTGCAATTCCACAAATGAATTTTCATCTTCAGAATCATCAGTAGCAAGGTTTGGTGTTGAAGGTTTTAAGCAGTAGATGGAAGGTGAGGAGATTTGTGAAGTCAGCATACTTGAAAGGCCGATATAGTGAATTTCTATTTTTCCCTCCAAAAATAATTTTGAAAAATTTTTGCTCCCAAAATTTGAAATCCACTATAAAATTCAATTGAAAGGTTGTAAGAAAAATTTGAGTTTTGACAATTTTGACGTCAAATTTGACCCGAAAAATTCGAATTTGGGCCCAAAAATTTGAATTTTTGACCAAACTTTTCATAGTTAAACCAAAATTTGAATCTCGCATAAAAATTGAACGTTTAGTCTCCTCTAGAAATTAAAGTTTACACAAATTTTCTCGCCAATTTTTTTTTTTTTTTTTTTTTTTTTTTGAAGACTTGTGTTGTTGATGGATCTTTGTAGTCGAATGAAACTAGATGTTTGTTGAAGAAGTGCTTATGTGTAGAAAACCAGCTTATGCGTAGAGATATGCTTAGGCGTAGACAAGATGCTTAGGCGTAGACAAGTACCTTATGCGTAGAAAGAAGCTTACGCGTAGAGAGAAGCTTACGCGTAGAAAGAAGCTTACGCGTAGGCTTGAGATAAAAGGTTAGCTTAGGCGTAAACCAAAGGTTTAACAGTAAGAACCTTATGCGTAAGATTTTCTTAGGCGTAAGACAAGCTTATGCGTAGAAAATGCTTATGCGTAAGATGTTTACTCGTAAGCTTTTATGCTTATGCTTAAAACTAGGGTTTTAACCCAGAAATCCTTTACACTTATCCCAGTGTAAAAGATATCCAAAGTCGAAGTGTTTTCAGGCTTATCTTAGGAAGAAAACACTGAGTAAACCAGTATCTCTGAAGATCAAATCAATGAAAAGCTTACGCGTAATTTTAGGGTTTTCTTACAAGTAGAAAAAACCAACTTTCACCAAAAACTGATTTTATGTGCAAAAGTATTTAGAAACCTGATTTTTATGATGAAATAGCTTCAATATCACCAAAATAACACAAAAGTATGAAACTTGATGATCCAAAACACGTTTTCACCTTACGCGTAGAAAACACTATACGAATCAAAACAAGCTTAAAAACACTGAAATACACGTAAAGTTTCAAACTTTTTGCCAAAAACTTAAACTTTATCACCAAATAACCTTGAAAGTACAAGAATCTTGAATTTTAAAATGAAAAAAAATAATATTTTGAAGCGTATGAAAGTTTAGATATCGAGACTTACGCGTATAGTATAAGAACTCAAAACAAAATCATTTCACCCAACTATTTGGCGAATGATACCACTGTTAGGTCACCATTTATGTAACATAAGCATCAACATAAAGAAATATAGAGAAGAAAGGATTGGATGAACATGAGCACAATTATGCGTAAGAAATGAAAGAAAGATTATGCGTAGGATAAATGTGAAAGTGAACAACCAACCTTCATATGAAGGTTTACAAGGCTATTTTTAGGAGATGGAGCTAGGACAATACTCCTAGTCCCTTCCTTTCCTTATTAGGCTTGGGCCAAGGCTTTTGGGCCTTCTACATAAGCCTTAGCACAATAACAAACATAAAGGCCTAATTAAGCTAACTATTACATATTAATTACTAACACTTGTAATCTAGTTTAGGAATGATTCCAACAGAGTTGCCTTTTGAGAGAACTTCATATGTGTTGTTGTTGGTATGAGCATGTGGAGAATCAGCACGATATTTTCTCCCATGAACTTTGGATCTCCAATCCTGCATGTAGACAGTTAGCAATAATGTTCCCGACATAAGAGTTCAGATATTTTGTACAGGAATATCCCAATTCGCTGGCGCGGATTTAGACGAATCTTAAACCGGATGGTCATTGGGATGTCCCCGTACTCAATATCGTTACTCTATCATTGTGAGTCGCTGGAGTGTACCGAAGTATCAGTCCACGACTATAGACCGTTTGAGACCACCGCGAACACTAAGCATAACCCACAAGGAGTTACCGAAGTGACCTGCTGTTAGTGCTGTTTGATGTTGACCCTGGCAGGAGTTTCCATTCAATCAATAAGGATCACAATTGTGAATCCCCTCATAAATGTTCTCGGCAGATTTCTAGGATCTGCGAAGGACTCTAGAATGTTTCACTTGCGTTCTTATTTGTTGAACGACAAGTGATGAAAAGTCAAGTGTTCCTAAGAGATCTTTTAATGAATCTCGTGGCTCTAGACTCAATAGTGCGCTTTGGTTTTCCTAAGCAGAGACTAGGGAGAGGGGCTCTATCTTCAATCCCAACAATCTCTAAGAGAGAGCCGATAGATTACGTAGGGTTCCCAGTGAGAATGAAACAAGCTCTATTAAGAGAACTTAAGTGGTTAAGAAGGTTTAGTGCATTGCGTAACTGGGTCCATGACGACTTTGTCTTCAATACCGGTGTCATCTTGTGACAATCAGTAGCATATGAATTGAACCAGGTGTCTGCCCTAAGTTGAATAATTTGGAGGGCTATTTCTTTTCACCCTTTTGTTAACTTTTCTTTTTAATTCTTCAACTCCTTCTTTCTCCGATTCTCATTTCTCCTTTACCTAAGGACTTCTAAATTCTAACTATTGGTGATGTCCTTGGGTAGATCCCTCCAGCTCTAGCGGATCATAGGACGTTTATTCCTAAACTTAGTCACCTTATAACTCCATGACTATCCTAAGTTGCCATAAAACCATTTTCTTGAAAATCTCTCAAAGTGTTTATGAATGAAAACATGTTTGTAACACTTCGAGTGTTTTGTATTTTCAGAAATACTCCCCCTCCACATGTGCTTATTGTAACAACCCCAATTTCGTGATACGCAGCATAATTTAAATTGGGTGTTACTTCATGGCACAACAGTCATAACAATAGAAAACGAACTCTAATGGTGTCGTTTTAAAAAAATTTATCATTCGAATTATATAAATATCATACTTTACAAAATGATGTCCCAAATAGTTCCAAGTTTACAAAATACATTAAATGGGTTTTCGAATGATAATAAAATTTATAGCCTTCTTGAGTATCCGTGCTCCTCCGTGCCAGCCTCGTACAATATGGAACTGAAATACATGCTTAAAACTGTCAACACAAAGGTTGAGTGAAATTCATAGAGTTTGTTTGATGGTTGAACACATTATGTTTGTAGTATGAGCTATAGACTCACATCAATGGTTTGAAAACAAAACAGTTGTTATTACACTAAGCATCATGCAATCAAGGCATTAACGTGTTCCAAAATTAATATCGGTGCATGCCCTATTAGGTAAAAATTGCCGTTTTTACCAATGTTACTCAAATATAGTGCGTTTGTTTGCCTACTCGGTCAACACAAACGGGATTCGTCAATCCCAATAGATCTATTCACAATATTCGCGCCCACTCTCACTAGTGATTAATGATTCATGATTAAGGGACTTAAGTTTGGCAAATGCGGTAACTTAGTACTAATAAAACAATCAGATAAGTATACATTTTGAAAGCAATGTGTTCGGTTTAAAATAAAGCGTGTATCTCCCCCAAGGGTTTGTAAAACAATTAAGTAATAAAAAGTGGGAGTATGAACTCATAGTAGTGATCAGCAGCGGAGTGTAACGATATAATGTTTATCAACGTAGAGTATGACAAGATCACGATCTTTAACGATTACCTAAGAAAGCATAGTATTCCTGTTTTAGTATATTGTATGATATAAGTGTACAAGTATATGTAGTTTGTTAGCTTATGATGTTGTACATGAATCCTTATGTTAAAGTATTCCTTAAATGTTGTTTGGCTATCAAAATCAAGAGGTCGTGAAGTAGTTTAACATGTCATATGGTCATTTACTTAGTTTGTCAAAGTCTAGTGAACAAGTTTTAAATAAACATGTTTTGGTCATTAGACTTATACTAGCCGTGCGGCTAAGTTATGGTTAAGCAATAATAATCAAGACCATATTAAGGATGTGTATAAGTTAGACAACCTCAAGACAACAATCTCGACTTAATCTTGGCTTTGTATTAGCCTCAAATGATCAATATATCACTTAAAGTTCTCACAAAGGTTGTTTTCTAGTCAACAACAGGTCAGCATAGTTTTTGCCGTTTTTAGGTTTTGTCGTTCACTTTCTGCTTATGTGCTCTTGAGTTTTTGTAGAAAAAGTCATTATGAGCAACTTTCGTATTTTACACTTTTGCTTATTCGGAACAGAAAAGGTCAAAATTGTGATTTAAAATCGTATCAGCAAGCTTTTGTTCCAACACTATATTTTCATCTAGTAAAACTTAACTAGGCATAACTTTTTAACCACAAGTCCTTTTTAAGTGATTTAAAAACTCAAGTTTATATTTTTATATTATCTAACAGATTCCTAAGCTTAATCAAGTCTAAGGTCCAAAGTTTACATATATCAATGGTCTAATTACAAGTATATACTAATATTTCATTGCAGAAAGTTTGGCTGCACATTTAGCCCTGCCAAACCGACCATAAGTTGAGTTCTACAATCTGTTTTGACACTCGGCTTTCGCTAAAATTCAAGTTTAGGTCTTGGCTACATTTCATAAAACTGAGTCGACTTCCAGAAATGGCCATAACCATGGGCTATTCCCAAATGAAATATGGTGTGCAGATTTTGACATGTTTTGCCATTTTGGCTCTCATTTACTCATCGAGAGGAGTTATGAGGTGCGCCACCTGGTGAAACGACCGTAAGACATAGTTCTAAAAATATATCTTACTGAATTAACCTCAAGGTTTACTAAGATGATCAGTTTAATCAAACTTTATGACTGTTTCATAATTCATGTTCATAGAACTTACCTAGGACTTGTTTTAGCTTGTTTTTATGGTCACAACCTCATATACAACATCAATTAAGCCATATTACATATACTACTTATATCAAGTTACATCAAATAATTATAGAGATTATTACAATCATATTGAATGACAAGAAAATAAACTCAATTCTTACAAGAATTAGGATGACAAGTTACTAGTACAACAAGAACAATTCAACCCTTAACCCTTCTAATCTCTAATCCTTGTCTTGAATCTTCAACCCAATTGATTCTAACCCTTGTTAATCACCAAATAATCCCCTTTATCTCAGCCCCTAACACCTTGAATAACTCCAAATCTAACCATTGAATCACTAAAACAACACTTGGACTATGTAGAGCTCACTTAGGCATTCATCTTTCTTGTGTAACTTATTGTGTGAATCAAAATGGATGATGGTGATATAGGTTGAGGGATGAACGACCAAAAGGGGAGGGATGAGAGGTTTTTGGTTTATTTTACATGCAAAAGAGATGTGTAGGTGAATTTATCATCAAGTGGGAGACATAAGGTGATGTGTGTAAGAGTTGGTGTAATAGGAAGAGGCCATGTGGCCTTGTGGTGAGGCATTGCATGCCACCTCAAAAGAGAGGTGGTAGTGTGTGTATTTGGTACATAATTTTAGTTTATGAGGTGTAGTTTGGTCCCGGTGATTACTAATGTTAAGTCCTTAAGTCACGAAACTTAAAACTAGGTAAAGTAAAAATGTAATACTTATAAAAATGTTAAAACTTATCAATATACTCTAACTAGGTATATTAAATGTGTGATAAGGCTCAGAGGGTGCGTCTATGTTGTTAAAACCTAATAACGTAGGTTTGAGTACGCGTCTTACGTAAAGAGTAAAATATATACTTAAAAATGATAAAGTAGTAATAGTTCATATAAATTATGATTATTGGTGAAAATAAAGTATTTTGAACATATAGACTTATCGTAGTCTTGTGTTGGTTACAAGGAAAATTACCAGTTACTACCGGTTATCGTATTTGCTTTTACGTTACGGTAAAAGTGAAATAGTCAAAAGTCAAAGTTAAAGGTCAACTTTAAAAAGTCAAAGGGTAAAATAGTCATTATACCTTATGAAAAATTACGGGTTGCTACACTTATGAGTTTTGACTGAAATCTGCACAGTAAGGGTAGAGCGCGCACTTTTGAATTGATCGACTCAAGATAGAGAATTCCCCGCGAGACACGGTTACATCACTGACTAGGTCAGCTTGAAGTTGTAAACACTCCTTGATGAGGAGGTTAGACCCGTCAAGGTTCATGTCTACCAGGAGTTTATCGGATGGTACATTCTACTAAGACTAGTCCTTTGCGAGACGCATTTACATCACTAGCGAACTAGTTTGAAATTATTACCCGTCCTAGACAAGTCTTTTCGATTTACGACATTTTAGAGCTCGTCAATTCAATGGTTAAGTCTATGCACATTTAGATTCATTCAAAATCCAACATAATTGTATCACACAATTTTTCTCCCCCTCAAAAATGGCATATTAATGTTATTTTTGATAAGATTTTGATATCGAATATGGCCATTTCGAGTTTTGCGGGAAGATTTCCACAAAGAAAGTTTTTTGAACAAAGACATTTAGCAAATAATCCCCGTCAACAAGTGATATTAACTTTTGAGGTTTTGAAAACACGAGAGGGAATACTTGTTCTTTTGAGCAAAATTTTGAAAAATATTGAAAGTTTGATAAATCTTACTCAAAAGTAAGAAGCTTTTGCTCCTTTTATAAGGATTGTGTCACTGATGTGTACCACAGGGTTCTTTCATTACAAGAACGGGTTGTACACTGCTATTTATGTACAAACGATAATGAATAAATGAATCAAATATCAAAATACAATTAAGAGTGTTTAAAGAGTACCCACCGATTACACACGACCCGGGACTTTATCTTCACGTTGAAACGTCAAGATAGAGAAACTTTGTTGTCCTCCCACATAGCTCTCTAACCTTCTCATCTGATCTTGGTGGAACAACCTTTCATCCAGTCTGGTAATAAACCTGCGAGCTTCCTTGCGTTCTTCAGAATTCCATCTCTTCTTTGAACCAATGCCAACTTCAAAATCCTTTAACCGATAAGCTAACCCATCTCGAACCATCTTCAATGTTGCATCACAGAAATTATGGATCTCGTCAAATGCCATGAAACATGTGTGATGATTTTCACTGCGGTAGACGTCCGAACTTCGGTTTATGCATGATAGTTTA
This sequence comes from Chrysanthemum seticuspe, assembly GCA_019973895.1. Classification (NCBI taxonomy): domain Eukaryota; kingdom Viridiplantae; phylum Streptophyta; class Magnoliopsida; order Asterales; family Asteraceae; genus Chrysanthemum; species Chrysanthemum seticuspe. The sequence continues at coordinate 216,932,239 of BPTQ01000001.1, read as the reverse complement.
CTGAGCATGTTGATTGAGTTCGGGAAAGTGCATCAGCGGTTTTGTAAGATTAATCTGCTTCTAGTAAGATTCGACTCCAAGTTGTAGATCTTCAACACATTCTTGAATGACTTTGCGGCGAATGAAGATCAGCAGGGCAGTGATGAACTGAAGTTGAATATCTGTTGAGAATTGTTGCATCCTTCCTTGTACCTTTGCAAGGTACATGTCTTCGATGTCGTTGAGTGACAATCTTGAGAAATCAGCCTCAGTAAATCATACTCTTGTTCATCTTGTCGTTTGACCTTGAGCTTGGACAAGAACAAATAGCCCCACTTTGTTTCCAGTGTAACTCCCATCACAGCAACTATTCTCTTCTCATTCTTTATCTCCTTGTTTGACCTTTGTACTTAACAGCTTCTGTAGTAAAATCTCCTCCTTGCTGGCCAATGATGATGCCGTATTTAGCATAAATGTCGTACTCCACCACCTTGTCAACATACAAATTTGGTTGCGTCTTCTTCAATGGAAATATTATTAGAGAAAACTGCAGCTAGAATGTTGAAGGTAAGTGAGGTTGCATACTTCTTGCTTACGCTACTGCCGTGTTGAAGAAACTCTAGGTCGTTGTTGAAGAAGAAACGGTAAGGAATCTTTGGTTGCTTGGGTAGGCCAATTGTTGGTAGAGGATTTGTCCAATTAGTGTAGTAGGGAGTGTTATCCTTCCTTGTAAAGTCGACGTTCAATTCGGGATTTAGCCAGTCGATGTTGTTAGACATTTCACGGGCAATGTTGTCCAGATGGTATTTGACCTCAACTGCGCTGCAGGCTCTGTCTTTCAACAAGTTAAATGCATCGTTCTTTATCCCGCGTAGCACTCGTTTCATCATCTTCTTGACCTTGAACTCATCTTGGATAATCTTTACCTGCTCCATTGTTCGACCGTCTACCGGTTCTTGGCATTCAGGAAATCTGGGTGTAGCATCAACCAACTTGATAAACCATTCATTGGTGTCGTCTTTGTCCAACCATGAGACGACAGAACCTTGTTTCTTCTTCTTGGTTCTTGAGGATGATTCTGGTTGTGGTGATGGTCGAGGTGATGGTTGTTGTTGCTCAGGAATGTCTTGATCCTCACCACCGGTATAAATGAAGTGATCACCGGTTTTCTGCAGTGGTGCTGGAGAATCTGCATCTCGAGCTTTCTCAGATGAAGGAGGTCTTTGAGAAGCTTGTATTGTAGGTGTAGTGGTGGGCTTAGGAGGTGGTGGTGGCATGGATAATGATGACCCGCCAGTCTTCTTCTGACGTTTAGCATTCGGGTCTTGATCCTTGTCATCATCATCTATTGGTCGCTTATCCAGACCAGCAGCTTCCTTGCATGATTGCTTCAGTTGATTTACAAGAAGTGCGTCATATAGCTTTGATTCATCAGGTGTGAAAGATGAAACCCGTGGTGACATCTAAAGTACCAGTTGTGAGATCAGATCATCTTCATTGACAACTGGAGGCTGTACTGGTCAGGTTTGCATGACCACCGGTGTTGTTGTGATCACCTGCTTGACCAGTGTCTAGAGTGTTGGGTAGAACTGATTCTTGAACATCTCTTTGGTGACACCAGGGACCATGTTGAGAAGGAAGTAATGAGTGTAGTTCTGAATTTGTTCATTCATTTCTCCTTGGACATCCCTAGTTAGAAATGCCTTGATTTGTTCTCTTTCTCCCTCGAAGTTGTTAGGTCACCATGTTTGTAACACAAGCATCAATATGAGAATTAAGATGAAGGAAGGATCGGATGAACAAGAACTAACAATATGCGTATGAATATAAGAAGAGTTATGCGGGAATATTGAAAGTAAATGAACAACCAACTCTCAAATGAGAGTTACAAAGGTATTTATAGGGAAGGAGCTAGGGCAACACTCAAGCTCCCTTCCTTTACATATTGGGCTTCGGCCAAGGCTTATGGGCTTTCTACATAAGCCTTGCCTTAAGTACTAACATAAAAGCCTAATTAAGCTAACTATTACATATTAATTACTAACACTAGTAATCTAGTTTAGGAGTGATTCCAACAATCTCCCCCTAAGTGTTGGTGATTAATGATTAGAGTGAAAAACGTTGTAGGTGGTGATGCAATAGTAGCTTCGATGTCTCTTGACATTCTTCTTTCTTGTGAGAAGAATTGTCTTGATTCAAACAATCTCCCCAGTGTAGGGATCTTGTTTCTTTTGAAGTATTCTGCTTTGACGTCTTCATTTTCTTTGTTCTTTGTGGTGGTTGTGATAGTATGTTGTGGTTATCTGCATCTGGTCCGCTTCGTTGCTCCAGTGTCTCCACGTCCTTCTCCAACATGCTCACACGCTCATTAACTTTGAGTTTCAGTACTAATGTAGTTCTCTTAGTCTTTAAACTTTGTAGATTCTTTAACTTTGATGAAGAATCATTCTGACTTTGTGTTGCCTCTTGAGAGAAGTTCAATTAGTGTTGTTGTTGGTATGAGCATGTGAAGAATCTGCACGATCGTTTCCACCCACGAGCATCCATAAGAAGAAAACATAAAACATGGGTTAGAAATAATCCAGCGCTTACAAGTTTGAACTTCGAGTGTGTTAACAGCATAGTGTGAAAACACGACTCTAATTCTCACAAAGGCTGTTCCTGAACTGGATTCCCACAAGTGAGATAACGCGATGTACCGAAGTACACCTACAGTTCAGGTGAGTCGCTGAGGTACACCGAAGCATCACCTCACGAATGTAGACCGTTTGAGACACACTAAGCGTAACCCACAAGGAGTTACCGAAATGACCTGCTGTCAGGGCTGTTTGATGTTGACCCTGGCAGGAGTTTCCATTCAATCACTGAGGATCACATGAGTGAACCTCTAATAAATATTCTCGACAGATTGCTAGGATCTGTGTAGGACTCGATAAGGTGTCACTTGCCTTCTTATTGTTGAACGAAAAGTGATGAAATGTCAAGTGTACCTAAGAGATCTTTTGATGAATCTCATGGCTCTAGACTCAATGGTGCGCTTTGGTTTTCTTGAGCGGAGACTGGGGAGAGGGTCTCTTTCTTCAATACCAGCAATCTCTATGAGAAAGCCGATAGCTTACGTAGGGTTCCCTGTGAGAATGAAACAAGCTTCTGTTGAGAGAAACTTGAGTGGCTAAGAAGGTTTAGTGCATGCGTCACTGGGTCTATGACGACTTTAATCTTCAATACGGAGTCATCCAGCGACAACCAGTAGCATATGAATTGAACCCGGTGTCTGCCCTAAGTTGAATAATTTGGAGGGCTATTTATTTTCAACCTTTTCTTTACATTTCTTTTTAATTTTTCAACTCCTTCTTTCTCCGATTCTCATTTTCTCCTTTTTATAATCATACCTAAGGACTTCTAAATTCTAACTATTGGTGGTGTCCTTGGGTAGATCCCTCCGGCTCTGGCGGATCATAGGACGGTTATTCCTAACCTTAGTCACCATATAACTCCTTGACTAACCTATGTTGCCATAAAACCATTTTCATAAAAAATCTCTCAAAGTGGTTATGCTTAAAACATTTTGTACCACTCAAAGAGTTTTATATATTGCAGAAGTACTCCCCCTCCACACGTGCATAAGTATTTTGACAGAAATCTGCACGGTGAGAGAAGAGCGCGCACTTTTGAATTGATCAACTCAAGATAGACAATTCCCCACGAGACACGGTTACATCACTGACTAGGTCAGCTTAAAGTTGTAAACACTCCTTGGTGAAGAGGTTTGACCCGTCAAGGTTCATATCTACCAAGAGTTTCTGATGCAGGTTTTACTGACCAGGTCTTAATATTTATAGTGTCTCGCTATACCTATGGTCTACCCTAGTGCACTAACGGGCAGTCTTCCCAGTCGCGTGTAGTGTAGTAATCGGTAAAGTTGAGGTCGTCCCAAGAGCTATATGTGTTGGATTATTACTAAGTCTAGTGTTACAGATTTAATAAAGGTTTCGATAGGGATTTAATCAATTAAACTACTAATGCAAAATAAAATTCGAGAGGACAAAATTTGGTCAATTCGCCCTAACCTATCAGCGAAGATGCCACCACAGGAGAAATCAGGTGCACCGTCATAAGTCCTGTTGTTCCTGGTCCCCTAAGCCAAGTCATTAAGTACCGCTACATGCTAGATTCATAATAGTAAGTGCCCGGCCGTTAGGAACTTAGACACTACACCCCCCAATTCTTAATTCATCCAAACGATAGGTGATCAGTTGGTCAAATCGCACAAGTAGAAAGGGTCGTCAGTTGGTCATATCTTACCCTTCCCGTCTCAGTCCGCTCACCTAGGGCCAGTTGGTCATATCTCCTAGGCAATTGGCCTCTACCGCTATTCAAAACTACCGAACCAAGGGTGGCTACCAATGAACTATGCATGCATAATTGTACGGAAGTAAAGGTAAAGGCAAACAAAACAATTAAGGAATCATAACTAGGCTAGCACCAAGAGGTGCTTAGCCGCTCATATTAATCATGCAAATCAATTCAATATTCAAAAGTACGAAATACATGAATTGAAAGTAAAAGAAATATAAAACGCTAATGCTTATCGTAGTGGAGTGACTTCTCCCTTGGAAACAGCTCCGTATGCTCCTCTAGACCTGCCTTGAGCTTTTTCCCACATTCTCAGAGTGTTGTGTGTGGAATGGGATGATTAGAAATGCTGAAATTCGTGGGGTATTTATAGGCCAGATATGGGTTACGGCGTAACCAATATAAGAGTTATGCCGTAACCTTCTATTGCTTTGTAAAATGCACTAGATCTGCTGGTTACGGCGTAACCTTATTAGTGGTTACGACATAGTCTTCAATAAACTCGGTTACGTCATAAGTGATGTAGTAGGTACGGCGTAAGTATCAGCGACGTGGAATCTCATTTGACCTAATGTGGTTACGTCGTAACCTTTGGGAAGAGTTACGCCGTAACCTTCTGATAAGTTGGCATACTGAGTCACGCAATAGTTACGGTGTAATGTAAGAGGTAAGTTACGCCGTAACTTCTTCAAAATAGCATACTGTGATAAATCTTTAGATATGTTTCCAGTTCCGCGTCTCTTTAGCTCCAATGCTCGTAATTTACCTGGAAGTGGAAAACAATGAAAAACAAGCATAAATCCATATAAATGATATAAATAACGAACATTAATGGGGGAAATTGACACTTAATATTCAGGACTATTTGATGTTATCAAATATCCCCCCACTTGAACTCTACTTGCCCTCAAGTAGACCTTATTAGATAGATTCCTAAAAAGATATTTTCCATAACCTGGAAAATATGAGTTTACAAATCCCTTATTCTAGAATAAAACAAAGCCGAACACCTCACGAAAGGGGAACAAACACTCAAATCTGTCAACTATTTGAAGTGTTAATTTCGGAGTGATCACTTTATCGCACAATCATAGCATGTATTCTATCATAAGCTTGGCGGTTACACAAATCTCCACCACTAGAGTTAAGGGCTAAACAATTCTCGAAGGCAATATGGGTAGACACGACAAAGGTTATGGGATGACTCGTCATTACTAACATGTCACGGCGAAGTGGACAAAATGAATGATACATGACCAAATCCATGGCCAAGACACCAAAGATTGCTCGCTGCATCACCTACACAAGCTTCATGACTAAAAGGGTAGGATAAGACATGGGATATATAATTGGTGTAAAATAAAAAAACAAGCAGGTAGTCTAAATTTATAACCAAGTCATCACCAGTTACCGTTCGCCCAAAGTTCAAGCTTAGAAGTCAAGAAACTGGATCATGAAATGCAAGGTAGATGTGTCATTAGAGGACGTCGTGATGGGCACACTACCTTTTTCTCTAACTGTTAGCATAACTACCAACTCCAATCTTCAAATGTGACCGAGGTGACCTCTTCGATACTAATCAATAAAGCTCATACTACAGTGCTTATAACATCGCACTTTATAATAACATAATCATAACAACTTTTTTTTAACATAACAAAACATAACATAATATCCACCCACTTGAGATGAACAATTGGAATTCGGGGGGTCTTCAATGATCTTCAGAAATGTTGTCGGTGAAAGCGTGATTTCCGAACCTTTCCACTCGAACCTTGAACTTAGGCAAATGATGACTTCCCAATTACAAATAAACACTACAGGGTAGGCTAAGGTGTATAGGTGTATCAAAACAATATATTGGGTGAACAAAATGAAAGGAATGGCTCAAAAGGGTGTATCTAGGGGTATCTTGCACTAAAGATGAGTGCAACAAAAAAAGGTTTCACATGGGGGTCGAAAAGTCGAAGTGACTAATCGATAGACTCACAATGGTAGGCTGTTTGGGTGATAATCCTATAATATTGCCTTCTAAAACTGAAAAGTCCAAATACATCGAGCTAGCTCAACATCCTCGTCTATGGTCTCGAAATGATGCAAAGGCCAAGTTCTAAAGTTTACAAGCTACCGACACACTCATAATTTGGTGGATTTGGGGTAAAATATTAGAAACGGATAAGGTTAATCTCACCATATAATATCAAGGGTTGTATGTGCTCAGCTAAGGTCTAATCTAGTTAGGTTAAGAAAAACATGTCAAAATTTTAAAAATGGCATAATTTTTCAAAATAAACTAGAAAAATGAGGGCGAAATAAAGTTTAAGAGATAATTCTACTCCCGTCCCCCCACTTGAATTGTACAAAGTCCCTTTTGTACTAGGCATTAAATAAAGGTGAAGAGAAAGGTAGAATTAGAGCAAGAACTTCCCTGAAATTTGCTCCATAAAGAAGGAAGGCTCACGAACAAGAGGCATGCCTTCATATAAGCTTCATGAACAAACTTCTATCCCTGAAATCACAATACCGACAAGCATAATTCTAAAAAGAAAAAATGAAAATTGAAAAACAAACCTAACTCACTTTCATAGGAATCACGGTTGCATTTAGCGAATGCAACAAGCCTTTTAAACCACTTGGTGTCCCAAATGGATGAGTGAAGTCTCGTGAGGGTTTACAGGGAACACACCTAAAAAGTTCATTTAAAAACTTATACAAGGTTGCTGTGTTTTAAAATGAAAGAATTAATGCAGAGGAAAGTTACGTTGTAACTCTTTTTGAGGGAGTTACGCTGTAACTGGCAAAACCTGGAATGAGCTGCAAAGAGAGTAGTTACGGTGTAACCACTGAGATGGTATTATGCCGTAATTGGTAATGCGTCAAGAATTTTGCTGCTAAAATGTTGGTTATGGCATAATCACCAAGATGAGTTACGTCGTAACTCTGTTCAGATCAGCAACTGCAGCAACAATTAGTTCCTCGTTTCCTGCAAAAATAGTTAGAAAACACAAAACCCTACAAGAATGGAAGTAAAACAAAAGAAAGGGATAATTCGGGTTGTCTCCTGAAAGAGCACTTTTCTTTATATACGAGTCTTTAAGTTAGACTTAGAGCCGCGGGGCTTCTATGGGGGCCTTTGGACTTGCCCCACTTCAACCATTCGTTGGCACTCATTCATCCAATTGTCGAGCCTTTTTTTTCTTGTAGAATTATTGATGCCATCTGTTCCAAACTTATGTGAAAGCCAATTATCACATGATTCTCCTCGGTCATCGTCTTCAGTAAAAATACTATTAGTAATGCTGATGCTGGATCTTGTATCGTCTATTGTGTCAGTGAGATGATTGCACTTATACTGCTTAACCAGTCCCTTAATGATTTTTGAGTTTCCAAATTTTATTTTGTACCAATCTTCCAATGCTAACTCAACATCATGTTCCTCTCCCTTATGAGGGTATATCCATTCATTAGTCTTTCTTCCACATTTTTGAGGATGAGTAAACGGTGGCCATGTTGTCATTGATTCGCTATCTTTGGTTGACATCGAGTTGCAAAAATATTTGTTTGGATCCGGGGTTTCCTCAATGCTTTGGACAACTTCATCCTGTTTCTGCTTACAATTATCAATATTCTCTCTACTATCATCAGTAATAGGATTAGAGTGTAGAGTGGGATCCAGCGATTGAACATTAACAATGTCAACATTATTAGAAATTTCAAATTTTGGTTTTAAATGCTCTTTCATACTAAAAGTTATTCGTTCATTTTCAGTTCCCAAAGAAATTTGTTTTTCAAAAACCTTAATCTGAGCTCTACAAGTGGCCAGAAAAGGTCTTCCAACAATTAAGTTGTAAGCCTCCCGCTTTCCCATGTCAATAACCACAAAATCGGTAGGGAAGAAAAAATTTCCAATTTTTAAATGCACATTGTTCACAATTCCCCTCGGTACAGCCTTAGAGGAATCAGCCATTTCAATCATAATAGTTGTTTCTTTTAATTTGGTAAGTTTGATTTTTTCAAATAAAGTAGTAGAGATAAGGTTTACTCCGACCCCTAAATCAGCTAATGCGGGAATCTTAATGTTACCAATAGTGCAAGGGAGAAGAAAACTTTCCTGGCATTGCTGTTTTTCAAGAAGTTGGCTTGGCAGGACCTCGTCTTCTGATTTATCATCCTCTTTTAGGTAGTTAATCCCGGAAAGATCATTAGTGATAGAGGATGTGCACTGCTCTTTCTTTGCTTTATCTTGCGCAAATATGGCCTTGCAGGCAATGGCTTTAGCATTACTTGTTTCAAGGTTTTTAGCCAATTGCCCAATTTGTGTTTCGAGGTTCTTAATCGCAGCATCTTGGTTACATAGGTTCATATAGGTGTCCTCCTTTACTTTGACCATCCACTCCTTGAGTCTATCTCCCTTTTTTGTAGATTCTTCGATGTGCCAGTTCATTATTTCCTCAAGGCTAGGTTTAGGAGGATTATTGTTGATTCTTGTGTAGAACCCAGGGGATTTTTCTCTATATCTGGGCCCGTTATTATTGTAGCTGTTGAACGGGAATTCTCTTCCATAGTTAACCTCTCTGATCCTTTTAACTTCTTCGTTGGAGGAACATTCTTTAGAAGATGGAGTCCCGTTTCGCTCAACTTGAATGGACTGCACATTTTCCTTGAGCTTCTTCATTTCACTTCCTAGGCTTTCCAATTTGTTGTTTATTGCTGCAAGGCCTTCCATATCATCATTCTTACTTCGGTTTCTTCCTCCATTGTGCCATTTGTGAGAATGGTCTGCCATTTTTTGAATAGTTTCTAAAGCCAGAGTGGGTGTCATACTAGGAATCGGCCCTTGAGAATCAATCATTTGTCTTGATGAGATGTTCAGTCCCTTGTAGAAGACGTTCACCCTTTGTTGGCTGTTAAGATCATGAGTAGGGCATTTGTATAAAAATTAGTTATACCTTTCCCAAGCTTGGTATAACATTTCATCACCCTCTTGCTTGAAGTTATGGATTACTTCCAATTGCTTAGCCGTTTTTGATGGAGGACAGTATCTTTGAATGAAACACTTTTTTAAAATAGGCCAAGTGTTTATCTTCCCAGCAGGTAATTCATCAACCCATCTTTTCGCAGCTCCCGTAAGAGAAATAAGGAATACTCGTAACATTATAGTATCGTGTGAGACTCTGGGAATCTTGAATAGGCTGAAAATGTACTCGACGTTGTCTATATGTTCATGGGCATCATCGGTGATGCTTCCAGAGAAGGGATTTGCACGCAATTCCCACATGAATTGAGGTTTGATTTCAAATTGAGCATCTTCTGCTATAGCTGGCCTAATAATCCCTGGTCCTTGTTCTTCTCTTGTCAACGCCAAATATTCCTCAAGAGTGATGTCATCGATGTTAACAACTTCCATGGTACCTAAAAACTTGAAATATGATCGTGAGAAAGGTTTAAGACGAAATTAAAGACTTAATATCAATCCTAATATAACTCCCCGATAGCGACTCCAAAAACTTGATGCAGGTTTTACTGACCATGTCTTAATATTCATAGTGTCTCGCTATACATATGGTCTACCCTAGTACACTAACGGGTAGTGTACCCGGTCGCGTGTAGTGTAATAATCGGTAAAGCCGAGGTCGTCCCAAGAGCTATGTATGTTGGATTATTACTAAGTCTAGTGTCATAGATTTAATAAAGGTTTCGATAGGGATTTAATCAATTAAACTACTAATGCAGAATAAAATAAAGCAGATAAATGGATAAAGGGAAATCAATAGAGAAGAGTGGTGCCAACCTAGTTAATCCTCCTAGCTAGTTATGTCTACGTCTACCTACTTCCAATTACTTCAGGTGTGGTCAAATTCTAGAGGACAACATTTGGTCAATTCGCCCTAACCTATCAGCAAAGATGCCACCACAGGAGAAATTAGGCGCACCGTCATAAGTCCTGTTGTTCCTGGTCCCCTAAGCCAAGTCATTAAGTACCACTACATGCTAGATTCATAATATTGAGTGCCCGACCGTTAGGAACTTAGACACTACACCCCCCAATTCTTAAGTTCATCCAAACGATAGATGATCAGTTGGTCAAATCTCACAAGTAGAAAGGGTCGTCAGTTGGTCATATCTTACCCTTCCCATCTCAGTCCGCTCACCTAGGGTCAGTTGTTCATATCTCCTAGGCAATTGGCCTCTACCGCTATTCAAAACTACCGAACCAAGGGTGGCTACCAATGAACTATGCATGCATACACTTAGAAATAATTATATGGAAGTAAAGGTAAATGCAAACAAAACAATTAAGGAATCATAATTAGGCTAGCACCAAGAGGTGCTTAGCCGCTCATATTAATCATGCAAATCAATTCAATATTCAAAAATACGAAATACATGAATTGAAAGTAAAAGAAATATAAAATGCTAATGCTTATCGTAGTGGAGTGACTTCTCCCTTGGAAACAGCTCTGTATGCTCCTCTAGACCTGCCTTGAGCTTTTTCCCACGTTCTCAGAGTGTTGTGTGTGGAATGGGATGATTAGAAATGCTAGAATTCGTGGGGTATTTATAACCAATATAGGAGTTCGCCATAACCTTCTATTCCTTCGTTAAATGCACTAGATGTGCTGGTTACGGCGTAACCTTATTAGTGGTTACGCCGTAGTCTTCAATAAACTCGGTTACGTCGTAAGTGATGCAGTAGTTACGGCGTAAGTATCAGCGGCGTAGAATCTCATTTGACCTAATGTGGTTACGTCGTAACCTTTTGGAAGAGTTACGCCATAACCTTCGGATAAGTTGGCATACTGAGTCACGCAATAATTGCGGCGTAATGTGAGAGGTGAGTTACGCCATGACTTCTTCAAAATAGCATACTGTGATAAATCTTTAGATATGTTTCCAGTTCCGCGTCTCTTTTGCTCCAATGCTCGTAATTTACCTGAAAGTGGAAAACAATGGAAAACAAGCGTAAATCCATATAAATGATATAAATAACGAGCATTAATGGGGGAAATTGACACTTAATATTCTGGACTATTTGATGTTATCAGTTTCTCGAATGGTACAAGTCTTTTCGAGTTACTAACATTTAAGAGCTCGTAAATTCATTGGTTAAGTCTTTAGCACGAAGATTCAATAGCAATTCACAACATATTTCTTATCACATAATTTTTCTCCCCCTAAAAAATGGCATATAAATGTTATTTTTGACGAAATTTTGATATCGAATATGACCATTTCGAGTTTTGTGGGAAGATTACCACGAACAACAATTAGTGAACAAAGTTTTAAGCAAATACTCCCCCTCAACAAGTTATATTAACTTTTGAGGTTTTGAAAATCATAAGGGGAAGTACTTGTTCTTTTGAGCAAAACTTTGAAAAGTGAAAGTTTGGATAAGTTTTACTCAAAAGTAAGAAGCTTTTGCTCCTTTTATAGGATTGTGGCACTGAAGCGTACCACAGGGTCCTTTCATGACAAGTACGGGTTGTACACTGTTATGTGTGCACAAGCCATGGTCAAATATAAATCACACATCAAAATAATGATAAGGAAACAAATCAAGGGTTACCAGGTGTCTTAGGTATTCCAGCAATAACTCCAGGAATGCGTTTTGGACGTTGGTAGCCTGTGAGAGATATGCTTGGACGACCACCAACAAAACTCTCCAATGTTCTGATCAGATCCCGCCTAAACAACCTTTCATCAATCCTCGTGATGATCTTCTTTACATCCCTTCTGTCCCTCGAATTCCATCTCTTCGGTGACCCTATGCCATCATGAATCTCCTTTAACCTGTATGCTAACCCATCCCAAACCTTCTTTAATGTGTGATCCCCAAACTTATGAAGCTCTTTACATGCCATGAAGCAATTGTGGTGTAGTTCACTTCGGTAGACTACCCCAAATGGTTTCTTGATGAGGGTGTACTAAGCAAGTTGGTTTATGTCGGGAAGGTGAAGTTGTGGTTTTGTGAGATTAACATGCTTCTGATACGATTCCACGGTAAGCTGAATATCTTCTACACATTCTTGGATCACGATCCTTCGGATGAATATGAGCAATGACTTGATGTACTCGCGTTGGATAGTTGTAGAGAATTGCCGCATTCGTCCTTGTACCTTGGCAAGATACATATCTTCAATGTCATTTAGAGACAATCTCAGAAAATCCGCTTCACAGAAGTCATACTCCTCTTCGTCTTGTCGTTTGACCACTATTTTCTTTAGGAATGTGTAGTCCCACTTTGACGACAGGGTAACATGCTGAATTGCAACGATCCGTTTATCACTGAACACTTCCTTTTTCGACTTAAGAACCTGGCAGCTTTTGTAGAAGATTCTTCGTCGTTCTGGCCAATGATGAATCCCATACAGTGCATCGAGGTCATACTTTTCCACTTTGTTAGCAAACATGTGTGTGGCTTCTTCCTCGATGGCTATGTTGTTGGACTATATTGCTGCAGGGAAAGGGAAGGTAAGTGATGTAGCGTATTTTCTGGTAACATCGCTACCGTGTAGAAGAAACTCTAGGTCATTGTTGAAGAAATAGCGGTATGGAATCTTGGGTTGATCAGGTCGGCCAATGGTAGGTAGAGGTTTGGTCCAGTCAGTGTAGTATGGAGCTTTATCTTCTCTGGTGAAGTCAATGTTTGATTCAGGATTGAGCCAGTCAATGTTGTTAGACATGGCTCGTGCATTGTTGTCGAGATGATATTCGACTTCAATTGCACTGTCTGAGCTGTCTTTAAGTAGTTGAAATACATCATTCTTGATTCGCCCCAATTCTGCTTTGGTCATTTTCTTCACTTTGAACTTTTCCTGTATAAGCTTCACATGCTCAATTGTGCGACCATCTACCATTTCTTGATCTTCCAATAATTGAGGGGTAGCATCAACAAGTTTAGAAAACCAGTCATACTCTTCAGTGTCATCTTCATCTAGCCATGACACTACTTCAATCTTTTTCTTCTTTTTAGGCTTTAGTGATGATGCTGGTTTCTTTGTTGATGTAGAAGAAGTAGGTTGTTGTTGGGGCTCAGGAATTTCTTCATCGTCACCACCAGTGTATTCAAAGTGATCACCGGTTTTGTCTGTTTGTGGTGGTGACTCAGAGTCCTGAGGTTTATCAGTAGCAGGAGACCGTTGTGGAGAACTTCTTTGGGTGGAGGTCCTTGGGGGTGGTGGAGGCATAGAGGATGAATCGTCATTTTTCTTCTTTCGTTTCGCCTCAGAGTCTTTATCCGCATCATCATCGTCTCTTGGATGCTTAGCCTTTTCAGCTGCCACTTTGCATGAAGTTTTGAGTTGAAATTCCAGCAATGCCTCAAAAAATTTAGCTTCGTCATAAGTAAATGTTGCAGATCGTTTAGACATTTGTACGACCAGGTTGGAAATCAATTCTGCATCGGAGACAACCGTAGGCTCACTTGGTTTGATTTGTATAGCTATAGGAGTAGATTGCATTGTTTGCTTGACCACTTGCATGAGATGTGGATAAAGTTGTCTAGTGAACATCTCTCTAGTTATGCCAGGGACAGTCTCGATGAGAAACTTGTGAGTGTATTCTCTGACCGTCTTCTCCATTTCCCCTTGGATATCTCTATTCAGAAATTGTTGCAGCTGTTCCCTTTCATCTGAAATCTCGTTTATCACATCCTGAAGAAGATTGATCCTGTCTGCAAGTTGATTCAGTTTCTTGTTGGTCACGTCTTTCTTCCTGACTTGCTTGACAGCTTTGGCAATCTTTGTCTTTGCACGTGATATCCAAGTATCGTTCGGTTTCTTTACCGATTTGGATGCGGATCTGGTGGTGGCTTTGGATGGTGGTGGAGATGAGTGAGAAGATGAGTCTGACGATGATGATTCATGAGGAGGCTCAGGTTCCTTTTGTGGTTCAGAAGTTTGTTCCTTGCTACGTTCGGGACTATCTAGAAGATAATCACTAGCTGCAGCATCAACATCTTCATAAGTAATTTTCTCAGTTTTCTTCTTCTTCTTGTCTGGTTCCTCAAATTCAAAAATGATCTTGTCCTCTAGTTGCATTTGTTCTGATTCGTGGGTGGTGGTACCAGTTCCCTTATCGGGTTGATTAACCGCATCGCAAACTGGTGTGGTTAGTTCACCACCACTTGACCCTCCAGGGCATCGTGTTTGTTGTAGGTGTAACTCCTTAGCAACATGTTGAAGTCTGAGATTCTTCAACTTCTTTATGTAGTGTTTTTCTTCATCTTGTGGCTCTTCATCGGAGCTCTATTCTTCTTGCTCTTGCACTGGAGTTTTCCCTTTATCAGACTTGGGACTGAGAGGTTTTGCAACTGTTAGTGTATCATCTGTTGCAGATTCTAAGTAGGTAACCTCTTCATCTGATTCAGTGTCCTCTGAGTCCTCGTCCATCAGTTTGGGTTCTGGTTTAGGAATAGAGATATCAACCTTCGATGGAACTTTCCTTTTGAGGGTATGAGTCCTCTTTGGATACTTTCGGGTACTCTCAATGCTTGCAACACTTCCAACACTGCCTCTCCTGGACTTCCTAACAGGAGTACCAGAAGACTTTTCATTAATGAACCTCACTTTTCCTAATGCCACTGCTTCCAGATAACATTGGTACGATTGAAGTTCCTTGATCGCAATGGTGAGAAGGCAGTCTGGTAATACCGCACATTGTTTCTTCGTTGTTGAGTCTTTAAATCTGACAACATTGAGTGTGGGCTCAAGCAACACGGAGTGATGGTTAGGGTCATCAAGTCTCAATGGAATATCTGGATTATTCCCTAGAATCCTTTGGATCAACAGTTTTGTGTATCTGATATAAGGGATCTTAGTTCCAGGCTTTTTAAGATAAGACATCATGTCGTCCCATATCAGAGCTGAAAATTCAATGTGTTTCATGTTGACCATGGCCCAAAAGATTTGTAGTTCCATGAGCTTTGGATGCTCAAAACCACTGTCACGTCCAGAAACTGATTTGGCAATCATGATGTAGAGGGTTCTCCATGGCTGGGAGATATTCTTAAGATCAACTGATGAGTGTTTTGTGATGATCCCAGCAGATTCATCATAGCCGATGTCGACCATGAACTGGAGAGTGACTTCTTCCGAAGGAGAAGCAACATATTCAGCAGGCCGGATGTTTAGAAGAAGAAGAAGAACAACCCTTAAGTCAGCTGGGGTAATGGTGACTTGTTTATCGTTGAGAGTTACTGTCACAACATCTTCACCTTTGACCTTCTGCATGGTATGCCATAACTGGTGAATATAAATCACCGGCACAGTTGCAAAATTAGTGAGCATGTTCTTGTAAGGATGAGTCTTCATAATATCTACAGTAACTTGACAAGTAGACTTAGAACATGTGAAGTTATCAAAATCGACTCTGAGATTGTTCTTCCCAATCTTCATTGTGTAACCGTTGGGGAAGATGTCTTCCATTGTGAGAACATTTGGTGCCATTATGACGTCCATATTGTGATCTGAAAGATATTGAGCCAAAAGAACCAACATATCGAAAGACATTACGTTAGTCAAAAGTTGATTTTATTGTCCAATTATTGAATATGTTATGTTGATGAATGTTACGAGTCCAACGTCACTTGTGTTGGATCGTTATACTCTAACCAAACTAACTTTAAGTAGCTTGTAAGGGCTTAGCAACCTCGGATAAATCCTAAGTCACTAACAATGAAACACTGAATAAACTCTATTAAGTATGCGGAATTTACTTCAATAAAGCTAAGAAGAATTAACGTTAACTTTAACGATTATATTAAAACTCTGAACCTGCTTGATACACAGATTCACTAACAATCCCTAACAGCTCTAATATTGAACTTAGTAAACTCTAATATTGCACGTATATCTAATGCCAATCTAGGGGTCCTTTTATAGGCATAAGGATAACCTTAGTCGGTTTACAACTCTATTCCTTGTATGACAAGTAATACTAAACTAAACTAAGAACATTCTAGAATTACATAATAATCCTTAACGTATTGCATAGCAGTCCTTTATCCTTGCAGTACTTTGATGAGTGAGCAGTACTTTGACTTTCTTCATTAAGCAGTACTTTGACTCTTCAGTACTTTGACTCTTCAGAACTTTGACTTTCTGTATCCCAACAATACTCCCCTAACTTGAATTCTACTTGCTTGATTTCAAGTTCCTTTGTATATTTAACTTTAACATCTTTATCTTCAAGGAAATATTATGTCTTTATCTTTAAAGCTTGTCTTTGTAGTCCTTGTGCTTGTATTATCATCATCAAAGTAGTCTTTATCAGCAATTCTTTACAGCAACAATCAGCAAGCTCCATCTTTTCAGCAACATATGACAATTTGTACATCAGTTCATAAAGTTTCAGTCTATTCTCATCACTTCCAGGTGTGTAAACTCCTGTGAGAGGTGAATCATTGAAATTTTAATGGTTTTTGATGTCTCTTTACCAAAGCCATTAACTCTAGAGTAGCCAATGTTTAGGTTTGTAAGACCATGGTACATTAATAACCATATGATTTTTAGCAAATCATTAGCTATCAACAGATTTGTTTTGTCTTTACCAAAAGCCATACCCTTTTGGACTAGTTAGTTCTTGCAACCATGGTGAACTAATTACCATATAAATGGTTTTTCCACAGCCTTTACCACAAGCCATTTTTCTTGTGGGCTAGCCAACTCTTTACATTTGCTGATATGGTGAGTTGATTACCATACAACTTATTAGCAAGTTGTCAACTATATAACGGATTTGAGATATCTTTACCAGAGCCGTTTGCTCATGGATTAGCCAGTCCTTTTGTTAAACATGGTGAACTGATAACCTTTTGTTGTAACCATCTCAAAAACCATTTATTGCAGTTAACTTTTGTTTCAAAATATTTTGCACTTAACAAAAGTTTTCCTTTTTAAAAACATTTACTGGTTTTATGCTGCAAGTGGTACTTTGGTTAAAGTACTGTTTGTCCAGCAGTACTTTGAATAAAGTACTTATTTTTACTTATTTTTCAAAAATTTATACAATTAAACACTCTTTCATAGAATTCCAACAATTTTTTGGTAGATTTCCCCCAACGCAATCCATAGAAATTCCACGAATCCCTTGGTCCCCTACACATAGCCCATTAAATCGTTACTGATGAGTATAGGTTCAAACTGCGATTTCCAGAGAAGATAGTTGCGTCAGTCTAGCTTTATGGATAGGCCAGGGAATCGGCAGAAAGAGATGGGTCTCATACCAGTACTTATGCTTCATCATCATACATAGTTGTCCATATGATATATAATTCAATAACCATTAGGGTTGTTTCATTCTCTTCTTCAACTTCCATTCCATGATCCAGCATCCTTCTCATAAGATCACTAGTCAAAGGATATCTTCTTTCAGCTAACATATGGATCATAGTTCCATCTTCCAATTCCAAAGCATGCACTCGTGATTCTTCAAAGAATCTCCAGCTTGTAATCTCCTAATTTTCTTGATTTAGCCAGATTTCTTCAGTGCTTGTCTCCTCAGTTTCCCAGATAGTTGTCAGATCTCCTAGCAATACTAAGCCAACTCCAGTTGATGGAATATGTTCAAAGTATTCTAGCACTAATTGATATAGTTGAAACAGATCTGCTCTATCTATTATGTGCAGTATATCCCATAGCAAATTGAATACTCTAAAGCTTTCATCCTCCCTATGGAACATCAGATAGTTTCCATCTTTTGATTCTACAACTTCAAATGTAGTTATCTTGGACTTCTTTACTGCAGCATCTTTGGATTTAGGATGATCAAAGTCGACAACTCTTATGTAATTTCTAAGCTCATCAACTGTATCAGATCTTAACTTAATCTTCTTTGATGACTGTTCAGCTTCAATTGTTCTTTTTCTTTTTAAGCTTCTTTTAGTATCATCCTCCTTTTGCTTATCATCATCTTTAAAAGAAATAATACTATCAACGTGCTTTTGATAAGCTTCTCTAACAACATTATATAAATATTTCATCTCTAAATAATTCAGCTTCTGTAACCCAGTATATCCTTGACTTTTTAGATAAGCCATCATGGCATTTCTTTCCTTAGCTTTACTAGGTGGTCTTTGTGGTATTACAGCTTCAGGTTCCTTCACTAGTTGAGCAATCTCAGCATCATTTTTAGCTTGAAACTTCTTAGCAGCTTCTTCATTCTTGGCTACTTCAATTGCTCTTATTTTTGCCAAAGTAAGCTTTTTCTTCTTCTTTGTTTCCACCAGTTTGCCTTTGCCTTTGTCCTTAGGATCTAACATTGGTTGAGAAGCTTGAGGTTGTTCTTCAGCAACTCCTGGAATAGTAACACCTATTGGTCTTCATAGATTTTGCAAAATTTGAGCAACTGTCTCATCATCACATGCAGTATGCTCGACCATGGGTGTATCAGCTTCCTCTTCTTGTAGGACTGTTGAAGGACCAACTTCTTCTTCAAAATCTAGAGTCCTTGGTGTGATTAACTCTTGTCTGTATGTTCCTTGAATAACAACAGTACCTTGATCACCAACACCTTGATCATCAGTACTTTCTACACCAGCACTTTGAACTCCAGTTCTTTCAGGCTCAGTACTTTGAATATTTACTTGTGCTTCAGTACTTTGAGGTTCATCTTCTTTACCCGCATGAAACTCAACATCTTCTTTCAAATTATCTTGCTCCAGATTCCTCCCCAATTTGATAGAAGATTGCTGTTGAACCCTTTTGCCCGTAGAAGACTTTTTAAACTGCCTTCCTTTCTTCTTTTGAGACTTTACCCACAACCTGTGATGTTGAACCAGAGGCCAGACAAATTTCTTCAATCTTTTAAATTTGGTGTTCAAATTCAGAAGTTGTGCAACTTGAGCTTCAGTAGTTTTCTTCAGTTTCACTAATTCCCTTGTTAAAACATAATTATCCAGAACCAATCCCTCAGGAGGTATTACACATGCATCTCCTCCAGATGATGGTGGGTTGATTTCTGGTTCTGACTGAGCATATTCAGTATTTTGTGGAGATGGTGTAGGTGAAGCTGCAGTACCTTCTTGTGCAACAGTACCTTGTGAAGAAGCAGTATGTTGAGATGCAGTACTTTGAGTTGATGCAGTACCTTCTCTTTCTTCACTTGCAGCGGCCTCATCTCTAACTGCTTGAGCAATCTCCATCATTGAAGTAGTCAAAGAAGTATACCTTCCAGAAAATCTATCACTCTTCTTAGCCATGAAGGTGAATATCTTTGCAGGTTGTACCACAACAGGTAATAAGCTCTCAGGCTTTGGTACATCATGAAGTTTTTTATTCAAGAAAACTTGAATAAATCTTGGATACATTAACCAGGGAGATCCATTAGAAATGTGAGATAGCATACCATCTAGAATGAGTCTTGAAAAGTTGAAGACACGATTGGTAGCCAATCCCACTAAAGGAAATGCTATATTAGATCCAAATTGCTCCCATGAAGTACTCTTAGAACTGATACAATGAAGCAAGACATGTACCAAGTACTTCCAATGTGGGCAAAACAAGGGTTTCTTGAATGTTGTTTCAGTTAAGGACCCTTCAGACCCAATATCTCGTAAAGTATCCCAAAGAAGCTGTTTGTCAAAACGTATAGCTCCTTCTTCATCATCCAATAATTAATCTTCACGAATTGAAGCTTCACTAACTTTCACAATCTTTCTAGCAACCTTAGCCTGTATATATGACTCATCATCTTCCATGTGAGTTCTAGCAGTCACCCAAAACTGTTGAATCCATGGCTCAATAACATCTGGTTCCACCAAAAGTGCATAACTGATTGGAGATCCAGTGAGGAAATCAATGATGTCATGGAATGTGACATTAGCTTCAGTTTTATCCAAATTAGCCACCATGTTGTGTTTAGAAACTGTGTTTTGATTCGCCATTGATTAATGTTTACAAAAGAAAGTGATTCGATGAATAGAATATGTGAAAGAGAGAGAAATATGGAAAAGATTGATAAGTATAAAGATGAGAGGGAAAATCGGAGGGTAGTTATTTAAAGGTAAGATTTGAAAAATCACAGCCCATAATAACAAAGTTACCGTTATTTGAATTTTAACCCATCTTTTGACTGTTGGAACAGTACGTTGATAATACAAGCAGTGCTTTCCACGTGTGCAGTACTTTCCAAAGCAGTACTTTTAGAACAGTACTTTCATATAACCAAAAAGCAGTACTTTTCCATTCGCTTCTTCACAATGGAAAAAACTTCAAATAGGCATTGAATTGCATCCCCTCAAGCAATGCATAGGACTGGCTAACTAACTACTCAGTCCTCCCCTTAAATGTAGCTTAATAATTAATCATACCAATACTCACCACCAAGTGATTGAATCTTGAAACATCAAATCCTTTTGTGAGAAGATCAGCTACATTATCATCTGTGTGAACCTTGACAACATTAATAAGCCTATGCTCATAACAATCTCTGATAAAGTGATGTCTAATCTGAATGTGCTTGGTTTTGGAGTGATAAACTGGATTCTTCAAAATGCAAATTGTACTCTCATTATCAATGTTGATAGGAGTATTCTTGAAGTTGAACCCGTAATCCAAAAGTTGATTCTGCATCCATAAGACTTGTGCACAACAACTTGCAGCAGCAACATATTCTACTTCAGTGAATGAGGTTGCTGCAATAGTTTGCTTCTTACATTTCCATGAGACTAATCTTCTTCCAAGATACTGGCATCCTCCAGTGGTTGATCTTCTATCATAATTATCACCTGCATAATCACTATCTGAAAAAGCTTCCAAGTGAAAAGGTGAATCCTTTGGATACCACAACCCTAACTTAGGTTGTTGTTTCAAATAACTAAAAATTCTCTTCATTGCATTCATATGAGAAACCTTAGGTGAGACTTGATATCTTGCACATAAACAGACAGCAAACATGATATCAGGCCTAGATGCAGTTAAGTACATAAGACAACCAATCATACATATGTACAGCTTGACTTCAATAGGTTGACCATCTTCATCCTTGCCCAATGAGTTGATAGATTTGATAGGTGTAGTGACAGGCTTCATAGCATCAAAATTAAACTTCTTAAGAATGTCAGAGACATTCTTGTCTTGACTTATGAAAATTCCCTCATTTGATTGTTTAACTTGAAGACCTAAAAAGAAACTTAATTCACCCATATAACTCATTTGAAATTGATGTTGCATCAGCTGCTCAAACTCCTTCACCATGGACTGTTTTATAGCTCCAAAGATGATATCATCTACATAAACTTGAACCAGCATGATATCCTTCTTATCTCTCTTACTAAACAAAGTCTTGTCAATGGATCCCCTTCTATAACCATGTTGCAATAAGAAAGTAGAGAGCCTTTCATACCAAGCTCTAGGTGCTTGATGAAGGCCATAAAGAGCCTTAACAACTTTGTAGACTTTGTTTGGATGGGCACGATCCTCAAAACCAGGAGGTTGTTTGACATAGACCTCCTCTGTAATAGTACCATAAAGAAAGACATTTTTGACATCCATTTGATAAACAAGAAAGCCCATATATGATGCAAAAGCAAGAAATATTCGAATGGCTTCAATCCTTGCTACAGGAGCAAACACTTCATCATAATCTACTCCTTCTTCTTGTCTGTATCCTTGTGCTACTAGCCGTGCTTTGTTCTTGATAACATTCCCTCTTTCATCTCTCTTTACTCTGAAAACCCATCTTGTACCAATGACTTTCTTTCCATCTGGTAGATCACATAATACCTAAACTTCTTGAAGTTTGAATTGAAGTAGTTCTTCTTGCATGGCTTCAACCCAACTCTCTTTAGTTAATGCTTGAGCTACATTCTTGGGTTCTTCTTGAGAGATAAAGCAAGTGAATAAGCATGTTTGGTGATCCTTATGATTCAGCCTGTTCTGTTTGTATAAAAAGCTAAGTAAAGCATTATGTGGTTTAGAAAAACCTTTAGCCTTGGTTCTGGTGAGCACACCAGAAGTAGAAGGTCCAATGATTTGACCAGTGGGATGATCTTTATGCACTCTTAATGTAGGACTCTGGAGGAACTTCAAAATCATCATCCAAATTTGTGAAATCAGCTCCTTCATTAGAATTTGAGAAAATACCTTCAGCTTCAAACTCATCATCAGTGTCTTCTAATCCAGGCATATTAGGATCATACAAATCATCAGAAGTGTTGTCAATAGGTGCAGCAGTACTTTGATCCAAAGTACTGTGATCAAAAGTACTGTGAGGGTTTTCTGTAGACTTACCCTTTTTCTTTCCTTCTTCAAAAGCTCTCCTTTGTTCATCCTCATAAGATTGTGCTATTGTTTCTTGAAAAATCATTCTATTAAGTTTGTCTTGAATAGCTTGATCTTCAGCAGACAAAGTGGATTTTGGTTCATCAGTATTGTTCTCCTTCTCGACAGTTATAGGTTCTTCATCAGGAACAGCATCAGGTCTAATGTTGACTCCATGAACAATGTACTACAA
The DNA here is from genome assembly GCA_019973895.1 of Chrysanthemum seticuspe. Taxonomy (NCBI): domain Eukaryota; kingdom Viridiplantae; phylum Streptophyta; class Magnoliopsida; order Asterales; family Asteraceae; genus Chrysanthemum; species Chrysanthemum seticuspe. The sequence continues at coordinate 216,909,451 of BPTQ01000001.1, read as the reverse complement.
ATCTTCTTCTTTGTGATTAGCTTGATTTTCTTCTCTAAAAGGAACATAATTCATAGAAGGAGTCAAAACCTCAAGATCAAACATCCAATCAGGACCTTTACCCTTCTGATTTTCTTCATGTTCTAAAAATTCAACATGAAGACAATCTTGAACCTTCTTGGTGACCTTGTTGTACACTCTAAATCCTTTGCTATTGGTACAATATCCCAATAAATATCCTTCTTCTGACTTGCCATCAAATTTTCCCAAAGCATCAATAGTATTGAGAATAGTCAGAGGACATCCAAAAGGTTTCATAAAACGTATATTAGGTTTGTTTCCCATAAGCAACTCATAAGGTGTCTTCATCTGAGGTTTAGTGACTGATACTCTATTCAATACATAGCAAGCAGTATTTACAACTTCAGCCCAAAATTGAATAGGTAGAAGGGAATATGCAAGCATTGTTCTGGCTGCTTTAATCAAAGTTCTGTTCTTTCCCTCTGCAACACCATTATGCTGTGGAGTTCTAGCAATACTAAACTCCCTCTTGATTCCTTTCTTGGCACAAAATTCATCCATAATCTTGTTCTTGAATTTAGTCCCATTGTCACATCTAATACCTCTAACTTTGAGTCTTAATTGATTTTCAAGGGCTATTATAAGATCATGAATAGCATCAAAGGTTTCATCTTTAAAACCCAAGATAAAGACCCAACTAAATCTACTGCAATCATCTGTCACAACCAGGCAGTACTTCTTCTTGTTTAGACTAGCAACGAAAACAGGTCAAAACAAATCCATGTGCAGCAACTCCAAAGGTTCTCTAATGGCTCTTTCCTCAATCTTCTTGCATGAAGCTTTGTGCTGTTTACCTTTCTTGCACGCCAAACATGAGTGATCATTCTTGTATGTTTTGGTAGGTAAACCTCTAACTAAATTTCCTTTAACCAACTTGTTGATATTCTTGAAATTTATATGGCCTAATCTTTTGTGCCGTTGATGTGCTTCTTCAAGTGTTGCCTTTGCTACTAAACAAGTTGCTCTTCCAGAAGAGTGAAGACTCTTCATATCCAGACTGTACACATCATTGGTTCTTGGTACTCTCAGTACTACCAAGTTATCATCTACAAGCTTGAATTCAGGGGAATGAATAAGACATTCTGTGTCAGTGAACAACATAGGGTGCTTCTTGTCAAAGATCTGAGAGACTGACAAAAGATTGAACTTGAGCTCCTTCACATAGCGAACATTCTCAAAATCTATGTTTCCTGCCTTGATGGTTCTTTGCAAGTTATTCTTCCTCCACTAGCATCATTTCCAAATGCAACTCTTCCTCCACAATAAGATCTAATATCTGACAGAATCTTTTTGTCTCCTGTCATGCTTCCAGAGCAACCACTATCCAAAATAAATGATCTTTAAGCTCCTCTTTTGGGTTGCCCTGCACAAAGATAAAAGAGTTAGTTAATTTTAGGAACCCAAGCCATTACTGACTTGTGTTCCCTTTGTGAAGTTACATACTTAAATTCTTTAAGTATGTAATTCCCACTATCTTTAAGCATATGATCAATTATCTTTGTTTGTTCCAAAACTTGTGTTGGTTTTTCAATAAAAATCTCTTTTTCATCCAAATTCTCTTTGTTATTTTCAACAAAAATTTATGTTTCACTCACACTTGCTGAAAGTACTGTTTGTTCCCCATCAGTACTTTCTTTCTTAACCCAGCTGGTTTTAACTTTTTGTGTAGGTTTCTTTGATCTAGATACTCTTTTTGAGGTTTAACGCCTTCTAGATTGATAGTAATCAGATCTCCTAGGGCTTTTATTCCAAAAAGTGCTATCAGTACCTTGATTGGGTGAAAATCTAGCAGTACTTTGAGAAGGTACTGGTGATTTTGAAAAAGGTATTCTTTGGTGAGGGTACATATGGTCTTGTGAGAAGTTGCTGTGGTTAACCCTATATGAATGATTCCAGACTGGTTTATTCTCCTTTGGTTTTTGGTTGGCAGATCTGGTCTTTGGGAATTTGTTTGAATAGTCTGAGTGAAAGTCACAGTCCTTAATCAGATGATCAGGACTATAACAAACAAAACACAATTTTTGACCCATACTCCCAAAATTTCTTCCTTGAGTTCTATGACCAAACCTAACCTGACTTTTTGGTGAATTATAAAAATTATTTTGACCAAACTTATCCCTAAAAGGTTTAGCAGTATTTTGAAAAGGTTTTCTTAAAGGTACTGCTGAAGGTGTAGCAGTACTTTGAGTTAAAGGTACTTCTTGACTCTTAACATTATCAACCTTAGGTTTTTCAACTATTTTTTTAAGGTTTCAGAAATAGATTTACCAGTAAGCTTCTTCCTAAACTCTAAATTATCTACTCCAAAACAAGAAACATCTATCCTAGTTGGTTGAAAACTACCAGTTGGTGGAGGAACTGCATGGTAACCTTTGTCTTTCTTAAATTCTGGAGGTGTTTGATTAATAGATTCCTCATTACTAGATGTGTTATCTACATAATTAATGAGTTCATCACCACTAGTTGTTATATCCTCAGAATCAAGTTCCTGATCACTAGGTGGGTTCTCTTCTATGTTACTAAAGTCCATACCAAAACCTAGGCCAGTTTTAATGTGTGCTCTTTTGTGTTTTTCAACAAAACTAACATGCGAAAGACCAGATTTTCCCTAAGCATCAAACTTTTCTAGCAATTCATCCCTTTCCTTAGTCAGCTTTTCAATCTCTGAAATCTTACATCCTAACTTCCATTCACTTAATTTTAACTGATAATCCTGTTGTTCATACTTTTCTGCCCAAGCCATTTCATTATTTTCATGTGTTATTATTTTGGCTTCCTTAGACTCTAAAGTAATTTGATAACCAGCTACCTCAGACCTAGCCCTACTATAATTATCTCTTTCAGTTACATAATCATTAAGCACTTTTTGATAAAAATCATGACACTTAGAGCATACCTTAGAGATAGGGGGTGTACTTGGTGAAGTAGCTACCATAGCAAGCAGAACAGGTTCATCTTCACTCTCCAAGCTCCAATCAAAGCTTCTAAGACCATCTCTGGATTCCAAAGAAGCAGATCCAGGTTCCTCATCAAAAGCAGTGCTCCAATCAAACTCTTCCACTGCGACCATACAGTAGGTTACTGGTTCATCATCAAATTCAACACTCCATTCAACCTCTGATAGATTTTCTTAAGCAACCAAAGCTTTTGTTTCAGTAATAGGGATTTCCTTTAGCTCAAGCTTGGGTTTCTCAGTCATTCTATTTGCCTGATATTTAGCAAATTTGCACTCTCTTGCAAAGTGTCCAGTTCTTTGACAATTAAAGCATTCAATCTTTGTCTTGTCAAACGTTATGCCCTGCTTAGGCTTGAAATCAATGCCTCTTCCTGTTTTCTTCATGAACTTCTTGATCCCAGTAGTGATCATAGCAACTTGCCACCTGATATCAATTTCTTCAAGAGCATCCTCTTCAATTTGTGACAAATCTTCTTCATAAGTAACAGTTAAAGTGGCTTGCTGAGCAAAGAATGATCATACAACTTCATCAGAATGAATGGTATTTGTTGATGATGAGCTGGGGGTAGGATAGGTAATGGTACTTTGAGCAACAGTACTTTGAGTAGGATAAGCAGTACTTTTAGTGGAAGTACTGCCTCTTTTTTTAGACGACACAAAAGCAATACTGTGAGATTTTGAACTTGTTTGTCCATTCATCTCATGCTCATACACCTTTAAGTGGTTGTAAAGATCATCAAAGTCCATAACATCCAAACCAGGTTGTCCTCTGATCATAGTAGCAATCACATGCCATGTAGATGGCAAACTTCTTAAGAATTTCATATTTGCATCTTCAACAGATACCTCTGCTTTGTATAACTCCAGCATACTAAGAAGATTTTGGAATCTGTCATAGGCAGCATCAAACCCTTCTTTTTCACCAACAATGAATGTTTCAAACTGTTGCTTCAATAGATTTCTGTGCATCTTCTTGGAAGCATCATTACCTCCAAATCTTGTCTTGAGAGCAGCCCATAGTTGCTTTGCATCCTTAGCATCATGGAACTTGAGTAGATGACCATCAAGAATAGCAGACAACAGTATGTTGAGATCCTTTTCTTGATTTCTTATTTATTGCTGCTGGTAAGACGACCTTAGGTGGTTTAGGTTGTCCAGGAATCTCTACAAGTTCTACAACAACTTCATTACCATTGACAATTACATTCCATAGTGCATGGTCTGTAATGGCAATTTACTGCCTCATCTTCATGCTCCAAAGATCAAACTCTCCCTTCTTGATGATAGGAATTCTGAGTGACGTGATGGATGGGGGTGGTGCAGCTTCAGTTGACATCTTTAGGGTGTGTTAAATAGGTTTTTAAGGGTTTCTTATTAATCAGAGTTTCCACACAAGCTCTGATACCACTTGTTGGAGCGTTATACTCTAACCAAACTAACTTTAAGTAGCTTGTAAGGGCTTAGCTACCTCGGATAAATCCTAAGTCACTAACAATGAAACACTGAATAAACTCTATTAAGTATGCGGAATTTACTTCAATAAAGCTAAGAAGAATTAACTTTAACTTTAATGATTATATTAAAACTCTGAACCTGCTTGATACACAGATTCACTAACAATCCCTAACAGCTCTAATATCGAACTTAGTAAACTCTAATATTGCACGTACATCTAATGCCAATCTAGGGGTCCTTTTATAGGCATAATGATAACCCTAGTCGGTTTACAACTCTATTCCTTGTATGACAAGTAATACAAAACTAAACTGAGAACATTCTAGAATTACATAATAATCCTTAACGTATTGCATAGCAGTCCTTTATCCTTGCAATACTTTGATGAGTGAGCAGTACTTTGACTTTCTTCATTAAGCAGTACTTTGACTCTTCAGCACTTTGACTTTCTGTATCCCAACAACTTGTATGTCCAATAGTCCAAAGTAGTCGTGATAAGTTTCGTGAGTTAATTAGTTTTGAATTTTAAAGTCCAAATTTTCACTTATCTTCACAACATATTAACCATTTAAGCTTATTAGTGACATTTTGGTTTCGTGAAGTTATGATTAATCTATTTACAAGTTTGTACGCGTAACAATTCATAATTTTGGTTAAAAATTTGGCTTAGGCGTAGGATTTGCAAGCTTATGCGTAAAAAGTAAACCATACACGTAGGCGTAAGCTTATGCGTAGGAACATAACTTACGCGTAAGAAATATTACGCGTAGGAACAGAACCCTTAGCATAGAGCTTACGCGTAAGCGCATGTGGGAGCTTATGCGTAAGGTTTACTCCTAAGGGTAAACCTTATGCGTAAGACTCCAGTTTACGCATATCCTTCATAGGATACGCGTAGTCCCTTTGAAGAATCTTACGCGTAAAGGTTACACGTAAGATTTCTCTTACGCATAACTTTCTGCGCGTAAAGTGATCCTTATGCGTAGGAGCACAGTTAACCTTGATTCTGAATTTTGCACGCGAAAAACCTGAAACAAATTTGTCATAACATCATCATTAACATATTTTTTTAATCCCTTTCAGTCTTATATGAAATCACAATGAACCACGGTTACTCGTAGGTTTTCCTTACGCGTAGAACTAAACCCTAAGTTTCAAATTCTACGAATAAGTGATTTAGCCATATGATTTGCACCAAACATTTTCTGGGATATCTTTGAGGCCTAATGAGTTGTTTTAAAGAAGTTTTAACATCAAAACCCTTATGATACACGAATACCCAATTCGTATGATACTTAAACCCTAATTCTCAATTTATGCACAAATCATGTTACTGGGCAAGAATCAAAGGAGTTTTTTTTATCAATTAAGTATGTAACAAACGTCATTCAACCATCTAATTGTCCAGAAACATTCACACAAGAAAACTCCTAATTCCACGCATAAACCCTAAATTTGAAAATGGAACAATTGATGTTTCTGGGTGGATTTGAATGTTAGAAATGGTTTTAGAATGATTATAACAACGTTTTAACACACTTATTTCAACATCAAATACCCAAGACATGATTGCATGTTCATGCACTTATGCGTAAACATGAATTCAAGCCTAGGGATAAATCAAACCGTTGGTTTTGTATAATATTCAAAACCTATGTTTATATTATCACAAAGAACCATTATCCACTTACAAAATTGAAGGTTGATGCTCGAAATTGTAGTTTGATTCTTAGGCGTAGGATGATATGGTTGAGAAATTTAATGTGGATAATAAATGTGAAAGAGTTTTTTAGGTGGAGAGGTTTTGAAAAAATAGTTTAGACTTTTGACAATTTTAGTCCCTCCACCTCAACAAATTTTATCCAAAGCCCATAACTTCCATTTTGGTTACGTTAAGCATGATATTTGAAAGAAACATGACGACACTCCCCCTCGACTTTAGAAATCATGAAATTTTTCAAATTTGGGACCGAGGAGTGTCAAGGAACAAGAAACGAGTCCACCATTACCAAAGATACAACCGGTATTAGGTAACATGCAAGTTCATGATATTATGAAACAGAAAATATTTACTTTCTCCCCATCAACACTTGACTGAAAAAATACTAAATTTTTTAAGAGAAAAGTGTTGACGGAATATTTTTACTTGCCATGTTGAAAGAAATGAACATATAAGAATATTTTTGAGTTTATAAGTTTTGTATTTTTGTATTTTGTTTTTGAAAAAATATTTACAAAAGAGGTTTTGGTGTTTGATTGGTTTTAAGGTTGTTTTTAAAGTTCATCCAATTCCTTTGGAGTCAAACACCGCATACCAATCCGGTGGACCAACTCAGTAAACCTAGCAGGAGCTAAGGCTTTGGTGAGAAGGTCTGCCAATTGGTATTCAGTACCCACAAAGTATAATTCAACGGTACCCTTTTCTACATGCTCCTTGATGAAATGATATCGAAGATCGATGTGCTTGGACTTCGAATGTTGAACAGAGTTTCACGAGATCGCAATAGCACTTCGATTGTCGCAGTACATCGGGATTCTGTCAAATACTTAACCATGGTCTTTGAGTTGTGTTCTCATCCAAATGACTTGAGCACAACATGCCGACATGGCTACATATTATGCTTTTGTTGAGGACAGAGATGTACTATCCTGCTTCTTTGATTGCCATGACACCAGTTTATCACCAAGAAATTGTAGAGCTCCTGAAGTGCTTTTCTGAGAATCAAAGCAACCTGCGTGATCAGCGTCTGAAAAAGCTATTAGTTCAAAACCAGAATCCTTCAAATACCAGATTCCCAAGTTAATGGTTCCCTTAATGTATCGGAGGATTCTTTTAGCCTTAGAGAGGTGAGTTTCAGTTGGTCTTGACTGGTAATGGGAGCAAAGATATACAGCAAAAACAATATCAGGTCTACTGGCTGTGAGATACATGAGAGACCCAATGATACTTCGGTATTTTGTAGGGTCAACCAATTTCCCATGCAAATCAGCGTCCAGTTTCTTGGTATGTGCCATTAGTGTGGCATAGGTGTCACAACTTTGCATTCCATGTTTGTTTAAAATTTCAAGAGCATATTTGGACTGACTCAAGAAAATACCACGGGGTGATTGATGAACTTGCAGTCCTAGAAAGAACGTAAGTTCACCCATCATGGACATTTCAAAATGTTTTTTCATAAGTTTTGAAAAAGCGTTTGAGTATTTTAGATGTGTTGACCCAAAAATGATGCATCCACATAAATTTGAATGATTAAAATGTGTTCCCCATGATATTGTATGAAAAATGTTGGGTCGACCGAACCTTTAATGAAATTATTGGCAATGAGAAAGGATGATAACTTATCATACCACGCCCGAGGGGCTTGTTTGAGACCATAGAGAGCCTTGTTCAGTTTGTAGACGTGATTAGGGAATTCTGGATCAAAAAATCCTTCTGGCTGACTAACATAGACCGTTTCTTTCAGTTTTCCATTTAGAAAAGCAGTTTTGAAGTCCATCTGAAAGACCGTGATGTTCATGTGAGCCGCGAATGCCAGAAAGATCCCAACAGCCTCAAGTCTAGCAACTGGTGCGAATGATTCCTCGTAGTCGATCCCTTCTTATTGTCTATAACCCTTAGCCACCAGACGTGACTTATTTCAGATAACCGTACCTTCAGCATCCAACTTGTTTTTCCAAATCCATTTCAGACCAATAACATAGACCCCTGTTGGTTTTTCAACCAATTCCCATACTTCAAGATGTTTAAACTGATTAAGTTTTTCTTGCATGGATTCAATCCAGTTGTCATAAGTCATTGCTTCTTTAATGTTTTTGGGTTCAGATTGACAAACGGTGAGTACATAAATGCAATGTTCATCGTCAATCTGAAGGCGTTGACTAGTTACTACTGGTTGATTCGGGTTTCCAATGATGTTCACAATAGGATGGTCTTTAGTCTATCGATGTGTGGAGGGTTGATGTTGATATACATTGTGTAGATTGGGAGGATTCAAATGGCTTGTAGATGATTTTGCAACATCAGAAGTTGCAGTTTCATTAGCAAACGGATTGAAGAACGCATTTGGATCAAAATCTGCAGGTTGTGGTACTTCTTGGTTTAGAAAATCATCAGCTAGTTCAGCGTCGTTAGATGCGGTTTGTTCGACTGTTGTTGTAGAATCAATTGGAGGTGCTTCTTCAACAGTTGTTGTTGTTTCAGGTGTATCAAGTATAGGATTATTATCAGGTTGAGCAGCGGAAATATTTGATACATCTGGAGCACTTTGATCAATATCATCACTAAACATAGGAGCAAATAGCTGTTCCATTTGTTGACGAGTAAGCTGTAGGCTTGGTTTAGCTGATGATGGGGTTTGGGGGAAGTTTAGACGGTTATGTCCGGGTTCCAAGCTATTATGCTCAGAAGCCATCTCCGTAAGTTCATCGAAATTGGCATGAATCGTTTCCATAATCTCCCTTGTTCGATGATTCCAGATCTGGCATCCTTTAGAATTTTCACAGTATCCAACAAAGACTCCTATGTCAGCTTTGGCTTTGAGCTTACCAAAGTCATCACGATCATTATTTAGGTAGCAAAGGGATCCAAATACATGAAAGTGTTTGAGATTCGGTTTATGGTTGTGGATAAGCTCATAAGGTGTTTTGTTGTGGCGTTTAGTGATCATATAACGGTTTTGAGTGTAGCATGCAGTTGACACGGCTTCAGCCCACAAGTAATCTGGAAGTTTAGCATTAATTAACATTGTTCTTGCAGCTTCCACTAACGTACGATTTCATCTTTCAACAACGCCGTTTTGTTCTGGTGTACGTGCAATAGATGTTTGATGCTCAATTCCCACTTTCTCAAAATGAGCACGTAGAGTTTGGTTCACAAATTCAGTTCCTTTGTCTGTTCTGATTTGTCTGACTGTGTTCTGGAGCTGAACTTGAATTTTCGTGAGAAAGGTGATGATAATTTGTCGAGCTTGATCTTTACTTCGAAGAAAATAAACCCAAGTCCATCTTAGGTAGTCATCAACAATTACTAAGATGTAGCGTTTGCCATTAATCGTCTGCGCACGCATCGGGCCACCCAAATCCATGTGAAGAAGATGAAGCACATGCTGAGAGCTGTGTTCCACCTTTGAAGGAAAGTAAGCACGAGTGCTTTTCCCTTGTTCACAAGCTGAACATAAATGATCTTTAGAGTACCGAAATCTTGGGAGACCTTCAACAAGTTTGTATCGTGCAAAATTGGTTATGGTTTGAAAGTTTAGATGTGAGAGACGATGGTGCCATAGCCAGGATTTTGTAGATGTTTCCTTAGAGAGTAGACATATGGGAGATGAAGCAATCATGTCTTTCATGGATATGGTGTCAAGACTTGATGTGCGTTGACCAGTCATAAGATCGTTTCCTTGTAGATCACGAATGAAACAAGTTTTCTCCCTAAAAGCAACTTCCAAATCTCCATCACAAAATTGACTGACTGAAAAGAGATTGTGACGGAGACCTTCCACATAATAAACCCTACTAATTTCGATGTTCCCATTGATGTAATCTCCGAAGCCCATGATAGCCGCGAAGTGATCATTCCCGAATCTGACAGTGCCAATGAACTTTGATACAAAGTTTGTAAACAGTTTAAGATTGCCTGTCATGTGTCAGGAACATACGTTATCAACAACCCAGAGGATGATCTGTATCACCTGCATTCAACACAGACGACACATATGGAATAGAAGTAAATGTGGAACCCAAAGAGTTAGAGGGTTCCGATGCATTAATAGTTGAAACACACACGTTTATGATTTTAGGTATCCATTTAAATCCAAGTGTATTATGTAACCATGTTAGGAATTAGAAAATTCCAGTATTGAAGAGTCGGTCACCCCAACTATTATCTAGCATAAGTTAGCTCGTAGACTTGTCGTTATTTACGTTTCTATGTAGTTAATTAGTTAGTCAAGTAGCGTAAAATAGTTTAGTGCAACACCGTGGAGGAAGGTCGGGTCTTTACCCACTGTATCCCTGATCCACAGGCCGTCAGGAGGTCGTTTAGTCTGTAACCTATAAATACCCTCTACCTTGCAAGGTAGAGGGTTGGATGTTCTTTGGTAATCTAATATTCTACAAGTTTCTCTTACTAGAATATCCCACTTTCTCTCTCTCTAAAATCATCTATACGCCTACTTATGTTAATGGTTTGATGTGTATGTGAAAACTAATATTATACAATTGGTATCAAGAGCCATGGTTAGATCATATCTTGCACATCTTTGGATTTCTAGTGGTTTTTAGGTGGTTTTTGAGTTTGAAAAAGTTTAGTGGTTTTTGCATCATTTGGTTGATTTCTTGTGTTAAAGTTTGGATTTTGTTAGTACTTTTATGTTTAGAATCATCACAGGTGTGTAGGTTTTCATTTGGTAAGCTTGAATCATCTTGGTTGGGTTGTTTTTGGATTGAAAAGTGATGTTTATGTGGTTCTTTCTTGCTAGCGACTTAACTCACGGATTACTTTCTTCGTAGCGACCTACTTCACAAATTTGTAGCGAGTTACTGTTTTATACCTAGCGACTTAGATCTAGCGATTTACAGTACAAGTAGTGGACTTTCCACTACGGGTAGCGACTTGGTGGTAGCGACTTGGTTTGTAGCGAGTTGCTCTTTAGCGACTTGTATCTTTAGCGACTTGTGTAGCGAATTGCTGCCAAAATTTTGCTAGCGACTTGAGGCTTAGCGAGTTACTACCTAGCGACTTGCATTTGTATAGCGACTTGGGACTCTAGCGACTTAGTGGTGTAGCGAATTAAGTGTTAGCGACTTGGTGCATTATCTTCTAGCGACTTGGATGTTAATCTAACGACTTGGGATTATTGCTATTTAGTTGGTAGCGAGTTGGTTCAAAATCTCTAGAGACTTGGGGAGTAATTCATTATAACACAATGTCAGTCATCACGGATCCTTTAATCACCAAAGTACTTGCTCTCTATGACACAGCACAGAATAGTGAAACAGAATGCTTATCTGAATGCCATACACTTAATGATTCAGTAACGATTAATTAGAACAACTCAAATAAGTCACTCTTAATGTCTGCAAATGATGCTAAGAATATGGAATGCACCAGTGAGCCGTTTCAACATCTCAGTCAGCTTCTCAAATTACTCTTATCTACAACCATGGATCAAACAAGTTGTGCCATCCTTCGTCAGGATTTTCCCACTTTGACAAGAAGTGTTTTACTTAACTTAGAACGACTGAGGTTTCAAATTACCAAAGAAAAGTTCTCAACTGATGATTCTCATGCTGCTCTCCAAACCATCATCAATCAATTTCAGCCACTTATCCGGGAAGAATACTCCTCAGATTTTGATGATATCATGACTGGAATATCTTTCAAGAAACACACGGGAATGGAAATTCATGAGTTCAGAAACTCATTTATTCTACTTATGAGTAATATGGAAACATACATCAAGGAAGCTGCTAATGAGAATAACAAGCTGAATGAATTGAATGAGTGCCAAGAGTTTCCATGGAGCAATGATGACGTGTCATGCTTCATTCCAGTTGAACCAGCAGAAGACACTGATTGCAGAATCTCAGCTGTGATGGAAAAGGATGAAGAGAACAGCACTGATCTCAAAGTCTCAGAGTCAGAAAAGGTATCAATCGATAAGGTACACTTATCTGAACACACAAGTTCTCATAAAAAGGTACATGACTCTTACTCTGAACATAACAATGTGAAATCAGTCTTTGTTTTGCCTGAATCTAATGCAAGTAACATGATTGAAAAAAGGGTATATGATGAGCTTTCAAACAAATTTTCAATTCTTGAAAAACACTGTATCTCATTGCAAATTGAAATACAACAAAAGGATGAAATGTTTTATGTGAAAAAATCGTGTACTAATCAGGAACTTCCAGAATTTAGAGAATTTTTTGAAATTAATCAGTTAAAATCCCAGATTCAGGACAAAGATTCGACCATTGGCAATCTGAAACTACTTCTTTCAGAAGCCCAGAAATATGACTGTCATGAGATGAGTGATGCACTTGAATCTAGAAATTCTGAACTAGCTCTATGTGTGTCCAACCTTCTAAGAGAAAATGAGCATTTAAGAATTAACCTTGAGGAAACAAACTCTAAGTTAGTCAATCAATCTAACCTCCTGAGGAAAGAAATTGATGACCTCAAAGCACAAATTCAGGATAAGAGCTTCAATATTGTTGCCCTAAAAAATGAGCTCAGGAAGTCTGTTGGAAATAGGATGAACACTAAGTTTGCAAAACCTTCAACTTTGGGAAAATCAAATGTTCAGAATCACTTGAAACGAACATTTATTAAACAACCTAATGCCTTTAGGTCTAAAATAGCTAAACCATTGAAATCTAAGCTTACATCCCAAGTTGATAATATGTCTGTTTTGTCAAAACCAGTCACTTCATTGCCTAGTTCAGATATGATGAATCTCAAACCTCGGACTTATAGTCAATTCTCACAGATCAGTAAGGCAACAAGTATTACTAGATCTCATGCAAAACATCATTTGACTGATCAATCCCCTAAGAAATACTCGGATCACATAAGGACAATTAGTCAAAACAAGGGTGTGCACTCAATTAGGTCAACTAACTGTGGTTTCAAATGGATTCCCACTGGCAGAATTTTTAAGTTCACAGGACTTAAACGAACTTACATTCCTAGATCATGTCTCAAGTGGATTCCCACAGGTAAACTCTTCAAGAATGTAGAACCCAATAGGATCCCCATTAATGATACGTCTGTGTTACACTGTGATGCATCCAAATGTGAGATTAAACATGTCACTAACCCTTCTATATACAAGTCTACATGTGCTTCAAGTACAATGTGCTCTCAGTCTTTTTCAGGTACAATGCTCAACTCAATCAGGAACTTCATGACTTGGTTCCCCTCAGAAATGAACATAGCTCATTCAGGAGCTATAGCTTGCCAGAGTTGATGTACTTCTTACTTTGACTCCTATTCATCTTGAATCAGGACTCGCTCTTTTATATATCTGTGTATACTAAAAAAAAAAAAAAAATTATCATTTCTTATACACATTTTTAAAATTTTTAAGATCACACCATTTTTAAAATTTTTACACATTTTTTATGTCATTTCTTTATATTCAAAATTTTATCATTTTCCTCAATCTAATAACGAATACATTCCTTGTTATCGATAACATCTACGGTCCTAGAAATGTCATTCAATAATGGCACGGGATCATAGATGAAGTTCGAACAAATGATATATTCTTGGTTTTATAATGGGATTGGTTAATATCAATCAATGATCTTTGATGACATTGATTGAGGGGGAGATTTTGTAGCAGTTTTATATGCCATTGGCTTCTGTGCTGGTTATGATGTTTGTTTATTTGTAAGTTGTGGTTGTTTCCTGCTTGTGTGACTAACTGGTTATGCTTTTGTAATATCTGGTTATGGTGTTTCTCTCAGTTATAGGTTGTGGTCGTATCTTGCTCATGTGATTACCCTTGTGTGCCCATGTATTGAGTGCCTTGCATTAAATGCTTTTATCTGATTAAATGTTTAGATGATTCATGGTTATCACTGTCATCATCTATGATAGAGTCTTAGTCTATAAGTCTCGTATTGCAATTCACCACTCTTGCCTCTAAACCACAGGGATCAAATGTGTCAAATAGCCAAAATAGTTTTTACACTAGCGACTTACCTCACCTCATTTTAAACCCACAAGGACCAATTGTGTCATACTGCCAAAGATAGTTTTTATACCCCTAGCGAATTACCATTTAGCGAATTACCATTTTCTTTCTCAAATAAGTTTCTTTTCTCTCGATTTTCTTTTCTTCGTCATTCTGCTCATCCTAGCGACTTAGCAGGAGGTTTGCCTCGAATCCCTCTTATCTTTGTTCTCTTAAGCGTTTGTGTTAAGTTTCTAACTTGTCTTTTTATCCAGAATCTTTCGAGCGCGTGATTTGTGACTATTTGACTCCCACCTAGGTTCGAGTTGTCTTGTAATCGTGTTTCTGTTGCTATTATAATGATTGAATGTGTTCAAATTGTTTGGAATATATTACTTTGATTGCTTGATAATTTGTCTCCGTGATCTGATGATGAATGGTTAGCGGATTGAGCTGTTGGGTTTTTGTTATGAGTGTTCTTGGTAGCGACTTAGCTTGAGTGTTCTTCATGGCGAGTTAGCGCTCATATTAGCGACTATGTTTCTGTAGCGAATTTGTTTATTTTATTCTAGCGACTTGGTTATCGAGTTAGTAGTCAGCGACTTGTCTTTACAAGTTAGCGAATAGGTAACATTAGCGACTTAGTTAACGAAGTTGTAGCGACTTGGTTGTGTTAATGTTCATGGCGACTTGTCTTCACAAGTTAGCGAATTAGTAACCTTAGCGACTTAGTTAACTGATTTGTAGCGACTTGGTTTAGTTACTGTTCATGGCGACTTGTCGTTACAAGTTAGCGAATTAGCATGGCGACTTAGAGAGCTAAACTATTAGCGACTTGTCTGTGACTCTAGTGATGGCGACTTGTCTTTACAAGTTTGCAACATTGTTCACTTTCATGTTGCGAATTAGTCTTAGGGTCAAGGGTTATTAAAATGTTCAAAGGTTTATTGCTAAAGTTGATCTCATTCTCACAATACTTAGGTTCTCCTAATTCAACTTGTTGAGTCAACATACTCCATGTAATCTGCTATGACATGTCTGTTTAGGAAAAAGGTACTTGGTTTCTCTCACGACAACCAAATGTTTCTTTTTCCTCATGCATATTTGTTATATCATTTCTACATTTGTATCTTGGCTCATGACATGATCCCTTTGCAATGCTCTCGTTTGCCTGTTAATCCCTTATCAGCGCGTCATGTGATTATTTATCTGTAAGATTATACTTCATTGAATTATCTCACTTATGAAAATTGTCATATATTTGAAAGTTGTCATATATTTGAAACTTATGCCACTCAATCTTTCTCGGTATATGTTTTGGGGACTCCTTCTGAGTTACTACTTCTATGTGTCTATGTCATAAGGGTGCTCTCAATGTTGTCTCACTTATCATTTATCATCTAACCTGTTCCCAATCATTACTGTTGATTGTATGATTACTCAGACCATCAATGGCAAGTTCAATCCCAGAAAAGAGCGTTACCCCTTCGGCATTATCCAAAGTTCTCTCTGACGAAGAAATCCTTCCCAGCAATCAATGGGCTGTTATTGGAAAAAGCAACTGTTATGTGGACCTACAAAGGCTTCAACAAAATCCGATACTCAAAGTTTCTATTGACATCCTCAAAAACACATACTTCTTCGGAGCAATTACCAAGCAATGCTCAATTCCGACCATTTACATTCAACAATTCTGGAACACCGTTCAATGGGACAAAATCACAGCACAATACTCTTGCAAACTGGATGATAGGGAGTTCACAATTGATTCTGATATTTTGAGCAAGGCTCTTGGAATCACCCCATGTAACCCTGACTTTTGTTCTGAATCTCCACCTGGTGCTGACGATCTGATTGCCTTTCTAATTGGGTTGGGTTATCAGAACAGTATTTCAAGAGCATCCGACATCATCACCGGACACATGTATCAACCCTGGAGAGCTATTACAACCATTCTTAACTTGTGCTTATCTGGGAAAACTTCAGGGTTCGATAAAGTGAGAATTCCTATCTTGCAAATCCTATGGGGAATCGTTAATAGGGTTGATGTGAAAGTCTCAGATCGTATTTGGGAAGAATTCTCTTTATCAATGAACACATTCATATCTGATAGAACCTATTTCCAGAACAATGCTCAAGGTCGAAAGAAACAGAACAAGCTTGTAATTCCCAGCATCAGATTTTCTAAGCTTGTTATCCAGTACTTACAACAAACACACAACTTCAATCCTAGGAGTGAATCAACTCTACACAATGCAGAAGATGAATATGTTTTAGGAAACCTGAAATATGTTCCTAGAGGTATGGATAATGAACTATTTGGATTGCCAATTCCTGATTGTCTTCTCACAGAAGATATCAAGAAGAAGGACTATTTCAAGCAATACAAGAAAAGAGCTACCAGATCCTCTGCTGATGTCACACCCTCTCCTCTACAACCAAATGCTCCCATATCCAAGACAGCCTCACAAGCATCCTATGCCTCTCTTCCTAAAAAGAGACTTGAAAGGTCACAACATTCAGAGACCACAACCAAGAAGCAGAAAGTAAAAAGGAAGAAAGTGGAAAAGGAAATTGGTGAAAACACTGAGGTACCAAGGAATATTACCAGGTTAACTGATGAGGATGACGCTGATCTGCAACTTGGAATCCAGCAAAGTCTAGAAAGTCAGAATGTTAAAGCACCCGTAGGTGGAGTTGTGTTAAGAGAACCCGTTCAACTACCTCAACAAACAACCCCAATTACACATGACAAGGGTAAAGGGGTTGCAAGTGTTGAAACTGAACAAGCTGCTCACATGCTTTTAACTATCTCATCATCTCCATCAAGCACCACAAATCAATATGAGCTGAAGAGAAGAACAAAATCATCTCATGCAAAAGAACAATCTGGAGTGGACAAAGTGCCTGAAACGTTTAAGGAAACTCCTACACTGAGTGAGACTCAATCTGGATTGAATATTGACGCTCTGGTGTAAAAAGGCTCGCAGGAGAACCTTGAGACAAGATCTGATGAGACCTTGAAGATGGATGAACCAAATGTGTCTACTAACTCTCTATCCTGACTTAAGGATCTCGATACAGACTTCTCTTTTGGAGATCAATACATTAATGACAAACCCCTAGATACTGCACAATCCATGTATACTGTCAGCATTCAGCAAGACACGTCAACCATTCCTCCAATGTCAGCATCTTCATTATCAACTGCACTTCCACCTCCCATAACTGTACAAACACCACCAACATCGTCACCAACTCCTGATCCTGTCATTATAGTTACTGATGTGGATGCTCCACCAGCTTCACCTCCACAGATTCTCACCTCTGATCAACTACTGGATCAAGCCATAAAAAGGATAGAAGCTCTGGAAAGGCAACTTCCTAAATCTGTTGATTCTCTGGTGGATCGTGTCTATAGATTGGAGCACCTCAACTTCAATGAAGGGGTTACTGCCGCTATTGAAGGAGAAGTCAAGGATGTTGTGGAATGGGCTATGGAGGCTCCACTTCTTAGACGATTCAAGGACCTACCTATCACAGATATGAGAGCTGCTCTGTTTGAAAAGATGTATGATGCTGAAGAGGACAAGCATGAGGTTCACAAGAAACTCTATGAGGCACTTGAAGAATCCATTAAGTTCGACAATTATGAGCAGTTTAAGATTGACGTCGGGGAAAAAGAAGCTAAAAAGAAAAGGAGAACAATTGTGATGGAAGCATTGATGAAGGATCGTAAAGATCCTCCTCCACCCCCACCACCAACGGGGGGCGCTGGAACTTCTGGAGCTGGTAATCCTTCTACAACAACCAACACACCTCCACCACAACCACCATCATCACCGCCAAAACCTTCTAATCAATCAGGTCCTACAAATGAACAGAGTACTAAGAAGAAATCTGCTGCCTAGACGACAGCTGATTCAAGGTTCACGTCCACATCCACCTCGATTCCTGATGATCAAATGGTTCACGAAGAGTCGCAAGTCATGGCTGACTCAGAACCAGATGAAGATGATGCATCGACGAAGCATATTCCTAAGCCATCAGAAGATTTGTTTGATACTTACATGGCTGGGAATCGCACTAGCACATCCAGGGTAGCACCTTCAAGAGACACAATTCAAAGCTGCATTGTGGAAGATAGACCTCCTTCTACAGAACCCACATGGACCATCCCACAGTCTGACTCTATGATTCCTGACAACAATTGGGCATCAGTTATCACCAATAATTATGAAGTTCCAGCTGAAGACTCTCTTCTGCATTACACTGGTGATATGGGAAGTTTTATTAGATGGTTTTGTGAACGGAAGAGTATCTCATCCATAACTCCAAGAGATCTTGAAGGACAAGCTTATGAAATTGTCAAAGTCTTCCACTCTGATGCGAATCATCTTCAATATCAGATGGAAGAATGCCATAAGATGCTGAATGACCAAGTCAGTGAGCAAATCAGTCGCTTCAATGTCAAAAAATCTCTTCCTCTTGGTGGTGAACCTGGTCAGGTGACCATTCAGGCTGAATTCTTCTTCAATCACGACCTGGACTATCTGTGTGCTCGCTCTGCTGAAAGAAGACATGCTCTATCAATATCAAAGATGAAAGCTGCAACCTACTCTGATCAGGGGCTTGAACAGATGGTTCCTGATCAATTCTGGGCTGATGAAGAACAAAAGTATGATATTGCCGCTTCTTATGGTATTTCTCACTGGTGGTTCAAAAAGAAGAAGTTCTACATCGAAAGACATGGTGCTGATAAAAGACGCAATGATGTCAGATCAAAGCTGCAAATCTTAAGTGTTGTTAGTGTAGAGATCTTCCCTATCTATGGATATGAGTACTTGAAGAAGATTGTCCTTAAAAGAGCAGACTTCAAAGTGTATACTATTGAAGAGAACGACTTTAAACATCTTCTGCCAAATGATTTCGAAGATCTCTATCTCTTAAATCTTCAAGGACACCTTGAGCATTTACCTGTCCGTGAGAAAAAGGCCCTCTCTGCAGCTATCACTCTTTGGATCAGGGGCTTAGTCATTCGAAAACGAGTTGAGGACTTTCAGCTTGGCATTGAAAGCTACCAAACCAGGATCAACCTTACAAGTCCACTATGGAATGCAACTGGGCATGAATTTCATCGAGAATACAAAGTCCTTGACACCCCTAGAGCCGTCATCTTCACCGACAGATATGGATCTCGTATGCTTATGCGTCTATGTGAACTCTACAAGTTTAGTGATGGTACGCTCAAATTGGTCGAAGAAGAACTTGACACCAGAGTGAAAGAGGCCAAAATTGATATGAAATCTTGGGTTAAAACTATCTTTTGGACTGATGATGACATGAAGAGGTGTGAACACTTCATTGCTGCAATCAGACGAAGACTCAAGACACGAAGGATCTTCCGCAGCCTTGAAAGTTTTGTTGGTGGAAGGCTTCGGGATGGTCACTACAAACTTCTTCAGAGGACTGAATGAAGACTTCTTCGGGATGCTGTTTATGGTGTGTTTTTAATTATGTGTAATATGTGGTGTAATAAATATGAACAACTGTAATACATGTAATAGTGCTAGGATTTGTACTGTGGTTTCCCCTTGTAAAAAGGGAAACATCTTTGTTGTCCATTTCTGATCATATAAAACCAGACACAGTTTTCTCCTACAAATATTTTACCTCATACATATTTAAATCACTTGAGATCCAAAATCTCAAAGGATTTAAGATTTTTGATCGGGGGAGAAAATGTGATATAAATATGAAAGATGTTAAAAGATAAGATGACCAATTTTTGTTGCATACTTCTCTCTAATATGTGCTAAATCTTTGCAAATTCAACTTTAAATTTTTCTAAGGTACCTTGATCATATGGCTTCTAATCCTTTGGTGATCTTGAATGCACCTCTTAATGGGTTCCCTCCAATATGTGCAAAACACTCTTTTTTCAAATATCGAGGCACATATTGAGGGGGAGAAAATTTATGGAAACCTCATCCTTCCTGGAAATGCTTTATCTACTTGATTTGATCAAGGAAGTGATGGTGATATTTTTTAGAAAATGGTAATCAAAGAAGTAATTTCTTCCTCTTGCCTCCGTGTGAAAAACGATTTCAAACATTTGATGCACATGTTGAGGGGGAGCACTTATTCTAAAAATATCAAAAACAATTCAGGTACATAATGTTTTGATAATATATCACAAGTATCTGGATTGACTTTCAAATGGTTTTCAATTGGTTCCAACGGCAGATGAACAATATCATATAGACCGACCAACCTTACTTTATGTATGGTGATATAAGGATGATAAGGTTAGGATTTTGTTCCCAAGATCCGCCAGAACCGGAGGGATCTACCTAGGGACAATCCACTAGTTAGTGTAGAAGTCCTTAGGTATGATGATAAAAGGAGAAAAGTGAGATATGGGAAGAGTGCAGACTGAGACTGAGCTAGTACTGAAATAAACCCAACAAGGTTCTAGCTATGAAGTCTCGGTAAGCACTGAAAGGGTTGAAGAATTAAAAAGAATTGAATGAGAAAAGGGTGAAAACAAATAGCCCTCCATTTATTCAACCTTAGGGCAGAAACCGGGTTCACTTCATATGCTACTGATGGTAACATCGGTATTGAAGACAAGACGTCATGGACCCAGTGACGCACTGCACTTCAACTTTCCAAACCACTCAAGTTCCTCTTAAAAGGACTTGTTTCATTCTCACAGGGAACCGACATTATCTATCGACTTTCTCTTAGAGATTGTTGATATTGAAGAAGGAGACCCTCTCCCTAGTCTCCGGCACAGGATCCAAATATGCACAAATTGAGTCTAGAGCCATGAGATCATCAATAAATCTCATTAGGACACATTCAATGAAGACTCTCTATTTCACACAATGTGGAAAGAGAGATTATATCTTGAGTCCGACGCATTATCCTTGTGGTATTGCCAGAACATCTGAGTGATGTGTTTACATATTCACTATGAAGATGGAAAGCCTTCTGGAGCCAACATCAAACAAGCTCCTGGTAGGTGGCATGTGAGATCTATTATATAGATCAACCATGTGACAACTGAACAGAAACAATGGGGCGATTCAATCTCTTGAATCAATCCTGGTTCAGGTTATGGATTGACGGATACCTTTGAAAAACCGGTCTTTGTGCTTAACAACGTTTTTCTTTAGCACATCGACCGTGTACTCATTTTTCAAACCAAAAGGTGTTTTTATGATTGATAATTGATTTTCAATAAAACCTTCGTTGTATTGCAAAAACAATTTCTATTGAGCAATACACGATTGTTTTTCAAATCTCTTTTCATCAATCAGTGGACTTAAAATTCGCTGGTTCACTCACTTCGTGTTATCTTCTTTGAGATGTTCCGGTTTGAGAACAGCTAGAGCAGCTGCGAAACCCTGTCAAGGAAATTCTTCGGAATTATACCTGATCACAGGCAGTACATGTACTGATCAACGGGGAACCGTGGGCCGTGTACCTCAATTCAACGAAAGTGATCAAAGACACTTTTGTGCTATTTATTGCTAACTGTTGTATGCAGGTACACCCGACGTTTGCAGCTGATCAGAATGATGCGGTCAATCCATAGCCACATGCTCACTTAACATATTCAACTCAAAAGAAATCATGATTAGTGCATCAATGACTCTGATATTTTCACTCCAAGCTTCTGCTACGCTGCTGCCAATATCATGATTCAACAAATGCTTCCGCTACTCTGATGAGAAGATATCATGATCCAGAATGTGAGCATGTCGGTCCATATGTCACAACATCACATAATACTAACACCACAAAGGATGTCTCAGAGATTTTTGATAGCTGATGATCTCAAAAGATGCCT
This sequence comes from Chrysanthemum seticuspe, assembly GCA_019973895.1. Taxonomy (NCBI): domain Eukaryota; kingdom Viridiplantae; phylum Streptophyta; class Magnoliopsida; order Asterales; family Asteraceae; genus Chrysanthemum; species Chrysanthemum seticuspe. Next base: position 216,887,439 of record BPTQ01000001.1, on the reverse strand, counting down.
CATAATTATTATCTCATGGATCATTAATGACCTCCACTCTAAAGTACAAATCTATGTAGACTTTGAAGTTGCACTACTTATGCACTAAGATTGCGAAGTTGAAGAATTAATGTCTACGAGCTCAAGAACAAAGTCAAGAATAGAATGCTAGGTTTTGAAATGTAAAACATGGGGTGACCTCCCTTAGGGGGAGATTGTTAGGAATTAGAAAATTCCAGTATTGAAGAGTCGGTCACCCCAACTATTATCTAGCATAAGTTAGCTCGTAGACTTGTCGTTATTTACGTTTCTATGTAGTTAATTAGTTAGTCAAGTAGCGTAAAATAGTTTAGTGCAACACCGTGGAGGAAGGTCGGGTCTTTACCCACTGTATCCCTGATCCACAGGCCGTCAGGAGGTCGTTTAGTCTGTAACCTATAAATACCCTCTACCTTGCAAGGTAGAGGGTTGGATGTTCTTTGGTAATCTAATATTCTACAAGTTTCTCTTACTAGAATATCCCACTTTCTCTCTCTCTAAAATCATCTATACGCCTACTTATGTTAATGGTTTGATGTGTATGTGAAAACTAATATCATACAAACCATTTCTGCCATCTCCAACTAGTCTTAGCTTTGGTCTTAGTGAATGCACTAGGTGATAATTGCTTCCTAAGAGGTAAAGTGGGTTCTATGGGTACATCAATGATTAGAGCATGAGCACTAGAAGGCGGTTTACCTAGCACATACTTAGAAGCATTAGTGGGCCTAGAGGTATTCCGTTTTCTATTGTTCTGCTTACGATTTAAGATAGCCTTAGCAACACATTTATCATGACAACCATAAAACATGCTTTTACGATAACCAACACAAGAAGCTTCAAACATAACATTTAAAGTACTTAAAGATTCAACATTCGTTACATCACTGTTTCCATTACATTTGTCAGACGCAATATCTAAAGTGGGTGAAACTTGAGTTTTATTCAAAGTCCTAAGGTGTTCTTCTACTTCAGAGGTCTTTATTGTTCTTTTCTTACGTTGCAACTTCCTATTCTTCCTTGTATTGCTCCTAGGCCGTGAAGTGCAGGCGTTGGGAAAAGAGGCAACTATACCTGTTTCAGTAGAGGGAATCACATTAGTTTCTTGTGGTTTGTCATTAGATGTTCTAGAGTCACTATGAATCTGTTTAGGTGCAATTACTACTGTGTTACTAGTCCTATCATGCTTAAGTTTCACCAACTCTGCTTTTAGATCATGGATAGTATGTAACAAATCTTGATTTTCAGAACGAGTATTTCCATTTTGTCATAAAACATCTTTGGTATATGCAAGATGATCATCAATATCTTTTGACGCTTGAGCACGAGTCTTTTTGAGTAAATCAAATATGACACCATATTCCTTTTTAACGATTGAAATTTCTTGTTCATATTTTGAAATTTGACACTTTAGAGACACGTTTTCAACATCCAGTTGCTCAATTTTAGGATTAAGAGTTTTTGTATGCAACTGGTTGATTTTGTTTTGCAAAGCGAGTTCTCGATTATGACAATCTTTTTGACACCATTGAAGACGACGTTTTGCATTTGAAAGCTCGTTTAACAAACGTTCATTTTCAACTTTTAAACACTTGATTTGTGACACAATATCAGTATTCTCAACATTCTCGACGGAATCAACAAAATCAGCAGAGATATAATCAAATGCATTTGCAACAGAATATAATAACACAACATTATGGATATCAGCACATATAACATCTTCCAAGAGTCGATCAACATCTTTTCTTAACAATTTTTTTTACGTTTTGTGTTTGAAATCAATGTTTCTATTTGCTCGAAAACTCTTTTCATAAATCCAAGTTCCTTGTTAAAATCTCTTTCCCAACATATAGCACAATTTTTCAAATTTCGGACATGAGGTAAAATTCTTTTATGAAAAATATCTCTTTGGGCTCGCGCTTGAGGCGATTGAAAATGTTCAACTTTTATTTCAGAGTTGATTTCAATTTCACATTCCAAAAGTTTGATGTCCGATAAGAATGTTTCAAAATATTTTAAAACTTTATATTGTTCGGCTAATGGCTTTATTTCACTGAGTGAAGGTAAAGGACCATTAATTTGTGCAGTATTGGAAAGGGGACCCTCATTAGAAGACTCAGAAGTAGGTGTGTCAACCCAAGGTGTGTTAGAAAAATCCTGTTATGTGACAAAAGTAACGGCTTTTGAATAGTTAAATGGTTTGTTATAAACAACATTTTCTAATTTTGACCGACTCTCGTCTTCTGCATCTAATTCCTCCATGCGATTATATTCAACAACACTCATAATGGAATCATCAAATATGTGTTCTGCACTGTAAACTTGAGGATTTGGTTTGAATGCTCTGTTAGAAAACTTAGGTTTGTAATCAGCAAGGTTCGGTCCATATCCATTTGGATTTGGTTTAAAAGTAAACTTTTGAATAGTTGTGATTGACTCACCCTGGTTATAAACAACATTTTGAAACTCTTTGATTTTGTTTTGTAAGTCGACAATTTCTTCAAGATAGTCATCTATTCGTTTCTTTGAATGCTTTTTGTACTCACAGAACTGTTTTTGGCAAGTTAACAACTCAGACTTGGCTTTTTGAGTTTCCAAAGTGAGAGCGTTAAGCTGTTGTTTATGATCATATTTCAGTTGTTCTATTTGAGACAATAAAGCATTCTTGGATGCGACTAGATCACATATTTGTTTTTCCAAAGATTTTTCGTTTTGGTAAGATTTAGCAAAAGCGACTTCAAAACCTTTTTCACATTTTTCTTGTGTTTGAAAAATGTTGAGTTGAAACTTTAAGCATTCATTATCCTTAGTTACCAGTGCATTTTTATCTTTTAATTGCTTAATGATGTCTTTGCAAATTTTCATTCGAGATTCTTGGTCTTTAAGTAAGGTCATGAGCTCAATATCTGGATTAGACGAAAGTTCAGCTTGTTCAATGTGAGTCTCAAAATGATCATTATTTAGATCCTCAAATATAACAATGGAGTCAACTTGATTATCAATATTAACCATAAGGTCATCTTGATCGTCAAAATATAACTACGGGATCTATTTGATTATCATCGTAATGAGATGTAGACGGCTCATGTTGAACACTCTGATCCTTGTCGGATGCAGATGTTGGCGGAGATATCAGATCAGTAATTATAGTGTGATCCGGTACCTGAGACAAGCCGTCAGTGTCATACACTAGGCCTGTGTCACTCATGTGGAGAGCTTGCATATTAGCCATTAACATCACAACAGCATTAGCCTGCAAGTCCTCCATGTCATCATCAGAATCTGCATTTTCCATGAAGCTCTGTTCCTTGTTGGTAAGAGTTCCACCAGCTTCATCCTGAAGAGCCAAGAGTAAAGCCTCTTTGTGATAAGCGCTACCTCTTATCCTCGGCTTTGGGCATGCATTAGCCAGTGACCCTTCTCATTATAGTTATAAAAATGAAGACCATTAATCCCAGTCTGAGCATTTGCCTGTTCAACCACTTGAGCCCGTTGTTGTTGTGGAGCACCCATGTTAATCCTTCCATTAGCATTAAACCCTTGACCACCACCCATCTGACGAACATTACCACGATTTTGAACATCAACACGTCCATTGATAACAACAGCCTGATTCCTTGTGTTTGATGAGGTACGAATGCGATTGTTGGATCTGTTTGAATATCAGCCAAAGGCTCTAGTAATCATGACAAACCCTTGTTGCAATGCATCGAAAGCTTCTGCATCCTCATTGGATTCACTGTAAAGTGCTTGATCATTGTTGTTGTATGGAACTAATTGAGTTTCTTGAGATTTTTGTTGTGACGGATCATATGGTGTGATTGTAGCAGTTGGTTGTGGAGGATTTGTGAAAACAGTTTGTATTGTTGGAAATTAAGGATAACATGCTTGAGCCCACTAAGCTAGATTTTGATTATCCAGGAGTGAAGGCGAAACCGGAGCTCCACGGATGACTCGTTCTCTGTCAACTTCTTTTTGGTGGGGCTTCAAGTAGTCGTACAACAATCCGTAGATAGCATGATGGAGATTCTTCACTTGACGGATGAAAATGACATACTTTTCCCAATCAGGACCAAGACTACTCAGGAACTTAGTGTTGACTGCAATTCTTGGCATAATTATGTTATGTTTGTCCAAGTCATTGATGATATATGAGAATCGATGATGATATGACTTTAATGTCTCCCCTGGTTCAATCATGAAGTGTTCATAAGCCAAGTATATTTTGGATTCCATGTCTTCTTGATTGAGTTATGTGGCTTCCATGAGAAGATGAATATGCTCCCACATTGATTTAGTAGTCTTTTGAGCATCAACACTTCGATGTATCGGATTAGGTAATCCCAAAAGGATGTATTGCATTGCCAGTTCATCGGCTTCAAAGTGTAGAAGTTGATCAGTAGTAAGTTCAGTAAGACTGACAACGTTGGTGACATCACCTCTTGGTGGATTAGCATTTGGTTCTCCGGGTACAGTGACAGTAGGCATCTGAAATGGACCTTCCAGAATGACCTTCTTCAAGAACTTTCCATGTGGCTTCTTTAGATCACAGAACCTAAAGAACCTTATCACCCATTGATCATAGTTTCCGGGAGTGAGCATTGGAGGTCTATCAAGTGATCCAGCTTCATGTATGGATTGTTGGCTACTTAAAGCTTCACACATCTTTGAAAACCAAGACGGTTCCTTCATAGTATTCCTGGATGGATGTTGATTGTGAAAGTTTTTGTAAGGTTGTACTTGAAGACTAGGGGGTGGTTGAATCATTTGTGGTTGAATTGCTCTAGGAGGAAATTGTTGTTGAAATTGTTGTTGTTGTTGTTGTTGTTGTTGTTGTAGTTGTTGATAAAATTGTTGTTGTTGATGTAGTTGTTGTTGTTGTTGTTGTTGTTGTTGTCGTTGTTGTTGTTGTTGAAGATACACATGAGGGAAGTAGCTAAAGTATGGTGGTTGAGACATCTTGAAACTTGCGTTGAAAAATGGATCTTTGTAGTCGAATGAAACTTTGTTGATGAAGTATACTTAGGTGTATAAAACAACTTAAGCGTAGAGAAAAACCTTATGCGTAAAACCAATCCTTACACGTAAAGAATGAACTTACGCGTAGTGATAGCTTAAGCGCGAGCTTGAGGAAAAACTTTGCTTATGCGTAAACAAAGGCTTAGAAGTAGAATTCTTATGAGTAAGTTTAGCTTATACCTAAGACTGTGCTTATGTGTAAGAATATGCTTAGGCAGAAAGAATTGCTACGCGTAAGAACTTTGCTTATGCGTAAAACTAGGGTTTTGCTTAAAAAATCCTTTACAATTATCCCAGTGTAAAAGATATCCAAAGTCGAAGTGTTTTCAGGCTTATCCAAGCAAGAAAACACTGAGTAAACCAATAACACTGAAGATCAAACCTTTAGGAGCTTACGCGTAAGTTTAGGGTTTTGCTATGCGTAAGATTTGTCAAATTTTGCCAAAACTAAGATTTCTGCCCAAAAGTGTTTCTAAACTAGATTTTTGTGGTGAAACAACTTCAATATCCCCAAAATAACACAAAAGTGTGAAACTTGATGAACCAAAACTCTTTTACACCTTACGCGTAGAACAGACTACACGAATACAACCAAGCTCAAAAACAAAGAAATACAAGTAAAGTTTCAAACTTTTTGCCAAAAACATAAACTTTATCACCAAATAACCTTAAAAGTACAAGAATATTGAATTTTAAAGTGAAAAAAATTAGTTTTTAAAGCGTATGAAAGTTTAGGAACGAGACTTACGCGTATAAAGTAAAAACTTCAGAACTAAAAAATGTTTCACCCAACTATTTGGCGAATGATACCACTCTTAGGTCACCATGTTTGTAACACAAGCATCAATATGAGAAATAAGATAAAGGAAGGATCGGACGAACAAGAACTAACAATATGTGCATGAATATAAGAAGATTTATGCGTGAATATTGAAAGTAAATGAACAACCAACTCTAAAATGAGAGTTACAAAGGTATTTATAGGCAAGGAGCTAGGGCAACACTCAAGCTCCCTTCCTTTACATATTGGGCTTGGGGCAAGGATTATGGGCGTTCTACATAAGCCTTGCCTTAAGTACTAACATAAAAGCCTAATTAAGCTAACTATTACATATTAATTACCAACAGAACTGGTCCATTTGCTGGGAAAGCTCGATGACTTGTCATCCAACATGTTCAATCTTTGTTCCTGAAGACTTTGTTTGCGTTTTCTAGATTGAAGCAATTCTTACTGGATCTTGGCTTTTGTGCGAGATGCTCAAGTATTGGCCTTCTTCTTGGTTGATTTTGTAGATGATTTTGTTGTTTCTTTAGATGGTGGTGGTGATGAGTGAGAGGAGGTTTGGTTTTGGAAATGTCACGGGGTGGCTCTGAAGATTGCTCAGGGTTGTGTTCAGGGTTGTCCAGAATATAGTTATCTATTTCCATTCGTATGCGTCCCTCTTCGTCCTTCTTAGCAGCTTCGTCTACAGCCCTTTCCTTTTCCGCTTCCAAAATATCTTTCTCTATGATTCTCTCATCAGTATCTTTGTCGTCATCACCATGATCGATCATTTCCTCATCCTCTTGCTGCTTTTCCTTTGTAAGTTTCTTGGTGGTGGCATCGGTTCCTTTACCGGGTTGATTAACCGGATCAGGAACGGATGTAGAGAGAACACCACCGCTGGAACCTCCAGGTCCTTTAATTTGTTAAAGTACAAACTCTTCAACAACTTTCTCCATCCTTTGTTGCTTCATAATTTTCTTGAGTTGTTTCTCTGCAGCATTAGGATCATACTCCCAATCAGACTCTTCTTCTTCTTCTTCATCATCGAGAGGTTTCTTCCCTTTTTAGATGAAGGACTAGTAGGTTTGTCCTCTGTCTTCTTCGTGATAGATGTGTCATCTGTACGTACTTCGGAGTACACAGTAACATCATCTAACTTAGTTTCAGAATCGTCATCTTGAAGTGATGTGTGAACTGGTTCCGGTTCTATTTTAGCATGGACGATTTTGGTTGGGACTTTCCTCTTTCTGCTTGGATTTCTTTTCTTGTACTTTGTTGTGCTTCCATTGCTGCCAGCTCTCTTAGCCCTTGTTGTACCGCTGGAGTCGTCTTCTCATCCATGAAGCCAACTTTTCCCGTAAGCGCAGCTTCCTTTTAACGTCTGTAGGTCGGAAGATCCTTGATTGCATCGGTAATCAAGCAAGCAGGGAGTTCCGCACCTTGTTTTCTAGTTGATGTGTCTTTAAACCTAACAGAGTTTAAGGTAGGCTCATTCAGCATAGAGTGCATGTCGGGATCATTCAGTCTCAATGGGATATCCTGGTGCTTCCCGAGAAGATTGTGGATTAGCAACTTGGTATATCTGATGAAGGGAATCTTGGTACCAGGATTCCTGTAGTGTTGCATCATGTCTTCCCAGATCAAACTAGCATAATCAATATGGTTCTTATGAGCCATCCCCCAGAAGGTTTCAAGATGCATGAGCTTCGGGTGTTAATGACCACTATCTCTGCCTGAGACTGATTTGGCGATCATTAGATAGATGGTCCTTCAGGGTTGTGGGATATTTTTGAGATCCACTCTGGAATGTTTAGAGATGATGCCAGAAGCTTTGTCGTATCCAATGTTGATCAAGAAATCCAATACTTCCTCTTCATTTGGAATCGGGACGTATCCAGTAGAAGGAATGACTGAAAGAAGAAGAATGACACGAAGATCCGCCACAGTGACCTGACTTCCTTAGTGCCAAGGGTCACTTTAACCGCATCTTGTCCATCAATTTTGTCCATTGTATGCCAAAACTGATGAATGTAGATTTCAGGTACCGTGGTTGTGTTGGTGAGCATGAGATTGAATGGGTGATTCTTGAGAATATCAACAGCAACTTTGCATGAAGATTCTGAGCACGTGAAGTTGTTGAAGTCGACACGGAGATTGTTCTTCCCGATGATTTTGTCATAACCGGCAGGGAAGATATCGACCATTATGAGCATATTTGGGGCATTGAGGTTCTCTTGATTGACAACCATTTCGTGATATGAAAGATATTAAGACAAAAGAACCAACGTATTGAAACACATTGTGTTAGTCTTAATTTGATTTATTGTCTAATTACTTGTATGAAGTTATCATGTTTATGAATGTTAGGAGTCCAAAGTCACTTTTAATTCAATTGTTTGAAGTTGATGTGATAAGTTACATAAATATGTTAATTTGGAAGTTTTAATGTCCAAATTTCACTTAAACATACAACATTTTAACTTTTGAGAGCTTATGAGTAACATTTGATTTTGTGACCTAAGTGTAACATTTTACAAGTTATTCTACGTGTAACAATTCAAAAACAAGGTGTAATGGTGGCTTAAGCGTAAACATGTGAACTTATGCGTAAAGGAGGAGTTTAGGCTTATGCGTAAGCTTAAGCGTAAGGGCTAGTCTTAGGCGTAAGAAATTCTTACGCGTAAAACGAGTCCAAAGGCTTATGTGCTTACGTGTAAGCTTAATCAAAAAATGTTACGCGTAAGTTTTACTCGTAAGAGTAAAGCTTAGGTGTAAACATCCTAGTTTATGCATATCCTTCCCGAATACGCGTAGTCCCACTGTAGACCCTTTATGCGTAAGTGTTACGCGTAAGATTTCTCTTATGCGTAACCTTTACGCATAAAGGTATTTGTTAATACAAATAAATCGTAAAAATGTTTATTCTTATTTAACGACCTCTTTGTGTTTTGTTGATAACAAATATAAAGTTATCATAAGTAAAATTATAAGGATACATGTTATTTTTGTAAAGCATTTATATATATAATCATTTAACATTAATTGTTGTAATGATTCATTTATTGTAATAGTTTATTAGGATGGGTAAAAACCATAACCCATGACCCATACCCATGGAGCATATCTATAACCCATGGAGCTAAGCCATGACCCATTGACTAGATGCATTGCCTCTTCTAGATACATTGAATCTATTTTGATACCCATGGTCCAAAGTCTATGACCCATGACCCATGACCCATAACCCATTTAGGGGGAGTGTCCTACGGATCCCTCAATTTACACTGGACGGATCCCTCATGTAAGGGATCCGTGGGATCCATGGAATAGTAGCAAGTTTTTGCCTATAAATAGAGAGCCATTTCCTCATTGCAAGTCACCCCTCTTCTTACAAACTCTCTCATATATTCTTTCATTCTTCTAATCTCATATCTCTTGATCTAGACAGTAGTTTTTCTTTCTTTTGTTGTGATTCTTATATAGGTCCTTCTCTAAGGCGAGATCACGAGCTTCTACAAGTTATGCGAGCAAGGGGTCCTTGATTGATTTGTTCCTCCACAATATTTATGTGGCAAAGATCTTGTATTTCATATTTCACATATTTGTTGTGTTATAGTTGTGTTAGTTTGGTCCTCCGTGTTAAGGACTCGGTATTTAGCTTTGTACCGGAAAAAGTGCAAGCGACGTTGTGAAGGCTTCTCCGCTGAGTTGAAGGAGTTTGTTGACATAGTGCTTGAACTCTCGAGTAGGTGACTCGGGGAGTGGAGTAGGGAAAGAAAGGTGTCCTTGTAGCCGAACCACTATAAATCGGTTGTGTCATTTCTATCTTTTACTTTACTTGCTTTCTTTACTTGCATTACTTATAGATCTGTATTCTCTATCCATCCATATGATTTCACATAACATCGAATCTAAAGTCTTTGAAACTAAGTTAAAATCGGCAAAACTATTCAACCCCCCTTCTAGCTTTCCACAATTGGCATTAAGAGCTAAGTTTACAAAACTTTTAAAGTAAATAGTATTTTAAAAACTTTTCGATCACAATGGGTTCTGAAAATTATAAAGAAGGGCAATCTATGCAACGACCTCCACTACTTGAAACTAACGGTTTTATTTATTGGAAAAATAGATTCGAAATGTATGTGAAGTCAAAAGATATTGATCTTTGGTACATCATTGTTGAAGGCGATTTTGAAGCCACTACAAAAGATGATAAAACCGGAAATTTAGTAAACACACCTCATGATCAACTTACCGTTGATAAAAAAAAGCTTTCCAAAAATAGTGAAGCTAAAATGGTTTTATAAAATGCTTTACCCAAAAAGGAATTCGAAAGAATTTCTATGCTGAAAACATCTAAAGAAATTTGGAATTCTTTAGTTGTAACTCATCAAGAAAATCAACAAGTTAAAAACAATAAAATAGATTTGTTTGTTCAACAATATGAATAATTTTCAATATCGGATGAGGATACTATAGATAATTCTTTTGCTAACTTTAATACTATAATTACATCATTACAAGCACTTGATGAGTCTTTCTCTAGTCGTAATCATGTTAGGAGATATCTAAGGGCACTTCCATCCAAGTGGAGATCAAAGGTGACGACCATCGAAGAATCAAAAGACTTGTCAATCCTCACCCTCGACGAACTCATAGGTAATCTAAAGGTCTATGAGCTTGTCCTCGCTAAAGATTCTAAAGCCTCAAAAGAGAAGAAAGAGAAGCACAAATCTCTTGCCTTAAAAGCCAAGAAGGTCTCAAGCGATGAAGAAAACTCTTCTTCAGATAGTGATGACGAAGAATATCCTATGGCGGTAAGGGATTTCAAGAAGTTCTTTAGAAGAAAGGGAAGATATGTCAAGAAACCATATGACGACAAGAAGGGGTTCCGGAAAGGCAAAGGCGACAAGAAAGCAAGGGATGAACGCGCATGTTTTAAATGTGGGGACCCTAATCACTTTATTAGTGAGTGTCCCAAACGTGACGAACAAAAATCGTTCGTGAGTGGTTCGTAGGGAATGAGCGAGGTGGAGGACGAAGAAATTTGTCCCATGGCAAATGACTCAAACGAGGTATGTCCCGAATCTCTCTATTATAGTAGTTCATCATTAGATGATGATTCATTGCATCGTGAATATGATAAACTTTGCAAAATTAGTCTAAAAGTAATTAACAAAAACAAGATTTTGAAAAACCAAAATGAACGTTTAGAAAAGGAAGTCATTGAATTAAAAAGCAAATTAAAACGTTTAGAAAAAGGAAAGATAGCAAGTGGGAAATGTGAGCTTTGTGTTCAACTTCAAACACTAGTTGATAATCTTGATTCCAAGATTGCTAGAATGAGTACTAATACTCTAGATATGATATTAGATAGTGTTAAAAAGGTTTAGGTATTCAGTAACTTGATGCATCAACTAGCGAAAATAAAGATACACAATTCGTCAAAGAAATAGAAAAACAAGTCACTGTGGTCACGGATCCCACAAAAAGGTAACCGGCTAGTATAAAACCAGGGATCCGTGGATCTGCTGATGCAAACAGTAGTAATATTGTAGCTACTTCATCTAGAACCGACTTTGTTATCGTTAATAAGAAGAAACCAACCCACGTTACTGTTAGACAACCACCACCACTAAAACAAAATCAAAGTTTTATGAGAAACAAAGGTCCATCATTTTCAAAACCAAACACATTTATAAGGAGACCTAATAATGTTTATCCGAGAAGTAACAACCATCAAATGGGATGAAATCCTAATGTACAAAACGGTTTTTCGTTTCAAAACTTTGCACCATGGAATGCATACTCACCTTTTCTATATATGCCTAATATGAATGAAATGTATTACACTAATGGACCTATGAACAAATGGGGACCAAACTTTTGAGTTAATTGTTTTCTTAGGTATGCTTAAAGGTCGACCTAGATCTGGATGAATGGATCAAGGATAGCGGGTGGACAAGGCACATGACCGGTAATAAAGACTTGTTTTCCACATACGAATCCTTCAATGGAGGGAATGTGGTATTTGGTAAGAGCAAGAGCAAAATCATCGGTAAAGGTACAATTTCTCACAAATATTTAACCATTAACGAGGTGTGTCACATAGAAAACCTAAACTTCAACCTTCTAAGTATAGGACAAATATGTGATAAAAAGTGTAACGTACTTTTTAGTGAAACCGGTAGTAAAATATTGAAAAACGGTATTACTATAGGAAGAGGCATTAGAAAACATGGAGTCTATGTCATTAAAATCGGTAATGAACCTAAAGACAAACTTTGTCTTACTTCTATGGATGATACTTCGACCTTATGGCATCAAAGATTGGGTCACGCCAATATGCGACTTCTTCAATCGCTATCATCTAAAGAACTAGTAAGAGATCTACCAAAATTAAAATACAAACATCATTTTTGTTATGCTTGTAACGTAGGAAAGCAAGTACATGCTAGTCACAAAGCTAAAAATATGGTCTCTACTACTAAGTGTCTAGAACTACTTCACATGGATTTATTTGGTCCATCTGCTATTCAAAGTTATGAAGGTAAATACTATACTTTTGTCATAGTGGATGATTACTCTAGGTATACATGGACTGAATTTTTAAAGAATAAAACTGAAACGTTCAATTACTTTGAAATATTAAGTAAGAAAATCCAAAGACAATTAGGAAATCCTATAGTGTCTATTCGAACGGATCATGGTAGGGAATTCGATAATGAAGTGCAATTTGGAGCTTTTTGTGACGCTAATGGTATTACTCACAATTTCTCAGCTCCTCGGACTCCACAATCGAATGGGGTAGTTGAAAGGAAAAATAGAACCCTACAAGAAATGAGTCGCACCATGTTAAATGAGCAATCTATTCCTCAAAAATTTTGGTTCAATGCCGTTGATACATCAACGTACATACTTAAACGAGTCTTAAGTAGACCATTGTTATGATCCAATGATTCGGGTGGTCTAGGATTGTGATTAAATAAGAAAGCCATTTTAGATAGATGAAGAGAGTTGAGAGGAGGTTCCTTGAAAGAGAGTTGCTATATGAAATGAAAGGTTTATTCAAAGAAGCCACACCCCTTCCATGGATGGAAGGGGTATTTATAGTTACACAATACACGACCTCCTATCGGCCTGTGGATCAGGCATACAATGGGTAAAGACCCGTCCTTCCTCCACGGTGTTACTCTAAACTAATCTACGCTACTAATTAACTAATAAACTACTAAATAACGTAAATAACTTCATGTCTATGAGCTAACTTATGCTAGATAATATTTGGGGTGACCGACTCTTCACTATGGAATTTTTAATTCCTAACAATCTCCCCCTAAGGGAGGTCACCCCATGTTTTACATATTGAATCCTAGCATTCTAATCTTGACTTTGTTCTTGAGCTCGTAGACTACAATTCTTCAATTCCGCAATCTTTGTGCATTAGTAGCGATTCTTTAAGGTTCGATAACTTTGTACTTTAAGTGGAGGCCTTTAACTGATCCACATCTTTGATGATCTTCGAGCTTTCATTGAGATCATCAGCCACAGTAAATCTCTGGATCACCCTTTATTGTGTTGCCATCATGTGAAGTTGTGACTTTCGGACCAACATGCTCACACTTTTGAATCATGACATCTTTCCATCAGAGTAGCGGAAGCCTTACTGGTTCATGATATTTGCAGCAGCGAAGCAGAAGCATAGTATGAAATATCAGAGCCAGGTTATGAAGATATGCACCAGTCATGATTTCTTCAAATTAAATGTGGATGCTGTGAGCATGCGACTTTGGATTGACCGTTCAATTCTGATCAGCTGCAACCGTCCAAATGTACCTGCAAACAACAGTTAGCAATAAAACACACGAAAGTGTCTTTGATCACTTTCGTCGAATTGAGGTACGCGGCCCACGGTTCCCCGTTGATCAGTACAAGTACTGCATGTGATCAGGTAGGATTCCTAAGAATCTCCTTGACAGGGTTTCGCAGCTGTTCTAGCTGTTCTCAAACCGGAACGTCTCAAAGAAGACAACACGGAGTGAGTGAACCAGCAAATTGAGATTTACTGATTGATAGAAAATGATTTGAAAAACAATCGCGTATTGCTTAAGATAAAGAGTTTTGCAATATGACGAAGGTTTTATGAGAAAGATCAATTTTCAATCAAAAATACCTTTTGTATTTGAAAAGAGTACACATTCGAAGTGCTAGAGAAAAGAAGATTTGCACATCGAACGGTTTTTCTAAAAGTATTTTTACAATCAGAGATACTTTTTGTGTTTGAAAACATAAGTACACATTCGACGTGCTAGATAAAAGAAGGTTTGCACATCGAACGGTTTTTCCAAAAGTATTCGTCAATTCCATTCCTGGACCAAGGTTGATTCAATAATGAATCGCCCCATCGTTTCTATCCAGTTGTCACAAGCTTGATCTATTGAATAGATCTCACATGTCACCCACCAAGAGCTTATTTGATGTTGGCTCTAGAAGGATTTCTATCTTCATCGTGAATACTTTTACATATCACTCAGATGTTCTGGCAATACCACAAGGATAAAGCGTAGGACTTTTAATATACACTTTCTTTCCACATTGTGTGAAACAGCAAGTCTTCAAGAATTTAGTGTCCTAATGAGATATTGTGGATGATCTCTTGGCTCTAGACTCAATTGTGCATTTTTGGTTCATGTGCCGAAGACTAGGGAGAGGGTCTCCTTCTTCAATATCAACAATCTCTAAGAGAAAGTCGATAGATTATGTAGGTTCCCCGTGAGAATGAAACAAGCCCTTTTAAGAGGAACTTGAGTAGCTTGGGAAGTTTAGTACAGTGCATCACTGGGTCCATGACATCTTGTCTTCAATACCCGTATTACCTTAGTAAACACCAGTAGCATATGTATTGAACCCGGTTACTGCCCTAAGGTTGAATTATTGGAGGGCTATTTCTTTTCACCCTTTTTACATTCCAATTCTTTTTCATTCTTCAACCCCTTCAGTGCTTACCGAGACTTCATAACTAGAGCCTTGTTAGGTTTATTCCAGTACTAGCTCTGTCTCAGTCCGCACTCTTCCCGTATTATCATTTTTCTCCTTTTTTTCATCATACCTAAGGACTCTACACTATCTAGTGGATTGTCCCTGGGAAGATCCCTCCGGTTCTGGCGGATCATGGGAACAAATACCTAACCTCACCATCCTTATAACTCCATGCATAAAGTAAAATGATCGGTCTTTTGGTACAATTCATTCTTCCTTGAAACCAATTGAAAAATCATTTAGAAAAACAATCAAGGTACTTGTGATACGAGATCAAAGTATTTTGTACCCTAATAGTTTTGATCATTTAGAAAACCTCCCCCTCAACATGTGCGTATGATTTAGAAATTTTTTAGCACAAGGAGGCAAGAGGACTTTGAAATATTTTCTTTGATCACAATTTTCATACGAAAAAGCCATTTGATTTTCATGGTAAAATTCTCCCCCTCAATATGTGCGTAGGATATTTGAAATCATTTTATCACATAGAGGCAAGAGTTCTTTTGAAGCACATTTACGATCACACAAGCCATTAAGAAACCATTTAAAAATCAATCAAGGTACTCTATGTTAAAACATAAAAGCATTTGCACCTTGATAGTTTCTTTTCTTTAAAAATGATCCCCCTCAATATATGCTTCGAGATTCGAAAGCATTTAGCACATATGAGAGAGCAGCGTGCACAATTAAATCAAAACGATCACCTTTTATCAAATTTCATTATTAAATCACAAATTCTCCCCCAATCAAAAATATCAAACCCTTTGAGATTTTGGATCCCAAGTGATTTAATTAGGTTTAGAAAACATAGGAGAAAATGTGGCCAGGTTTAAATACTCATCTTGTTTTTGGATAAATGCTCCTCCTCAACATGTGCATTGTATATTTGAAATCGTTTGACACATGGAGGCAGGAGTGCTTATAAAGGACTAAAACCAATTCCATTAAAACAGATATGATATTTAAATCACGATCTCTCACCCGATCAAAAATTTCAAACCTTTTGAGATTTGTGATCCCAATTGATTTAAATCATTTAAAAGAGTTTGGGGAAAGACGTGGCAAGATTTAATTTTTGAAAAATGACAGATAAGGACCAATTTAAGATATTAAATATTGTTAGTGTCAGGTATGATAGTTTTTAAGAGATCTTTTAGTAAAATAAAACAATTTCACAATCAAACAAGAACAGAAAAAATTTCATTTTGAAAGACCTTGATTCTAAAGAAAAAATCATACCATGACATAACATTAAATCTTTAGATCACCACTTATATTGTACAAAGCAGAACTTTTGTGAAGAAATATCGTTTGAAAATATTTTATTTTAAATTACTCTTCCCCTCAATCTATGACCGTAGTCGATAATTGAGTGACTCAAGTTTTGAAAAAATGAAGTCCGGTGATTTTCAAAATTAAGTCCAATTAATTTTCAAAACAATGTTTTTCCATTTTCAAAAACAATTTTATTCAAAGTTTTAGAAAATGTTTAAAAATGGAATCCTGCACAAAGATACATTAGTGGTTGAGAAGCTTCCGTTTTGTTGCTGTAGGGTTCGGAAGAAAAACCATCTGCTGATGCAGTGAGACTTCTTCTTACGTTGAATTTTGAATGCCAACTGAGGTCAAATTAAGCTCCGTTTCTTCAATCACTTAGAATAAAACCATCTGCTGACGCAGTGAGACCTCTTACGTTGCATTTATGCCAACTCTCCATAGAAGTCCAATTAAGCTCTGTTTCTTCATTTGTCAACCCAAGATGTAGTTACCCTTTCCTTTCGGCATCCAATCATCTTCAATTGTGGGATCCGGATCAGGAACATTCTTTTATACCAATATACCTGCATACGTTAGTGAACACACATACAAATATATGGTGGTCGACATCACCCAAACAACAATCGACTAATAAAAGTCAATGCAACATATCAATCAGATCATATAAATGTATGGGAATAATGTGTTCATCAAACTCTAATCATCTAATCCTAGCAATCATATCCTAGGCACCTAGTCCTTCAACATAGGTTAACATCATTTTTAATTAAGCATATTAGGATAATTAAGAAAGCCCGTTAGATGATGTAGATTTGAAAAACATTATCCCCCTCAATCCATGACTCATTTTATGAAAAGTTTAAAAGCGCTGAAGTCATTGATTGAGTTTTCAATTTTACAAAAACTCTGAATCTGATTGTTTTTAAAGCAACTCATTTTCCACCATTTTGAAAAAACCAAATATTTTTCTAAAGAATTTTAGACGGAAAAACATTTGTGTAGGAACAGGAGTCCTTCGACATACTTTCCTCATTTTGTTTTTAGGATAAGTGCACGAAAATATTTGAAAATTGGTTTAGCGCAACACTTTCCTTTCTTTTGAAGAGCGGGTTGCTATCATAAATAATAGCAAACCATAGTTTTAAGCACAGGTTACAGTCAGAAATAACTGCAAGCCATCATTTGAAGCCCGGGTTACAGTCTGAAGTAACTGTAAGCCATATTTTGAGACATGTTTAGAAAAGAATATTTACACCTCCTGCTCGAACTTCATCTATGGTCCCGTGCCATTATTGAATGACATTTCTAAGACCGTAGATGTTATCGATACCAGAAGACATGTCATGAGAAAACAATATTTTTGGTATTTTTCAAATTTTCTGATTTTTATGGGTTTTTGTTGGTTTTATATTTTTCTATTTTCTTTTTCTTGGTTTTATATTTTTCTATTTTGTTTTTCTGGTTTTATATTTTTGTATTTTGTTTTTGATAAATATATACAAAGATAGAGAAGATGATATAGTAAAAGAAGATGATGATACGAGTGCCGAGATAAGGATATCAAGCAGCCCCGTTGTAGAAGATAGAAGTCATCATCTCTTAAAAATTCACCACCAAAGCAAATCGAGGCTCCAGAATAGAAGACAGAACATGAGCCTTTGAGAAAGAGAGACTTTGGCAGCTTCCCCCCAAACCGAAAAACCTTTAGCTGAGCAGATTCGAAGCTCTATTTCAAGCTTGCCTTAGCCAGGTGCACGAAGAAGCACACCATAATCATAAATCCCGCTGCTCCATTTAAGAACGATAATCGAGGTTCTCCGTTCAGGGTTATATCATCCAAAAGAAGAACAACAACTTTTCATCCCACACTTAAATAATCTTCTCAAATTCCTTTTCTACTGAAGTCTGAAGCAATCCATTCCAAAAGGTGTCAAGAGAACAATTCCATCAAGTAGTTGAATTGATGCAGTCAGCCTCTTTGTATAATGCTCAAGAACTCTCCCAAATACACATCATGAGGGGAATGAAAACACCTCCCCATGTTCACATTTTTCTTCCCTGATGATCATGTATGAAGCTCAAGAACCCGAAGTACACCAATACCCAAAAACTCTCCCGAATACACATCATGAGGGGAATGAAAAAACCTTCCCATGTTCACATTATTCTTCCCTGATGATCGTGTATGAAGCTCAAGAATCCGAAGTACACACATTCCCACCGAAAGAATAACTGATAACACCTCCCTCATGTTACACATTTATCTCCCCTGAATATGTCGCACTTGTGTACCTCTTTTATCTTCAGAAACTTTCTTTTACATCACTTCCCCCACGTCGTTGGAATACTAACACTAAAAGCCTTGTTGAGTAAAACCTTGAGTTTCTCTGCGGTCATGACATTTGTTTTCCCGGGATATCTTCAATCACTTAGAAATATTAAGCTCATCAAGTTTACTCGCCGTGAGTCAAACCTTGAGTTTCTCTGCGGTAATAACATTTGTCTTCCCGGGATATCTTCAGTTACTTAGATGTATTAAGTTCATCAAGTTTACTCGCTTTGTGTTTAGATGTGTGTCTCCTTGCCCCTTTCTGGTTTTGATACTTCAGAATCAGCAACAAATATAAGCCCAAATACTTGAAATCTTTATGAGAAGAACACTTAAACTCTTGTGAGAATCAACTTGCTGAAGACTCTCTCTGACTATTTTTATCAACCCTTATGTAGACAATTTGAAGTGACCACTGATGAAGAAAAACTGATATACCCTACTTGAAACTGAAGTCAACTTCCCTACATTTGTATCTTAAGCTTGCACCTAATGATGGAAGAACGGTGTAGAGAATTTATGCTTCAAGCAAATCTCTAAGTACTCACTACCCAAACAAAGTATGAGACATTAACACCTCTTGCGATTATCCACACCGTCATATGCGTATGACACTGAGTAAAACAAAGTAACTCCTAATAGTGATAGTTAACCAGGTCTTCAATCATCCACCTCGACTGCTGGTAACTAGATAAACCAAGTCTTCAACTCAAATTATTAAGCCCGAGCAAGTTATCAAATAAGAACACGCCTTTGTGAAAGTCAACTTCAATCTCAAATAAGAGATAAATGATTAACTCCGAAGTAATCAACTTGTGTCAAATGTCCAATACGAGAAATAGTCAATAATAACGTCTCGAGGAGTCACTGCTAAAGAATATGAGCAAGTCTAATTGGGGATTGAATCTGACTTATACCTCTCTCCCAATTAGTGCTCTCCCCTAAACCGACAATCTGTTTGATAGATGCCCAGATTAAGAAGAAGTCTTTAGATCGTTAAATGAAACTCGTCTTTAGTCTTCTAACATGTAGCAGAAAATGTAGAACAGACTGTAGACTCGACCTTCTTCAAGATTCTGCAGTTGGGGAATAGATAGTTAACATCTTCAACTCACACCAAAAAGCATCCCACCAAAAAGCATCCTAATTAACTTACATCTTGCAAATCCCCTTAACTAAAATCCCTCCCAATCAAAAAAGAACAGAAAGATGTTCATCAAGGAAATCAGCAATCAGGCCGCAACAAACACACAAGATGGTAACACCAAACTACCAATCACATCAAACAATAACAGATAGATTGTTCGGAATCATCATGTTGATGTATACGTGAAGCATTAACCGGAAGCACTTTGTCGATAAACTCATCAATCCGAGTGAAGATGTCAACTAACGACTCTTAGAAGAGAAAAACTCCATGTGAAGATGACCCGATAAGAAGAAGCTCGGTTCTTACATGAGTTTAGAGCCGTATGACCATTTATATTCTCAAATATCAATCAACAATGCAAAAAATTCACACTTCTTCTCCCCCTCAAGAATTGCATACGGAGTTGCCATCCTTGATTAAACAAGTGAACATCTTCAACAAATATAGTCTATTCACACTTCTCCCCCACAAAACTAGCACATGATGTCGCCATCGTCATATTAGTTGAGCAAGTGGAATAAGAAAAACAATCAACAGTAGCCCGGTTCACTTGAGAATTGAAGCGCATGGAAAAAGCATGAAGCATGTTGACGAGAATGGTCATAAATAAGAAGATTTCTCTTCTTGCAAAGATAATGCGCACTGAAGTGTACACATTTCTTTTCTTTGAGGAACGAGGCTTGAACTGAAGTATTCAAACGTCATAAGAAGATTTCTCTTCTTTTGAAGATAAAGCGCACTGAAACGTACACTTTTTTTTCTTTAGAGTACGAGGCATGAACTGTTGTGTTCATACGTCATAATCTCTATCTTTTCATCTACTCTTGGCAAACTTGTAATCACCCTATTATCATTCAGTAGGCTATTTGTCGTGACAGCTGATGGAGAAAACCCGATATAATGAATTTGACCCTGAAGTAAACTATCCTGAACTCGTGACTTAAACTTGCACATATGTAACAAAGAGCGGTACCGAGACTTCATCCTCCATTGAATCTCTAAGTACTTCATACTCTTCATCCAACCAACCATCAAGTAATAGAAGTACATCACCTCTTGAGAATCCACAATTCAATGTGACACTGAGCACTACAACGTAACTCCTTAAAGTGATAGTTATTTTGTGGTGGTATGAGCCCAATTCCCCCAAGTGGTAAAAGAAAAGGTAAAAGACACCCAACAATAACTAGATTTCCAAGTCTTCGTATTTGAAGATAAGCTCGAACAAGGATCTTGAAGAATCTTCATCCAACCATCCCCGATACCTTCGATTACTAAGTACACTTGCCCGTGATATTTCACTTCAACCTCAAGTAAATAATACTGAATTAACGCCTCTGTCACATCTTCTGAACATCTCAAATCTAGCCTTCTTTGACATTTAAATGAACTTTGATAATGGTTTCATCCTGACCATGGTTAAAAGCACGTAACCCCGTAAAACCTTGTAATAGCCAAACTGCCATGAGGACAACCCAAACCAACACCCAATTTATGAAGTACACCCTTTTATCCCTTCTTTGAAGTAGAAACTGTAGCACCAGCATCAAATAAGATCCCGATATACACTTTCCATTTCTCCAGAATGGTTTCATCAGTACGGGATTTTACAACTCTATGGTTTAAACCGAAAAATAGTTTCTTTCGCGGGATTTTACAAAACCAAGAGTAAACCGTAAGATTGATCCGGAAATGCACCTTGCAATTACCAGGATGTTTCCATTGTCACGGGATTTTACAAGTCAAAGATTTAAACCGAGAAATAGATTCTTTCGCGGGATTTTACAAAATCAAGACAAAACCGTAAACAATGTAAATTTGAATGTTTTATGACAACTTTGGTTTCGGTGAATTTTTGTTTTAGGGGAACATGCAGCGGTTCATCAGCTGTTCATTATCCAACATCATCAACAGCATCAATCATTCAATAAACACTTTAGTAAATACATCAATCACGTATTCTGTCGGCTATTGTAGAGACCACATGGAGAAATAGACCCGATATGCCAAACTTGAACAAGACGTAACATACCCCGGGTTTGTTACTTAAGCTTGCATTAATCTTTGTGAAGAAGAAACGGTGTACCCAATGTACAAAACCTCTTGAAATATCCTCAACTGTGTGAGACACCGAAGTGATAGCTACGTTGTGGGTTAATCAAGAAAGAATCACAACCGTAACTAAATAGCCAAGTCTTTATCACACACTATAACAGCCCAAACAAGTCATCTTCGCGAAAGGGTAGAAAGAAAGAAGACGAACTAAGTAGACGCGCCCGGAAAAACCTCACTTCGAATTCAAATAAGAAATACCGTCCACACAACCCCGTAGTCGAATTTGTACAATTAATTCAAGCCGTGACAACATATCCTCCGTGAAAATGCATAAACCAAAGTATCAAACCTCATAGCACATCAAATCTCATCATCACTCCATATCTCATTGTCACCAAGAATCATTCGATCTTAGATCCATTAAGCCCGGTTCAATCCATTCTAAAATTCAGTCCATGACTTAATATCCGATTCAAATAATTGAAATCGAGGCCCAAAAGGTACCATGAAACTCGTTCCAGGATGAGTACCATTTAACATGTAAGCGTTTATTAAGTGATCAAAAGTGAGTGCATAATCACAATACACACATACTTTCGTGGCCAACAATACATCAGAACTTTAAAACTACAAATGTTCGGTCCAATATGATTCATAACCTCCCGATCCAATTTTAACCAATATACAAACCCACGAACCATTCCAAATCAGAGATAATACAACTTGGCCCATCCATGAAATTCAGTTCGGCCCACAAACCTCCATACCCTAAACACACGGATATAAAACACACTTATCAAGCTACAAACATAACTCTAATCCCACTCACATCATTTCCTCCCCCTCTCACAAAACACAGTCACAAATCAAACCCTAAATACTCTCCTAAATATTGTCTGCCTCTCTTTCTCATACCTTGCTCACTCAAGAACCGGATAATTAAAACACCTCATCTTTTATCCGCCTCTATCACTTGTACCATGTAAACCAGTCATAACAAAACCTAAGCACAAAAAAAATCTGCTCCTATACCTCCTTCATCTCAACAAAATACATCACCACAGGGATGGTTTGATGGTCTTAGATATGCCACAGGGATGGCTATGAGGTGAAGAACACGGCTTCAAGATCTTTCGAAGGTCTCAGGTAGGTAAATATTGTCTTTTGTTTTTATTTTGAGTCACATACGAACCAGGGACATGAGTTAACATAATTGTTACACTCATTTCCTTAATTCGAATAGAAGCACATGTGGATCAATGAAGAGTTCATTCTCTAGTTGAATGACCTTAGAGTCATGATACTACCTTTTTTTTTGTTACAACTAGAGAGTGAGACTGAGATTCGAATGACTTGTTTGAGCAGGTCCGAATCTTGTTCAAGTAATAGGATTTGAATCTGTGATGATTGTACAAACGTTTGTATGATGGACTTCTAAGGTATTGATGTATCATTTACAAACAGAAACTCAACAGAGATTAGGGATATGAAAGGGTTTAATGTTGAGTCTAGATGTATGATTTGGTTAGATTTGATTGTTTTGGATCTGGTATTACATCTTCGATTTATAACTTTTAATCATGAATAAAATGGACTGATGATGGTGAGATACCCTGAGGTAGATGAGTATTGAATTATTTGTGGTCTTGGTCACTGTCTTTTCCATATTCTCTGTCAACTCGCATACCTTATATGCCAACCAACTCGCATCATGACCATAGTTAACAACTCGCATTAAGTAATGCGAGTAGACAATTCGCTTTAGATTATGACTCAACTCGCATCATTTGGGCAGCATGACAACTCGCTTTTGACATTAAATCAATAGCAACTCGCTCAATAGCAAAGTGCAACTCGCTCAAAAGCAAGTCAACATAACCTGACCAACTCGCATGTCCAAAAGACAACTCGCATTCAATAATGCGAGTCCACAACTCGCTCATAAGATCATCACAACTCGCATAGATGAAATATTAATGTTAACTCGCCTATATGAAAGACAATTAACTTGCTTATGACTTTTAAAAATCAACAAACCATGTATGAGCAGCAGACAATATTGAGACTGTTTAGACCTCACGAATCTGGCCAAAATAACTCAGAAAAGCATAAGAAGTAAGACCTGTTTTGACCAATGATAAAGCTGTTAAGAACAAGTGAAAAGTTAACCCACTTAAAGACCAGAAATGACTGTATCAACAACCATTCAAAACCAACTTTCTTATATGAAAACGCATATAAAACGAAGTTTGTAAAAAACCAGTTAAAACCATAGCTTTAAAAACCAAATAAATGCAACAACAAACTGCACCAAGATCATGTCGAACTCATATAAACATCACCAAAAACAAATCAAACCGCATCAATAACCCGCATAAACCATGAGTCGAACCACGAATCAAGACAAACAACATAACCTGAGCTCTGATGCCAATTGTTATGATCCAATATTTATGTTGTTTAATGATTCGGGTGGTCTAGGATTGTGATTAAATAAGAAAGCCATTTTAGATAGATGAAGAGATTTGAGAGGAGGTTCCTTGAAAGAGAGTTGCTATATGAAATGAAAGGTTTATTCAAAGAAGCCACACCCCTTCCATGGATGGAAGGGGTATTTATAGTTACATAATACACGACCTCCTATCGGCCTGTGGATCAGGCATACAGTGGGTAAAGACCCGTCCTTCCTCCACGGTGTTACTCTAAACTAATCTACGCTACTAATTAACTAATAAACTACTAAATAACGTAAATAACTTCATGTCTACGAGCTAACTTATGCTAGATAATATTTGGGGTGACCGACTCTTCACTATGGAATTTTCTAATTCCTAACAACCATTCTTAGGTAAAACTCCTTATGAGTTACTTCAAGGCAAAAAGCCTACATTAGAATATTTTAGAGTCTTTGGTAGCAAATGTTTTCTACTTAAGGCTAAAAATTACCTAACTAAATTTGATCCTAAATCAACTGAATGTATCTTCTTAGGTTACTCTCCTAATAGTAAAGCTTATGTTATATTAAATAAAGAAACAATGAAGGTTGAAGATTCATTAAACGTAAATTTGATGAAAGTCCACCTAAACCTACCCAACCTCTTGTCGATGATGAGATAATCGAAAGTGAAGCCATAGAAATCAAGGAAAATATAAACAAAGAAGATGAATCAATAAACAATGAAATCATCAATATTAAAGAGTCAAATGATCACCCCGTAGATAAGGTCATAGGAAAGTTAAATGCAAGAACCTTAAGATCTCAAGTCCAAAACCAATGTAGTTTATTTTATTTTGTCTCAACCATAGAACCTAAAAATACACAAGAGGCCATAAAAGATGAAAGTTGGGTAATGGCTATGCAAAAAGAGTTAAATCAATTTGTTTCTAACGATGTTTGGACATTTGTCCCTCCACCTAGTAATCAAAGCATAATAGGAACTAAATGGGAATATAAAAACAAGTTGGATGAAAACGGTGTAGTGTCTAGAAAGAAAGCTAGACTCGTTTCCCAAGGGTATAATCAAAAAGAAGGAATAGACTTTGATGAGACCTATACTCCCGTGGCTAGATTAGAGTCTATATGAATACTTCTTGCTTATGCTTGTGCTAATGATCTTAAGCTTTTTCAAATGGATGTTAAAAGTGCTTTTCTAAATGGCTTTATTAATGAAGAAGTCTATGTAGCTCAACCTCCGGGCTTTATAAATTTCAAAAGACCTAAACATGTGTATAAATTAAGGAAATCCCTTTACGGTCTTAAACAAGCCCCAAAAGCTTGGTATGATAGACTCAAGACATTTTAATTCAAAAATAACTACACCATGGGGTTAGTTGATAATACACTTTTCACTAAGAAAAAGGAGTCACATATACTTATTGTTCAAATATACGTGGATGATATTATATTCGGATCTACTTGTCAAGACATGTGTGATGATTTCTCAAAAATCATGCATGACGAGTTTGAAATGAGTATGATGGGAGAACTAATTTTCTTTCTTGGTCAACAAATCAAACAACTAGAAGATGGTATATTCTTTAATCAATCTAAATACATAAAAGAGATGTTAAAGAAATTTGGTTTAGAAGAGTCAAAACCCATAAGAACACCAATGTCATCCGACACTAAACTTACAAAAGATGAAGACGGTGAATCCGCTGATAACACAAAATACCGTGGCATGATTGGTAGTCTTCTCTATCTTACGGTGTCACACCCCCAAATTACTTGTTCGGAAAACACATCGTTTAATTTATTAAAACAATCAGAGTTTACAAAGTATAGGTCCCAAATGAAAATCAACTTGTGCGGAAATAAGTTTGTTACAAGCCAAACGATGTTTTAAAGTTTATAAAACCCAAGTGAGACGCGTCGTCTCCGCGACTCTATGATATGTCCATATGCATGCCATGAAGTGAATGCCTTAGATACCTGAGATAAAACATGCTAAAAAGTGTCAACACAAAGGTTGAGTGAGTTCATAGAGTTTGTGTTGAAATGTAAAGCCTTTAAAGAATGTTCATGCAGCAAAGGCAACGTTTGGTCATATAGAATAGTCCACAAAGCAAAGGCATTGCAAATCCACTCAGTTCCAAGTTCCGCCCATACAAAACTTGCAACCTGTGTGTTCACAACCCATTGCCCAAAATAGAATGACAATCATGAATATGCGCATTAAGGTAGTTAAAAGTATAAATATCACCACAAGGGTCTTTCAACAACTGGTGTTGGGATGTTCCTCCAACGACTCACGTTGGGATGTATCCATAAAAATGGCCTTCGAACATATAGATGTTGGGATGTTCCTCCAACGACTCACGTTGGGCTGTATCCAAATAAATGGCCTTCCAACATATAAATATTGGGATGTTCCTCCAACGACTCACGTTGGGCTGTATCCAAATAAATGGCCTTCCAACATTTAAATATTGGGATGTTTGTTTAAGTCTAGTCAATACACGCACCAAGTCTAGAGTATAAGTAATGTTGTTTGGCAAAAGAGTTTAAATATTTTGATAAATAAGCATGTATCTTGCCCCAAATAGTTTATAAGAATTTAAACGAGTAAAAGCAGGGTATGAACTCACAGTAATATGTCAAAGTTTAGAATATTTGTGATAGTAAAAGCAAGTAGTTGAGCATGTATCTCCCCCAAAAATAGTACAAAACAATTGAAAGTGGGGCTATGAAAACTCACCTGTTGCAATAGTTATGATGACAAAGTGGATGCACAGAAATGAGACGCAACTCTCTAACCGCGACCTATCATAAATGATATGTTCTAATGTAAATCATGAAACAATGTCGTGTATGCAAATCCACATGATATCCATACCACTTGTGCATTTGAAAATAATGTTTTATCGTCGAAATATATGTTTATGACATCTCGTCATGTTATAAAATACTTTACAAGTATTTGCGTTGAAACAACATCCTACGATAGTCGTTTAATGATTTATTATGAAATTATAACTATTCGTCATAAAATAATCTCATTTGAAGAATTCATGAAAGTGACTAAACGGCCTTGAAAAGCTAGTCGAAAAATGGTGCACATCGAGTGTTAGGAAACAAACTCAACTGTTTTGGGAAGCTTGTATCATTATCTCAAAGTTTTAGCTTTTAAGTTTTTATCATGGAGGTCTCGATCATGGAGAAAAACATAGGTAAAATAGGGTACTTGTATCCAAAATATTGTTTAAGGGTGGTTTTCGGCAAAGTTTAAGTGACCGTATTCTACTCGTTACAACTCCGTTTGACGAACGGTTGGACGTTTTGGAAAATATGCTAGGCGAACTTACTTTTACTAGAAGACATCGTTTTCTAAAAAGTATTCCATCGATGTTAAAAACGACCCTCAACATGGTCCTTTGTGGCCGTAATATTTGTCTAATAGAAATATATTAGTTTTTCTTACATAATAAAGTTACGGCAACTTTGTTAAATCGCGTGTAATTTAATCGTTACAAGTCCGTTTTCTACGTTTCATATATCATCGGAATCGTGATAATATATACTAATATATTTTTGATAAGTCGACACATTTAATAACGCGTAAGATTTATTTTTGACTCGTAAAAAGTTGAGAATACATGCTGAATTTTCTGAAACAAATAGTTTTCGTCGTCAACTTGAAAAATTCATAATTTCTTCGTTATAGCTCCGTTTTAATCCATTCAAGCGGCCACGTTTTTGTTTTAAAGTATATTTTCAGAATATATAGCCCAAAATATTTAACAAACTGTCGGATTTTCCAGATTTTCAAAATATGGACAGACCCTTAATAATAGTTGTCGAAATGAGTTTTTCTCGCGCAAAAACCTATTCTAACCAATTCAAAACAACTCCGATGCTATTCAAATCCTACCATACACCTTCTTAGGGTGTCATGGGTTCCAAGACATCATTAAAAGTGATATGTTTCAAGGGATAATTATTTGGATAATTAAAACTCATTATATGTACTAAAAACCAATAAAAGTGGTATGGATCATGGAATTCATGCATGTTTTTCTTGCAAAAATAATAAAACAACATAAATATGAATATGGAAGAGTAATAAAAATCATGGAATGCTTACTTGAATGATTGAAGAGTTTTGAGAAAAGTATGCTTAATAATTCTTGAGGTTTTTATTTCAAAACCTTAACAAGATCATTCCTAGGACTTGATAAATACTTGAATCATGAAAAATTATGGATTTCTTCTTGGTGTTCTTGAGTTGGCTGAATTTTTGAGAGGAGATGAGAGGTTTCTTTCAATTTTCACCTTTTAATGTGTGTAGTATATGTGTTTGTAAAAGATATTAATGTGTTTGTAAAAGATATTATGTAGGCAAAAAGGGCATAATGGTAATTAAGTCTTCAAAACAAATTTGATAACTAATATGACAAAGGGGGGGGGGGGGGGCGTGGAAATGGCTAGGTGCAAGACTTTTTTGTAGAAATTGGTTATAAAATGTATTCATAACTTAATATTAGTTAAATTAAGTTTAGATTTTTAGTTATTAGGTATAGAGTTGGCTAGAAATTGATTTTAACGGAGCAAGATAAAATATATTGAAGTCATAAAAGTTATAAAAAATACATTTCTTACAAGAATTAAGCGAATAAATAATTATCGAGTAGTATTTACGAAAACCGTCGTAAATTTTTATACATAACAATTTATATACAAAATAAATTGAAAACGTCGGGTAAACTAATAATATAATTTTTATAGTCTTAAAATGAGTATAAAAATATATTAGGATTATTTTTGGAAATGTCGGATCAAATATTTAAAATAAATGATCGTACGATAGCGTTCATTTAAAAGAAATATATACGTTAATGAAATATAAATTTGAAAAATGACCGAAAATTGAGAATTGTGACATTCTTCCCATGTCAGAGGAATCACGTCCTCGTGATTCGATTAATGATACTATGGCCCAAACCGCGACAAGGGTTCTAAAAGTTTATGCTCATGTATGGTCTAAATGATTATGTCAATGCTCATGCATATATCGTAACTATATCCCATTCTAAAGACATGCTCCCTTATGATTAGGCTCGATGAGGCAGGCTTTCCCATTCTCGAGCAAAATTTTCAAAAGACTTTTAGGTAACCGATTTTTACTTAATCCCACAACTCATCAAACAAGAACTGTCATACGATTAGGCTAAATCGGTTTAGGTAACAACTTGTTTCTAGCTTGATCTTTGCAACTCATCAAACAAGAACTGTCACTCGGATCAAACTGGAAACAAGTGGTTTGAAGAAAATCTTTTGAAAATTTGGCTCGATTACGGAATTGCTTACTCATATGAGACTACTACTCCCTTCATTGCATGATTCTTCCTGAATTAGACATAGGTGATCAGGCTATGTATAATTTAGGAGTAACTATGCAATGCTTGGACTAATCGACTTATATGATGTTTGGTGTTGAGTCATAAGTCAGCATGTATAAAGAATATGCACTTATAATGATATGATGAGATGCTATGATGATGTAGTTATAGTCTAGGGTCAATGATGCAACCTAGTTCTCTATAACCGATGCTCTGATACCAATCTGTCACACCCCCAAATTACCTGTTTTGCAGCGGAATGGAATTCCTGGGGATTGACTGTCATAGCATCAAAGTTATAGTTATATTGAATGACCTAAAGTGTCGTTTGAAAAACACATCGTTTAATTTATTAAAACAATCAGAGTTTACAAAGTATAGGTCCCAAATGAAAATCAACTTGTGCGGAAATAAGTTTGTTACAAGCCAAATGATGTTTTAAAGTTTATAAAACCCAAGTGAGACCCGTCGTCTCCGCGACTCTATGATATGTCCATATGCATGCCATTAAGTGAATGCCTTAGATACCTGAGATAAAACATGCTAAAAAGTGTCAACACAAAGGTTGAGTGAGTTCATAGAGTTTGTGTTGAAATGTAAAGCCTTTAAAGAATGTTCATGTAGCAAAGGCAAAGTTTGGTCATATAGAATAGTCCAAAAAGCAAAGGCATTGCAAATCCACTCAGTTCCAAGTTCCGCCCATACAAAACTTGCAACCTGTGTGTTCACAACCCATTGCCCAAAATAGAATGACAATCATGAATATGCGCATTAAGGTAGTTAAAAGTATAAATATCACCACAAGGGTCTTCCAACAACTCGTGTTGGGATGTTCCTCCAACGACTCACGTTGGGATGTATCCATAAAAATGGCCTTCCAACATATAGATGTTGGGATGTTCCTCCAACGACTCACGTTGGGCTGTATCCAAATAAATGGCCTTCCAACATATAAATATTGGGATGTTCCTCCAACGACTCACGTTGGGCTGTATCCAAATAAATGGCCTTCCAACATATAAATATTGGGATGTTTGTTTAAGTCTAGTCAATACACGAACCAAGTCTAGAGTATAAGTAATGTTGTTTGGCAAAAGAGTTTAAATGTTTTGATAAATAAGCATGTATCTTGCCCCATATAGTTTATAAGAATTTAAACGAGTAAAAGCGGGGTATGAACTCACAGTAATATGTCAAAGTTTAGAATATTTGTGATAGTAAAAGCAAGTAGTTGAGCATGTATCTCCCCCAAAAATAGTACAAAACAATTGAAAGTGGGGCTATGAAAACTCACCTGTTGCAATAGTTATGATGACAAAGTGGATGCACAGAAATGAGACGCAACTCTCTAACCGCGACCTATCATGAATGATATGTTCTAATGTAAATCATGAAACAATGTCGTGTATGCAAATCCACATGATATCCATACCACTTGTGCATTTGAAAATAATGTTTGTCGTCGAAATATATGTTTATGACATCTCGTCATGTTATAAAATACTTTACAAGTATTTGCGTTGAAACAACATCCTACGATAGTCGTTTAATGATTTATTATGAAATTATAACTTTTCGTCGTAAAATAATGTCATTTGAAGAATTCATGAAAGTGACTAAACGGCCTTGAAAAGCTAGTCGAAAAATGGTGCACATCGAGTGTTAGGAAACAAACTCAACGGTTTTGGGAAGCTTGTATCATTATCTCAAAGTTTTAGCTTTTAAGTTTTTATCATGGAGGTCTCGATCATGGAGAAAAACATAGGTAAAGTAGGGTACTTGTATCCAAAATATTGTTTAAGGGTGGTTTTCGGCAAAGTTTAAGTGACCGTATTCTACTCGTTACAACTCCGTTTGACGAAAGGTTGGACGTTTTGGAAAATATGCTAGGCGAACTTACTTTTACTAGAAGACATCGTTTTCTAAAAAGTATTCCATCGATGTTAAAAATGACCCTCAACATGGTCCTTCGTGGCCGTAATATTTGTCTAATAGAAATATATTAGTTTTTCTTATATAATAAAGTTACGGCAACTTTGTTAAATCGCGTGTAATTTAATCGTTACAAGTCCGTTTTCTACGTCATATATCCTCGGAATCGTGATAATATATACTAATATATTTTTGATAAGTCGACACATTTAATAACGCGTAAGATTCATTTTTGACTCGTAAAAAGTTGAGAATACATGCTGAATTTTCTGAAACAAATATTTTTCGTCGTCAACTTGAAAAATTCATAACTTCTTCGTTATAGCTCCGTTTAAATCCGTTCAAGCGGCCACGTTTTCGTTTTAAAGTATATTTTCGGAATATATAGCCCAAAATATTTTACAAACTGTCGGATTTTCCAGATTTTCAAAATATGGACAGACCCTTAATAATAGTTGTCGAAATGAATTTTTCTCGCGCAAAAACCTATTTTAACCAATTCAAAACAACTCCGATGCTATTCAAATCCTACCATACACCTTCTTAGGGTGTCATGGGTTCCTAGACATCACCAAAAGTGATATGTTTCAAGGGATAATTATTTGGATAATTAAAACTCATTATATGTACTAAAAACCAATAAAAGTGGTATGGATCATGGAATTCATGCATGTTTTTCTTGCAAAAATAATGAAACAAGATAAATATGAATATGGAAGAGTAATAAAAATCATGGAATGCTTACTTGAATGATTGAAGAGTTTTGAGAAAAGTATGCTTAATAATTCTTGAGGTTTTTATTTCAAAACCTTAACAAGATCATTCATAGGACTTGATAAATACTTGAATCATGAAAAATTATGGATTTCTTCTTGGTGTTCTTGAGTTGGCTGAATTTTTGAGAGGAGATGAGAGGTTTCTTTTAATTTTCACCTTTTAATGTGTGTAGTATATGTGTTTGTAAAAGATATTAATGTGTTTGTAAAAGATATTATGTAGGCAAAAAGGGCATAATGGTAATTAAGTCTTCAAAACAAATTTGATAACTAATATGACAAAGGGGGGGGGGGCGTGGAAATGGCTAGGTGCAAGACTTTTTTGTAGAAATTGGTTATAAAATGTATTCATAACTTAATATTAGTTAAATTAAGTTTAGATTTTTAGTTATTAGGTATAGAGTTGGCTAGAAATTGATTTTAACGGAGCAAGATAAAATATATTGAAGTCATAAAAATTATAAAAAATACATTTCTTACAAGAATTAAGCGAATAAATAATTATCGAGTAGTATTTACGAAAACCGTCGTAAATTTTTATACATAACAATTTATATACAAAATAAATTGAAAACGTCGGGTAAACTAATAATATAATTTTTATAGTCTTAAAATGAGTATAAAAATATATTAGGATTATTTTTGGAAGTGTCGGATCAAATATTTAAAATAAATGATCGTACGATAGCGTTCATTTAAAAGAAATATATACGTTAATGAAATATAAATTTGAAAAATGACCGGAAATTGAGAATTGTGACATACGGCTAGTCGGCCGGATATCATGTTTAGTGTTTATCTATGTGCTAGGTTTCAAGAAGACCCTAAAACATCACATCTAGAAGCGGTCAAAAGAATATTTAGATACATTAAGGGTACGACTTAATTAGAATTATGGTATCCTAAGGGTACGGGGGTAGAAAATATTGTATATGCAGATTCTGACCATGCAAGTGATTATGTTGACTGAAAGAGTACAAGTGGTGTATGTACTTTTATGGGATGTTGTTTGACATCTTGGTTCTCGAAGAAGCAAACGGCATTGGCCATATCAACAACCGAAGCCGAATATGTCTCCGCCAACAAAGCATGCCAACAAGCACTATGGATGAAACATGCGTTAGATGACTACGACATTCATGTAAGTGACATAGCCATTCTATGCGACAACAGAGGTGCCATCGACTTAAGAAAGAATCCGGTGTTGCACTCTCGCACCAAGCATATAGAGATCCGTCATCACTTCTTAAGAGACAATGTTCAAAAGGGGAACATTTCTATCAAGAAGGTAGCATCCGAAGATAACATAGCCGACGTCCTCACCAAACCGTTGAAGCGGGAACAATTCAACTTGCTTCGTCTTGGTCTTGGTCTCATGGAACAATCGTCGTAATTTTCCTCTACAAGGTATGTAAACATTAGCCTTCTTCGTTTCTGAGTATATGATCTCTATTTCACACACAACTCACTAACAATTCGGGAATTTTCAAAACCCATGGTACATTTTATTTTACAACATGTAATTTCATATCTATTTTTCTTAACTAAAAGATGAACTTTTCTTTAAACAAGAAACTTTTTCGAAATGCATTCTAAAAGATACTTCTTCCCGTAGCATTCTCACGTCTAGGACAAAAAAAAATTCTCATTATTAATACAAAGTAAAAACCCGTTTTCATTGCATCTCATGTCTTTTGAATGCTAAAGGGAACATATAACTAATATGTGTTTTCGGGTACATTCATTTAAGCAACAATGCATTTAGGAGCACTCGGGTTATCTCACATAATAGTATGCTTTTTCACTTCTAGTCTACTTTTACTTTTCTTTCTAGGAGTCGAGATAACCGTAACACCAAATGGTTTGCATATAGGCACACACTAGGCACAAATGTTTCCAAAAGGAAAAATTTGAGCTGCCTGAGCCTCCAGTACCACGGATCCCAGCATTAACGCAGGACGGTTCCCTCAAGGGAAGGATCCATGGGAACCGTGGGACAGAAGCTGAATTTCTCTTCTATTTTTTCACACTTTGGCTAAAAACCTTCATATTTTCATCATTTTATCTTTTTCACTAATGAGTATGTTACTTAATGCTTGTGTTCTCATGATCACATGCCTTAAATTCATATCTAATCATTAGATTTTAGTCCACATTTTAGGTCAAGCATTCATTACAATGCACTATTTTCTCTATAAATAAGGTTCTAAAAATGCTTGCATATCCATCACTCTCAACCTCACAAACAATCATCATCATGTTATCCAAAAGATCTTCCAACATTGATGAATCACCTAGTGCAAACAATCCTCTTCAAGAAATCCAAAACTTTATCCTACCACATTCCATAGTACTACCACCCAAATTTAGAAAAACCGCACGGATTAGCATCCGGTCTTGTTGTTTAGCCAAACCATTGACAAAACGTTCATCACCAACTACTCATTCACCACCAAATGATTCCATAGTAGCACCTCCCTCATCTCCAACAAATACACCACCATCATCACCTATCAAATCTCCACCTAAGATCACTCTATCGGAACTCCTTAAGACTCTGAAAACACTCAAACAAACCAACCCAAAAGAACTAGTCTTTTTAACACCACCCACTTCTTCAAATACAATTTACAAAGAACTTGTAACTTCACCACCTTTAGTTCCCATTGTCTTACAAGAACATCTAGGTTCTTTTCAACCACCACTTCCAAACATTCCGGACTTTGATCCATATTTTCCAACTTTTCCACCACATCTTCCGTATCCCACAAATCAAACTAACCCGGAAACCATCCACACACATTACCCACATCATTTACGTTGTGAACATTGCCAAGCCACTAGGGAACTTGCAATGGAAATTAGGGACGAGATGCGATTCATACTTAACCACATCCTTGATCGCATCAACATCATCACCTACCAAAACCTCCATCATTAACCTTATGCAAGCATGGAAGGAATGTTACTATTATTTTCTCTATTTTTTTTCTTTTGAGTCATTTTAAAGAACAAACCTTGTCCTTAGTCTTTACATGTTTGTATGTGGCCTTTATACCACTACACTTTGTTATTTTATTACATGGCTTTGTTTACATATCTTGCCCCTCCATCTTGTTTCTCGTCAATCACAAGATTATATTACATGTTACTACTAACGTTTTCTTTATAGGTTTTATATTTTCTCACTTGACGCCCTTTTCTAGGGGGAGCTACTGTCAAGGGGGAGTTAGTGATTCGCCCATTTCCTCATTGTAACTCACCCCTCTTCTTACAAACTCTCTCATATATTCTTTCATTCTTGTAATCTCAGATCTCTTGATCTAGTTAGTAGTTTTTCTTTCTTTTGTTGTGATTCTCATATAGGTCCTTCTCTAAGGCAAGATCATGAGCTTCTACAAGTCATCCAAGCAAGGGGTCCTTGATTGATTTGTTCCTCCACAAGATTTCTGTGGCAAAGATCTTGTATTTCATATTTCACATATTTTTTGTGTTATAGTTGTGATGGTTTGGTCCTCCGTGTTAAGGACTCGGTATTTAGCTTTGTACCAGAAAAAGTGTAAGCGACGTTGTGAAGGCCTCTCCACCGAGTTGAAGGAGTTTGTTGACATAGTGCTTGAACTCTCGAGTAGGTGACTCGGGGAGCGGAGTAGGGCAAGGAAGGTGTCTTTGTAGCCGAAACACTATAAATCGGTTGTATCATTTTTATATTTTACTTTACTTGCTTTCTTTACTTGCATTACTTATAGATCTATATTCTCTATACATCCATACGATTTCACATAACATCGAATCTAAAGTTTTTGAAAATAAGTTAAAATCGGAAAAGCTATTCACCCCCCCCCTTCTAGTTTTCCACAGTATTCCTTATGAGTAACATCATGAACACCTTTTGTCTGAATTTTTTACGAGTAATCAACCTAAGAAACATAAACATGAAAAACTTGATTACAAAGTAATCCTAACATTTTCAGAAACACAATACAAGCACAAAATCACATTAGTTAAGGCAAGAATAGCTTAAGCGTAAAGTTTCTAAAACCCTAAACCCTAGTTCCTACGCATAACAGATTCAACCATGTAATTCAATCAAGAAATGTTTCTGCATAATCCTTTTGTGAGGAATAATGATCAAGGGTCTCCAATAGCCGAGATATCATTATTACAAGTTTGTGGTGTAGTTTATACA
This sequence comes from Chrysanthemum seticuspe, assembly GCA_019973895.1. NCBI lineage: Eukaryota > Viridiplantae > Streptophyta > Magnoliopsida > Asterales > Asteraceae > Chrysanthemum > Chrysanthemum seticuspe. Next base: position 216,851,046 of record BPTQ01000001.1, on the reverse strand, counting down.
AATCAACGAAGAATACTATTCTTGATAATGTTTTCAGTATAGATAACTACTATAGTAATTACTAAGAAAATGTAAACATACTGCTAAGACTTTAATAAAATAAAAGAAAGCTTGAAATTAATTAAGATCATACATTTGCTAAATATTCTTTTTAAGAAAAGAAATATTTAGAGAAATTCTTTGTGATCTTCTGAGGATCCCCAAATCCATGTGTGAGGAATACTATGCTAAATATTCTTTTTACGAAAAGAAATATTTAGAGAATTTCTTCATGATCTTCTTGGTATGCCCAAATCCAAGTATGGAGAATTCTTAACAAGGAAAATATTAGAACGTTCTATCATTGTCCAACATTAAACACTATGATGATTTAAAAACATGAAAAAAAATCCTTCTTTGTATTTTTCAAACATACACGGATCGTATCAAGTTTTTAAAGTACAAGATACTCTAAGAAACTTGGTAACGAAGCTCTGATACTAATTGTGGAAAACTAGAAGGGGGGTTGAATAGTTTTACCAATTAAAACTTTGTTTTAAAATATTTAGATCTGCTTATGTCAATCTATTTGAATATGTATGTTGGACATTGATAGATAGATATATAAATGTGTAATGAAAGATAAAGAGTAAGAAGCACATAACCACGACACGAGTATTTATAGTGGTTCGGCTACAAGGACACCTTCCATGCCTTACTCACTCCCCTAGTCACCTACTCGAGAGTTCGTAATCACTACACGACACCAACTCCTTATGACGGAGAAGCCTTCACAACGTCGCCTACTCTTTTTCCGGTACTAGGCTAACCACCGGGTTCTTTCACAAGGTTGAACTGCACCTACCACAACGTTTCCTACCCTTTATCCGGTACTAGGCTAAGTACCGAGTTCCATTACAAAGGAGGAACTACTACCCAACACTACACAACACCTAACCCCGAATGAGACCCACTCCTTATTACAACATCATCAAGGATATCAATATCCTTGGAAACAAACTATCACTATTTTTATAACGATGCACCTCATCGGTTATACGACCTTGGCATCCTTCACTAATGCCACTTGATTTGACTTCTAGGCATCTTTTACTAATGCCCTTGACATGAACGCTTGGCACCTTTCACTAATGCCTTCATCTTGACTCCTTTTGAATTCTTCATTAATTCTTTTGACACGGACGTTAAGCACCTTTCACTAATGCTTTCGTCTTGACTCTTTCGGCATCCTTCACTAATGCCTTGGACACAACACTTCTATTAAGGAATAAAGAAGTATCAACAAGAGAACCTCAGTAGTCTTGATGATGACGAAGCATGGCAACTCATGGACTTGAGCTTGCTCGACTTCAAGAAGTGGTGATCTCGCCTTTAAGAGAAACCTTTAGAATCACACAAAAACAAAAGACAAACTATATAGAAATATCTTTTAGGATCTGTAGTTTGAATGTTACAATACTTGGAGAAAGTATGTATGGGAGTGACAACCCAAAAGGAAAAAATGGCTCACTATTTATAGAAGAAAAATATCCACTGTTCCACGGATCCCACGGATCCATCACTTGAGGGATCCGTCCAGTGTATTACTGGGGATCCGTGGGATCTCCTTTTTGCCCACGGGTTTTGGATCATGGGTCATGGGTTATGGATCATGGGTATCTAAATAGATACAATGTATCTACAAGATGCAATGCATCTAGTCCATGGTTCATGGATTAAAATCATGGGTCATGGATAGTATCCATATATGACAAAATCATGATGTCATGCAATGGGTTATGGGTCAAGCTCCATGGGTATGGGTCATGGAATTTGGGTTGTACCCATCTACATTAAATGTATTTGGTCAATGGGTCAAATATTTAAGTTTTTACCCAATTGTATTACCCATTATAATGCATACTAGTTATGTATATATTCACCCGATATCTAAACACTAGTTGTTATACATATGTATTACTTAAATCATAAAATCACTTATACTTGTTTTAGTGTTTTATGTGAAAACATAAGTGTGTTAAAAAACTATTGGCTCAAACCATTTATGTATTTTATTTGTTTCGTTAAAATGATTTTACGTTTGTTATCGACAAAACATTAGAAGATCGTAAAATATAAATAAACGTTTTTATGGCTTATTTGTATTAACAATCTCCCCCTTTGTGTTGATGACAAAACATAAAATTATTTTAAGGAAAAACTAAAATTCATAAAAGTTTGAATTGGAGTTTTTACTCTCTTCTCCCCCTTTTTATCGAAACAAAAAGAGCGTCAAAAAGAAACTAACACAATGTTTTAAGAAAAACATGTAAAAGAAAAAAAAAATAGAGAGCAAGTGATGGGAAGAGTTCTCGGCTTAACTCCCCCTTGACGAGTCCATCCCTTTGTGAGGGCGTCAAGTAAATAAAAATTACTAAGCTAATGCATTGCAACTATGTTTGCAAATGGTTTCGTCTTAGAGACGATAATGCTCCCCCTTGATGATTGCAACTTTGCAAAGGGACGTAACGAAATGTAATCCATATGAGGATTCTATTGCAAATGGTTTTGCAATGTATGGTTTAACACAAAGCTCCCCCTAGCTTAGGGTGTCAAATTCTTCATGTGTATTTTGAAAATCTACAAAACAAAAGTTAGAAAACAAGTATATAGTGCATAATTTCCTGCAAATAAGACTCAAGCTAGTAGAAAGTTCGTCTCCTGTTGTACTGATCCCACGGTTCCCTCCTTGGAGGGATCCGTCTAGGCAAATCTCAGAGATCCGTCTATCTGATGACAGAATTCAACAATGGTGATGTAACAACTAATGTTAACATCAAATTGAGATATGTATTTAAGCAACAAACATATACTCAAAGCAATATGGCATATAACCTATCATTCAATAAAACATAAGAGATGATCAACAAATCTTTAAAACTAAGAGAATGATTTAGCCATGTAATGCATAAGTGACTAAAACTTAAGAAGCAACAATATGCTTAAGTCTAAGGATGAATAGACTTGTTGATTTGGTCCAATCTTTCAAGAAGATGATTAAACATGAAATGCAACTCATTTTGTACTTCTTGAACAAGTCCTTGGGTGATTAGACAATTAGAGAAATTATTGTCTTGATTAGGAACCGAAGGAGATTAGATGTCTTGAGGAGGCTCTACAAATGTTGGTGGGGTTTCATTGAGAAATGTAGGATGAGGTTCTACTAAAAATGAGGGTGGTGGTATTGGAAATTCTTCCATATGATCAAGTCCTTGGTGGTTCGTTGTTTCCAATGATGGACTAGTTGGTGTTGTAGGTGGTTCCCTATTTAACAAGAAAGTTGGTGAATGGGAAGTTCTTGGTGGGGAATGCTCTAATGGATAGAGATTTGGGTGAGAGAGAGGCTCGGTGAAAGGGTGTAGTATATGCTCTATAAATGAAGGCTTAGACGGTTTGCTAGAACTAGGTACGTTTGGTTTAGAGCTTGATGAACTCTTTTCTAGCCCAAAAGGTCTAATGTTAATTCTTGCGGTTCTCTTAGCAATTGTTGATTGGGTTTGTTGAGGTGGGATTCTAGCACTATTATCTCTTATGGGAGATGATTCGGTGGATAAAATATCATGAATCATATGACCATTCCTTTTGGATGAGCCTTTGGTTGAAGAGTTGTTACTAAGTGCTTTAGTCATAGTGATGGTAAGGATGCAATATGAGCTTCTAACTACTGATTTTTGAGAATTAGGTAGGAGTGATGACTTAACCTCATGAGTGTTTGGTTTATAAAGGATGAATTTGAATTAAGGAATTAAATTCATGACCACTAAGGGTATTAGGCATGCACTAAGGTCAACTAAGATGTTTTTCAGCTTTAGGAAATCATTAAATGGTAACTAAAGGTTTTTAGATTACCAAAGGTGGCTTAAATTTGAAGGAAAAGCTGATTAAAGTCTTTTTGTAGACACGGATCCCACAGATCCCTCTCATTAGGGATCCGTCTGCTTATGAACTAGGGATCCGTCTGTCAGACAGATATGTGATGAAATGATTATGCTTTTTGTAAGGTCTAGTACCTATGAATCTTGAGGATTTGACTTTCCTTAGATGTCTTGAGTGGTGGATGTCTTAAATGCTCAACCATAAGAAGTGAGGATACTTAATGATGGTTTTGGGTAGGAAAGTGGACTTTAGAGAGTCTAACTAAGTGCTTGAGGAGGATACCATTTGATTTGAAATGGGAAAATGATGACAATTGGTCTTAGAAATCAGATGATGACTCAAGAGAAATTTGAGAAAATCCTAAAAAATAAAGAAAAATGAAAAACTAGTTTTAAGCCTATTTTGAGGTAATAGTGACTAAAATCAATTTGCTAAAATTGATGGAAATATCAAACTAAGTGTTTTGAGATGTGAGGAATAATGTGTGAGTGTTGGAGTGGAAATATGGTGGATATTGGTGAGTTTGATAAATCAAAGGCACTTTGAATTTGATCCTAAGTTACCTACGGGTGAATGTGAGACCTACTGTGCTTGAGGAAGCCTTAAGTGGTATTAAAGAATCATGTTTAGACATCATGATGTGATTAAGGGGATAAATTGGATGTATAGTGATTTGTATCTGATATATGTCTTTCCGGATCCTACGGTTCCCTCTTGGGAGGGATCCGGCTAGTTATAATTCTGGGATCCGGCTACTGCAGATCACAAGGCTTTCAGCAAATGTGCAATTCTTGCACTCTTAGAAAATGCTTCTCCTAGTTATTTCTACAATGATTAAATGCAAGAATACAACAAGTATAGCGCATAGCAAGTGTGGGGGAACTAAAGGTAGCTAAAGATGAGCGACGACGACTACTTGAATGATTTCAAGATGTCGTAAAATCTCATCCTACTCGTTCCTAAGTTAAATTGTTCAATGCCAAGTTATGGCAATTCCTACATACTACATCCTACTCTACATAAGTATTGTTAAGATGTTACAAACCATTTTTTCAGATTGTTTTTCACAAATTAAGGTCCTATGACCTTACCTTACTTCCCATCTCCTTCCATATCACTCCCCGTCTTCATCCTCCCCTCCATTCTTCATCCCACCATCTCTACTTCTTTTTCTTCAAGAAGTTGGCGAAGCACTTGAAGATCCCTTTGGTTTGTTTCCATTCTTGTGATGGGCTAGGAATGTCCGATAATTGATTGATGTAATCCAAAGGGTCGAGAACAGTGTTGCCAAGGGGGTTTCTACTTCCTTCTCCTTCTCTTTGTCTCTCCCCTTCATCCGATGAATCCGTTGGTGGGTGAGGTCTTTTGCCATCCACCATAAACCTTGTAGTTCTTCCCTCGGTCAATGACACCTTGACTTTGTTGCAAAAGCTATGATCAAAGGAGTACGGAGAAGGATCTAAAGCAAAGATGAAGTTTGCAAGATGGGATAGGAGCATTGCATATGGGAGCACCATTTTGTCCATGCTTTTGACGCTCGCCATTCTCTTAATCATGTAATATGAAAGGTTGAAGCGAGTCTCGGTCACAAGTCAATAGATCATGAAGCTTAAGCACGCATTGGGGTGGTCCTTGTTCCCTCCTTAGCAAAGCACATTCTCCCTCACCACGACTTCCCATTTCCTATACAACGCGTACATCTCGAAAAGCTCCATTTGAAATGGGTCCCTATAGATCACTTTGGAATTTCTAGTGACCCTTGATGGGGATGCCCTTTACATGAACACGGTATCCCTTACCGTGGTTGCTTCCGGGATTATCGTGTGGTAAACTTCATGATGATCAACCATATCGTGTAGCTCCGCCAAAGACCATTCATTGGAAAACATGCAAACTCCTTGATATGGAACACGTAGTATTCTTCCAAATTCTACAAGCGAAAGGGTGTACTCATGCTCATTTATGATGAAGACAATTGAGATGGTCCCGTTCTCATTCCTAACTATTCTCATTGTTTTGTAGAATTCGAGTACGAACACCGGGGAAATTTGCTCGTTTATGTCCAAAAGACAATCAAAGCCAATTGTTACAAAAACTTGTCGGATGTCGGTGTTAGCAAGGAATGATGGTTCTACCACAAGACCTTCATGAAAAAGTCTCTTTTCGAGCAACTTGAAAGCTTTCCTATCCTCCGGGCTAAGTCCATTCTTGCGATGGTACATTGGGATTTAGTGGGCGGTATCATGATAGTCTTGTTGTCGGTTACTAGGCATTATTGTTCCTATACAACAAAACCACAATGTGGTGTTAATTGTAAATAGTAGCCTAAAGGGTTTGATCTTAATTTTGCTCAAATCATCTTTATTGAATTCAAGAAATGAGTTTAATTTATATTAACAATATTAATTCTTTGATTTAGATTATGTTAGAAAACAATGTGGTAACAAATTATGAGAAACCCATTTGAACCCAACTTCTAAAGATAAAACATTGTAATCCTAGGAATCAAGGAATTAAATTAACAATATAGTGAAGATTATACTTACACAAGAGATTGTTTTGCCTGAAGGAAATGATCAATTTGCTCTTTTGAACAGTAATTGGGTTTTTGTTCGTGAGTCTTTGAAGGGAAACTGATAGTGGAACTTCCACAGTGATCATTTATAACTTATGATGTCTTCTGTTGCACGGATCCCTCTTATTAGGGATCTGGCTAGTTCAAACTCAGGGATCCGGCATGACAGCAAAAGTTCAGCTTAAGCATTCCTTGATAACTTTGGTTTGGGAGTTCTAAAATTCCTAGAGCTCTATAACTTGTGGTTTGGGGTTTTGACGGTTTAATACTAATCCTATTTGACGAGGTTCCCTTTTTATGAATAAGTCATAATTCTTTGGGAGGTTTTTCAAAGATTATGACAAAATCCCATTTTATCATAATATAAGAAATTTCACATGGATACTCATTGACATGGATGAAATGTCAATAGTCCTTTTGTGAGGAATAATGATCAAGGCTCTCGAATAGCCGAGATATCATTATTACAGGTTTGGAGTGTAGTCTTTACAAATCAACAAAGAATATTATTCTTGATAATGTTTTCAGTATAGATAACTACTATAGTAATTACTAAGAAAATGTAAACATACTGCTAAGACTTTAATAAAATAAAAGAAAGCTTGAAATTAATTAAGATCGTACCTTTGCTAAATATTCTTTTTAAGAAAAGAAATATTTAGAGAAATTCTTTGTGATCTTCTTAGGATCCCCAAATCCATGTGTCAGGAATACTATGCTAAATATTCTTTTTACGAAAAGAAATATTTAGAGAATTTCTTCATGATCTTCTTGGTTTGCCCAAATCTAAGTATGGAGAATTCTTAACAAGGAAAATATTAGAACGTTCTATCATTGTCCAACATTAAACACTATGATGATTTAAAAACCTGAAAAAAAATCCTTCTTTGTATTTTTCAAACATACACGGATCGTATCAAGTTTTTAAATTACAACATACTCTAAGAAACTTGGTAATGAAGCTCTGATACCAATTGTGGAAATCTAGGAGGGGGGGGGGTTTGAATAGTTTTACCAATTAAAACTTTGTTTTAAAATATTTAGATCGACTTATGTCAATCTATTTGAATGTGTATGTTGGACATTGATAGATAGATATATAAATGCGTAATGAAAGATAAAGAGTAAGAAGCACATAACCACGACACGAGTATTTATAGTGGTTCGGCTACAAGAACACCTTCCTTGCCCTACTCCACTCCCCGAGTCACCTACTCGAAAGTTCGTAATCACTACACGACACCAACTCGTTATGGCGGAGAAGCCTTCACAACGTCGCCTACTCTTTTTCCGGTACTAGGCTAACCACCTGGTTCTTTCACAAGGTTGAACCGCACCTACCACAACGTTGCCTACCCTTTATCCGGTACTAGGCTAAGTACCGAGTTCAATTACAAAGGAGGAACTACTACCCAACACTACACAACACCTAACCCCGAATGAGACCCACTCCTTATTACAACATCATCAAGGATATCAATATCCTTGGAAACAAACTATCACTATTTGTATAACGATGCATCTCATCGATTATACGACCTTGGCATCCTTCACTAATGCCACTTGATTTGACTTCTAGGCATTTTTCACTAATGCCCTTGACACGAATGCTTGGCACCTTTCACTAATTCCTTCGTCTTGACTCCTTTAGCATACTTCACTAATTCTTTTGACATGGACGTTAAGCACCTTTCACTAATGCTTTCGTCTTGACTCTTTCGGCATCCTTCACTAATGCCTTGGACACAACACTTCTATTAAGGAAGAAAGAAGTATCAACAAGAGAACCTCAGTAGTCTTGATGATGACGAAGCATGGCAACTCATGGACTTGAGCTTGCCCGACTTCAAGAAGTGGTGATCTCGCCTTTAAGAGGAACCTAGAGAATCACACAAAAACAAAAGACAAACTACATACTTGGAGAAAGTATGTGTGGGAGTGGTAACCCAAAAGGAAGAAATGACTCACTATTTATAGAAGAAAAACATCTACTGTTCCACTGGGGATCCGTACAGTGTATTACTGGGGATCTGTGAGACGCTCCCTTTTGCCCATTGATGAGCGGCATTTTACTCATCATTTTAAGCACGGAAAACCCATAAAAATGACTAAAAACACGGAAATATACCTATTTATACGACATATAACCTTGGAATGTGTTTTAATGTGTTTCAGGTACAAAGGATCGAAAACAGGGTAAAAACGGACAGAAATGAGCTTGGAATGGAAAACGTGCTTTGCGGACGGAGACGGGAATGGACTTTCTACATTTTTGAATCCCGGGACGCTTTTTTGGGAGTGAGCTTGGGAATCAAAATCAAAACCTAACCCTAAAACCATATTACCATGCTACCCTTTACCCGAACCTAATTTACCACTTTTACCGTTAAAACGTTTTTACTAAAAACAATTATTTTTATTTTTAACCATTTTTATTTAACAACAATTGTTTTATTAAAACCAATTTTTGAAATAAAAAATATTTTTCTCTAAAAATACATTTTAAACCTTTTTAACAAAATACAAATAATCCACTTAGACCCCCCATTTAAACCCGTGACCCTACCCTTTTTTACCCTCTTCCCAATTTACTCAGAAACACAATAAAATTAAACCCAGAAAACCTCCAATCTATCTTGGCGCCAAAGCAAATATCCCTGTCCCTTTCCTTCCAGCTCATCTCCACAAGCAACAAAACAATGTCACAAGATGTCCCATCTCAACTTCCACCTCAGCAATCCAAAGTGCAAAAAAGCCAATCTAATGGCTGTGAAAGAGAGCTTGGTGACCAAGCTTGAATTGACGGCTGTGATGAAGTCTCAAAAGCACACAACAAAGCTCAATACTCATCTCTCTCACAAACAAAGCACACACAGATGAGGACAAAGACATAAAGAAGTACTAAGATGAAGACAGATTCATTTTTCTTGTATAAATAGGACTTTAGTGTTAATGAAAAAATTGTCTAGAATTTTTTTAGGTTCTAGTCCCATTTATTTAAGTTGTAATTTTGCTTTATTGTAATTTTAATTTAATGTCAAATTTAATTTCAATTTAAAAGTTTCATGTCTTTCATTTTTCTTTGTTAATGAAAATTTCATGATTCTGTTTTTTTTTTTAAATTGCAATTGGTGTTAACTTGTTTTCTAAGTTGTTTAAGCTCCAGTGAGCTTTTGTTAAGGTATTAAATCAGTTTTTTAAAGTTACTAAATCTACAACCATTTTCCAAAAACAGTTTCATAGTTTCTGCCCTGTAAAGGGGTGTTTGGATTTGCAAGGTTTATGGGTCAAAAACCCAATTTGACCCACTTTTGATCTCAAAATAATTTTGATTAGTCTTATGTTAGTATGTTTGTTGGCAGAATGGTACCTCAAGTAGTTTGTTAGTTTTTTTTGTTTAGTTCCTGAATTTATCAAATCTGTCCATACAATAGTCAATTCCCTTTCTTTTTTAGCTTAATTTTAGGTAGTATAAAGTTAGAATTAGGACTAGATTTTTAATGCACAAGTAGTTAGTAGTACTAGGTTAATATGTTTTAGCTTATCTTGGTCTATAGAGCTTATTAGCTATCTTTTATTTGCCCCGTAAGTAACCCCATTGTCCTATTTTATCTGTCCACTGTCCCCAAAACTGTCCCTTTTGCAGCCCCTAATAAGCTTATAAAAGCCCCCACTAGTTGAAGTTTTTTTCAATAGCTCATAGTTTCATGTTTATACGTTTTGGCTTATGGTTGAAGTAGGAGTAGACTAGGAGCTTAATTTTAAGGTCTTACAAGCCCATTGTGGGCTGTTTTTCCCTGCAGCAAAACAGTGGAAGTGCAGCAGCCACAGGTGTTTTTTTTAGCTTATTCTCCTTTTCAAATGCTTATTTCAGTCTCCCTTTATAGCTTCTAGATAATTTAGACTAAGTGCTTATTAGGGTGCTAGCTTATTGGAAGCTTTTGCAAGCTTATTTGTAGCTTTTTGTATTCCCTAAACCAAGCATCCTTTGCATTCAGGTCAGCTGCCCCAAGAAGTTGTTCTCACAGCTTGTCTTTAGCTTATTTTCAAGATTAGTTTTTGTTAAATAGCTTAGCTTGTTCTATTTTTCAGTTTCCAAAAGAGAAAAATCAAAAAAAGAAAAAAAAAATTGCAGAAGTGCACCTGACCAGATTCAAACCTGGGTCAGTGCAACACCAACGCCCCAGAACTCGCAACTCATTACCATCTGTACTCCAAGGTTGTTGCGTATTAATGTTGCATTATTAATTCATTTAATGTCATTTTCCATTTTGAAGCTTATTTCTTAGATTGCTTAATTTCTGCTTATTCTGTAAGTTTTTTTAGCTTTTACATTTTTTCTAGTTTAGTATTTATACAAAGTATTTTACATAAAATTTGCATAATTTTCCAACTAGTTTTAGTATTTTTAATAATTAGTTTTTACATATTTAGTTTTAATTCGTAATAAATAATTTAAAAGTCGAAAAAATACCCGGCTTTTTCCTAAAATCATTTTTAGTCGTTTAGATAGTAGGAAGATTACTTTTGTACCTGTAGGACTTAAATTGCATAATTTTCAATTTTTAAAGCTCGGGATTAGCCTGGGTTTCACGTTTTTGCATTTTAGCACCCTAGGACTTAATTTAGCTTAATTTTATTGTTTCATATCCTTAGTAGTAGTTAATTTGTCATTTACTTTGTTCCCCTTGCCTTAATTACTTTCACGTTCCTTAAATTGTAGAAAACATAATCAAAAACGAAAAATCTCGAACAATTCAAGCATTCTAATAACAAACCAAACGTAACCGTCCATTCACTCCTCATTGGGACACGACCCGGGTAATCACTTACCCGGTATCACTTATCATATATTTAAGGGTTTTGCGTGTCGACCTTTTTCCTAAAGGGTCGATTCGTTGATTCTCGCGTATCACGTATATTTGGTATATTATTACTAGAACCACCCATGGGTTTTGGGTCATGGGTCATGGGTTATGGATCATGGGTATCCAAATAGATACAATGTATCTACAAGATGCAATGCTTCTAGTCCATGGTTCATGGATAAAAGACATGGGTCATGGATAGTATCCATATATGACAAAAGCATGATGTCATTCAATGGGTTATGAGTCAAGTTCCATGGGTATGGGTCATGGACTTTGGGTTGTACCCTTCTACATTCAATGTATTTGGTCAATGGGTCAAATATTTAAGTTTCTACCCAATTGTATTTGTCACACCCCCAAATTACCTGTTTTGCAGCGGAATGGAATTCCTGGGGGATGACGATCATAGCATCAAAGTTACAGTTATATCGAACGACCTAAAGTGTCGTTTTGAAAATATCGTTTGATTCAGTAAAATAATCAGATTTTACAAAGCATAGGTCCCAATAGATTTCCAAGATACCAAAATAAGTTTGTTACAACCAAACGATAGTTAAGTACAAAAATGTAGGTAAGACGCGTCGACACCGCGACTCTATGATAAGTCCACATGCATGCCATGAAGTGAATGCCTTAGATACCTGAGATAAAACATGCTAAAAGTGTCAACACAATGGTTGAGTGAGTTCATAGAGTTTGGTTAACAAGTAAAGCTTTTAAAGAGCGATCATACAATAAAGACAAAGTTTTTGGTCATTTAGAATAGTCCACAAAGCAAAGGCATTGTAAATCCACTCAGTTCCAAGTTCCGCCCATACAAAACTTGCAACCTGTGTGTTCACAACCCACTGCCAAAATATGTCTAGTTTACGTTCATGCACACGTTGTCAAATAAGTTCACAAAGCAAAGGCATTGTAAATCCACTCAGTTCCAAGTTCCGCCCATACATAACTTGCAACCTGTGTGTTCACAACCCATTGCACAAAATATAGTGTGTCTAATAGTCGATTATAAGTTACCACAATAATTCACAATATAGTACCACGTGTATAATAATTCAGGGATGCTCCGAACATGGGAGACTTTGCACTGCTCCAACAAGGGAGACTTTGTAATGATGCTTCTGATGAAACCAAATTATGCTGGGTGCCACTACCCAAAGTTATGTTGGGTGCCTCTTCCCAAAGATATATTGGGTGCCTCTTCCTAAAGATATACTGGGTGCCTCTTCCCAAAGATATACTGGGTGCCTCTTCCCAAAGATATGCTCCGAACATAGGAGACTTTATAGTGATGCTCCGAACATGGGAGACTTTATAGTGATGCTCCGAACATGGGAGACTTTAGGTCAAGGCCATAACACGTACGGTTCAATAAGTTCAAACAAGTCATAACTTTGTATTTAAGTTCAAGAGTTCCGTTCAAAAGTTCGTAATTAAGTTCAAAGATTTAAGTCGAGTTTAAAAGTTCAGAACAGTCAAAGAGCTCGAATAATATCAAAAGGTTCAAGATAGTCGAAGCGTTCAAATTCATGTCAAACAAGTTTAAAATATATCAAAAGGGTCCTTTACAAGTTAAAAGAGTTTAACTATATGTCAAAAAGGTTCATATCAAGTCCAAAGTGTTCACTTATATGTTAAAGGGTCCGAATCAATTTAAAAGAGCTCAAGTATACATGTCGAAGGGTTCAAAATCAAGGAAAGTGTTTCAACTAATAGCGTTCAAAAGATAGTGATCAATTTAGTTCGGGCATAATCTACTTACGCGCACATAGAGTGAAACAAAAGATAGTTAAGTTCATATAAATGTAAAGTAAAAGCAAGTAGTTGACCATGTATCTCCCCCGAAGAGTTTATGAAACAATTAAACGAGTAAAAGTGGGGCTACGAACTCACCTGATGCAATGATTATGGTGACAAAAGTAGTTACACTGAAGTGAGGTGCGATCTCTATCCGCAACCTAATATGAATGATATGCTCTAATATAAGTCATGAAACAATGTCGTGCATGCACACTCATATGATATCCATACCACTTGTACATTTTGGAAAATAAAGTTTATCGTCGAAATATATGTTTATGACATATTGTCAAGTTACCAAATACTTTACAAGTACTTACGTTGAAATGATATCCCACGATAATCATTTGGTGATTTATTATGAATCTATAACTTTTCGTCGCAAAATAATATAATTTGACAAGTCATGAAAGTGACTATATGGCCTCGGAAAGCTAGTCGTAAAATAGTGCACATCGAGTGTTAGGAAATAAACTCAATGGTTTTGGGAAGCTTGTATCATTATCTCAAAGTTTTAGCATTTAAGTTTTCATCCTAGAGGTCTCGATCACGGAGAAAAATATAGGTAAAGTATGATACTTTAGTCCAAAGTATAGTTTAAAGGATGGTTTTCGGCAAAGTTTGAGTGACTATATGTTATTCGTTACAACTCCGCTCAACAAACGGTTGGACATTTTGGAAAATATGCTAGGCGAACTTACTTTTACTAGAAGACATCACGTTATAAAAAGTTCTACATCATTGTTAAAAACGTCCGCCAACATGGTCCTTTAGTTGCCGTAGTATGTTTGTAATAAAGAATATATTAATTTTGCTAATAGAATAAAGTTACGGCAACTTGGTTTATCGCGTGTAATTTAATCGTTACAAGTCCGTTTTCTACGTTTTCTACATCCTTAGATTCGTGTCAAAGTATACTAATATATTTTTGATAAGTCGACACAATTTATAAAGCTTAAGACTCATTTTTGACTCGTAAGGAGTGACATTTTCATGCTGAAATTTCTGAAATTAATAGTTTTCCTCGTCAAACTTGAAAAATTCATAACTTCTTCGTTATAGCTCCGTTTTAATCCGTTCAAGCGGCCACGTTTTCGTTTTAAAGTGTATTTTCTAAATATCTAGCCCAAAAATATTTATCTACTGTCGGATTTTCCCAGAATTAAAAATATGGACAGACCTTATTCAAAATGTGTCGAAATGAGTTTTTCTCGCGCCAAACCTATTCTAACCCATTCAAAACAACTCCGGAGCTATTCTAATCCTACCATACACCTTCTTAGGGTGTCATGGTTTCCTAGACATCACCAAAACTAATATATAACAAGGAATAATTATAGGATGGATTATATATATTCATAACTCTTGAAAGTCATTGAAAAAAAGTGGTACAACATCATATGACTTGCATGTTTTTGCTCAAATATGATGAAATGAGTATGAAATGAATATGTAAGATGAAAAATAAACATGAGATGCTTACAAGAATACTTGATGAGGTTTAAGGACAAAAGGGTTTATCCTAATCACCCTAGGTTTTTATTGCAAAACCTTCAACAAAGAGTGATACTAGTGTGTTAAAACCTTGCCTTGGAAAAATTCATGATCTCCTTGATGTCTACTATGGTGGCCGGTTTTGTGAAGAGAGGAAGAGGAAGAGAAAACCAATTTTTACACCTTTTGTTATGAGTAGTGTGTGTGTATTTGTGATATAAAGATATTATAAGTAAAAGATATTTTGCAAAGCTAGTGACTCATTCCCCCTCTAGTCACCCTTGTCGACTTTGATATAAAAGAAATGATCAAATTGTATTTTGTTGTAATAAAATGTATAAGTATTATAAAATGTAAGTTACTTGAAGACTTGTGGTAAATTGTGTACCCATTTGAATATTTAAGGTAGTGTTAGATAAAATAAATTTTCACGGGTCAAGATAAAATATATTGAGGTCATAAAAATTAGAAAAAATACATTTCTTGAAAGATTTGAGTGAATAAATATTTATCGGATTGAATTTAAGAAAACCGTCGTAATTTATATAAACATAACAATTTGTATACGAAATAAATTTAAAACACCGGGTAAACTAATAATAATATTTTTATAGACTTAATATGAGTATAAAAATATATTGTGATTAATTTTTGGAAGTATTGTATCAATTGTTCAAAATAATGTTTACGCGATAACGTTTATTTAATATGAAATTATGCGTTTAATGTGAAATGCAAAACTATGCATGAGCTAATATGATGAATGTAGAGTTTAAGAAATGACCAAAAATTGAGAATTGTGACAGTATTACCCATTATAATACATACTAGTTATGTATATATTCACCCAATATGTAAACACTAGTTGTTATACATATGTATTACTTAAATCATAAAATCACTTATACTTGTTTTAGTCTTTTATGTGAAAACATAAGTGTGTTAGAAAACTATTGGCTCAAACCATTTACGTATTTTATTTGTTTCGTTAAAATGATTTTACGTTTGTTATCGACAAAACATTAGAAGATCGTAAAATATAAATAAACGTTTTTATGGCTTATTTGTATTAACAAGGTTTTTACACTACCCATTTCAACATAAACAACCTTAGGCGTAATCTCCTAATCCCACGCATACGCGTAAAACTCAAAATCAAAATATTTAAGGATTCAACCGTTGGATTGAAAAGATTTTGAAAACTATTGTTTAAAAACATGATCTAAACCTTATACCACTTACAGATTTCGATTTTGTTGAACGGATTTGAAGATTGATTTAAGGCCACTGGATTTTGATTTTAGGATTTGAGGATCGATTTTGTTGAACGGATTTCAAAAATTGCCTTTGTGTCACTTGCGTGAATACGCTTGTGATTATTGGTTTAAGTTCCTTGTGTTTTTGCTTCGGTATCATTTTGATTGATTGTTTTTGTGCATGTGCACTCGTTTTCACTATAAAACCCTAAAAATATTCTTCTTTATTCTTCTTATCCATTTAATTCTATTTCTCTTACCCTCTTTTACCGTTTAATTCTATTCTTCATTATCCCCATAACCGTTTAGTTCTCTTCTTTTCCCTCTATATGTTTAATTATAATGGCGGACACGCGTACAATTTTAGAATTGCTCCAAGTACCCACCGAGGTTTACGAAGATGCTATCGTTGTACCGGAGATTCTTTCAGAGAATTTCGAGATAAACGCCGGTTTAATTCAACTAATTATGCCAAATCAATTCTATGGTTTTGAGAGGGATGATCCCTATGATCACATCCGATTGTTTGATAAGTTAATTTTGACTATAAAATATAAGGATGTTCCTCATGACACAATTAAGTTGATGTTATTCTCGTTTTCTCTCGAAGGGGCTGCCCGGTATTGGCTTGAAAAAGAACCCCATCGATTGATCACTACTTGGGAAGATCTCGTTTCAAAATTTGTAAATCGTTTCTTTCCTTATTCTAAAACGAAAAATCTTAAGAACGAAATTACAAACTTCCAGCAGTCTTTTGATGAAAGTTTTGGTGAGGCATGGGAGAGATTCAAAGATCTCCTACGAAAATGCCCACATCATGGTTTCTTGGAATTACTTCAGATTGATATGTTCTACAATTCTTTAACGAAAACCGATCAAGATTCACTTAATACAGCCGCCGGTGGCAATATCTTGTCTCGTACCCCGAAAGATATATCGATGATCATCGAGAAGAAATCGAAAGTTCCGACGTCAAGAAACAAACCGGTTGTTTCTAAAGTCAATACCAATACTCCTTATATGAAAAGTTGTGATTATTGTGGTGGTCCCCATCCCTGTTACGATTGTCAAGCCACCGATGACGACGTCTACAATGCTACAACAACTCAATATCGCAAGACTTTCATTTTCGATGATGATGAGGATTCCATTCAAATGAAGGAGTATTATGAGAGTTTGTCAGCCGAAATCGCACCCGAAGAATCTGTAAACTCTCTAAGTATGCGGGACGAGCATCTTAACACTATTCCAAAAACGGAATCGTCTAGTGTTGAGAACCTTGTCCCAATCCCAAGTGAGTCCGAGGGTATCTCTGATAAAATGTGTGATATGCCTTTTAACGATAATTCTCCTCCTTATGACATTTCAAATGATCATTCTAAGATTTTCTCCGATTCTGACAATGATTGTTTATCATGTGATGACAATTCGTCATCTTGTGAAGACATTGATTATGAAAATGGTGAGGAGTACGCTCCATGAGTTCTTGAATTTTTGGACAATTCTCCGAGTGGCAGTCCCACTCCGTTGTCAGAACCTATCGTTGAATCTTTTCCTTCTCTCACTCCATTAATTTCTTCAGAAATTGATGTTACCGAATATGATTCGGGGGGAGATACTATTTCACTTGAGAGAATCCTATATGATGAACCGTCACTTTGTCTTCCCCCAAAGGAATTTATTGTTGAAGAAATTGTTGAAGTGAAGCCATCAGATCCTCTGCAGCTCGAGCTCAAGGATTCTTTACCCGATTTTGAGAGTTTTATCTTTTATACGGCTGAGGAGAGTAGTGGCAGTCCCACTTCTCATCCTGATATTTCTCTTTCGACTTATGAGTAGTTTTGCTTTGATATCGATCATACTGATGATACGAGTCATGGCAGTACCACTTCTCATATCTTTCTTCCCAAGTATGATTCGTTTCTCTTTGATCTAGATCATGAGGAGTTCTCCGGTGAACTCTCTCATATCATATCTCCTCCGGAGTATGATCATTTCTATTTTGATCTTGATCTTGATCTTGACCTGGGGGGAAACATGCTCTATCATAAGAGTTTGCTTATTGAGGACACTACCCTGCCCCTTCCTCCCGAGGTATTTGTTGAAAATGACCAAAAGAGCGTTACTGTTGAAATTCAAATTAAGGAAAATATGAAATTTGATTTTGAGGATGAAGAATGGATCCTAATTGTTATAATCATCTTTCTTCCATTCCTCACATATGATGTGACTTCTCCTCTCCTTCATTGCTACGGGAGTGAGGACATCATCTTTGACCCCGACATCTTCATATATCATTCTTTTGAGCCGGTTGTATGTCATCGGAGTGGAAATTTCAGCACATTCAATGTTTATCCAAACCATTTGAATGAAAATCCGATGGAGATTGTCTCTTCCACTTGCTCCCCCTTGGACCAATGAATTTGGGGTTGAGTCAAGCTAGCGACTCGGTTAACAGAAACAGTAGCATTACATGGGTGACAACCAATGTTTCTGACTTCTTTCTATTTTCTAACACTAAGTGTGGGGGAATTCCCCCACTGTTGTTTGCTTGTTGTGTGTTTGCTCTCTGTTTTCATGATTCTCTTAGATCGTGATGATTGATGCGTGTAACATATTGGATTTCACAAACACACTAAACCAATAATCAAAGAGGTGTATACAAGAGATTTTAGAGAGAGAAAGTTAGAGGTTGGGAACTTTAGTGAGAGAAAGAAAAATCTTATTATGAGCTCCAACTCTCTACCTTGGGAGGTAGAGAGTATTTATAGTTCTTACATAAAACGCCACCTACGGGCTGTGGATGAGGCATACAGTGGGTAAAGACCCTTCCATCCTCCACAGTGTTACTTAACTAAATACTACTAAACATTAAATAATCTACGACTACGAGCTTTCTAACGATTACATATACTTGAGGTGACCGACTCTTTAATAACTGGATTTACTAAATCCTAACAATCTCCCCCTAAGGGAGGTCACCTCAAGATCACCTCAAAATTACATTAAACACAAACAGATATTACATTTTTAAATTGTTCTTGCATTCTTGATGTAGATCTTTGCTCAGGAGCTCGTAGTCATTGATTCTTAATTATTGCATGTTTGGATAATCAATGTGGAGGTCTTTAACTGATCCACGTGATAATGAGTTTTGAGCCAACCTTGAGATCATCAGCTATCATAAATCTCTGACTCTTCCATTGTGGTGTTTGGTATTATGTGATGTTGTGACTTGTGGACCGACATGCTCACATTCTGGATCATGATATATTCTCATCAGAGTAGCAGAAGCTTTCGTTGATTCATGATATTGGCAGCAACGTAGCAAAAGCATGGAGTGAAAATATTAGAGTCATTGATGCACCAATCATGATTTCTTTAGAAATGAATGTGTTATGTGAGCATGCGGCTATGGATTGACCACTTCATTCTGATCAGCTGCAAACGTCGGGCGTACCTGCATACAACAGTTAGCAATAAAGCGCACGAAAGTGTCTTTGATCACTTTCGTTGAATTGAGGTACACGACCCATGGTTCCCCGTTGATCAGTACAAGTACTGCCTGTGATCAGGTAAAATTCCGAAGAATTTCCTTGACAGGGTTTCACAGCTGCTCTAGGTGTTCTCATACCGGAACGTCTCAAAGAAGACAACACGGAGTGAGTGAACCATCGAATTGAGATTCACTGATTGATAAAAAGAGATTTGAAAAACAATCGTGTATCGCTCAATAGAAATTGTTTTTTGCAATACAACGAAGGTTTTAACGAAAATCAATTATCAATCATAAACACCTTTTATTTTGAAATATTTGTACACAGTCGATGTGCTAAAGAAAAGGGTTTTTAAGCACAACGATAGGTTTTTCAAAGGTATCCATCAATCCATAACCTAAACCAGGATTGATTCAAAAGATTGAATCACCCCATTGTTTCTGCTCAGTTGTCACATGGTTGATCTATTGGATAGATCTCACATGCCACCCACCAGGAGCTTGTTTGATGTTGGCTCCAGAAGGCTTTCCATCTTCATTGTGAATATGTTTTCATATCACTCAGATGTTCTGGAAATACCACAAGGATAATGTGTAGGACTCATAAGATATAATCTCTCTTTCTACTTTGTGTGAAACAGAGAGTCTTCGTTGAAAATGTCCTAATGAGATTTATTTAATGATCTCGTGGCTCTAGACTCAATTGTGCATATTTGGATCCTATTTCGGAGACTAGGGAGAGGGTCTCCTTCTTCAATATCAACAATCTCTAAGAGAAAGTCGATAGATTATGTCGGTTCCCCGTGAGAATGAAACAGGACCTTTTAAGAGGAACTTGAGTGGTTTGGGAAGTTGAAGTGTAGTGCATCACTGGGTCGATGACGTCTTGTCTTCAATACCGATGTTACCTTGGTAACCACCAGTAGCATATGAATTGAACCCGGTTTCTGCCCTAAGGTTGAATGATTGGAGGGCTATTTCTTTTCACCCTTTTCACATTCAATTATTTTTCATTCTTCAACCCCTTCAGTGCTTACCGAGATGTGACAACCCGTACTTTCGAGTCATTTCTCGACACAATTTATGTCTCACAATTTCAACATTTATAGTAAACTTGGTTTACTTGTTTCAAATTCGCGTAACCTTGGAGGTTTAGCGGCGAATTCATGATCATGACATCACGTACATTTCATATGGACTATGATTAGTCTACATTTCATTGACATCATGTGCATCTCATTGATTCATTCACGACATTTCATTTTCACTTGCAACGCGTAATTTTTATGTTTAATAATTTTTATCGCGTGAGTTTTTATTTTGTACATTTAATCCATTATTTTCAAAAATGATCCCGAGGTATTTTTAAACTTACATTTAGTTCATAAAAACTATATTTTTAGTTTTCCTAGTGTTTCAAATTTATTTGGTATTTTAATCGTTAACGTTTAATTATTACGTCGTTTTCTTAAAAATTTGACGATAATTATTTTATCACTCAATTTTCACAAGGAAAGTATTTTTACAATTTTTATCACCTCATTACAATCTATTTTGACCTATTAAAAACTTACTTGTACCAAAAATTCCCAATTACCTATACTTGCACATTTTCTTACACATTTACTACACTTTCTCACAAATTATATACAAGTAAATGTTACATTATACATTTGATAAAAAAAAAAAAAGATATTTTGGGAGACAACTCCCCCAAAAATCCGGCCATAGGGGGGGGGGTGAATCCTTGATTGATAGATTTTCTATCTTATACATATTCACACACAAAATCCATCTCATTTCATTCAATAATTCACAAGTAGTTAATAAGTTTCTCTCTTCTTTGTTTCTCCCCAACATATCCGGCCATCAAGAGGGTTTCATCAAGGGATCATCAAAATTTTTCTAGTCCAAGTTATTATCAACCTAGTTTATACTCTTTTTATGGTTTTGAAATAAAAACCAAGGGTATTTAAGTTTAATCCTTGTTACTTACACCTCTTCATTTTCACTAGTAAGCATATTCTTATCATTTTCAAGTTTCCTTGTCATTTTCATATGTTTCTTATCATTTTTGGAGCTAATATGCATGTTATGTGATTTATACCATTTATTTCAAGATTTTAGAAGTTATATATATTTATAGTCATCCTATAATTATTCCCAAGTATTCTTTGGTCTTGATGGTGATTAGGAACCCATGACACCCTAAGAAGGTGTATGGTAGGATTAGATTAGCTTTGGAGTTGATTTGAAGGGATTAGAATAGGTTTTGTCCGAGAAAAACTATTTTCGATAACTATATTTTGTGTTCTGTCCTTAATTCGGATTTCTGGAAAAACCAACAGTTGGTACGACATTTTGGCTTTGATATTTAGAAAATATACTTTAAAACGAATCCGTGGCCTTTTGAACGGATAAAAACGGAGTTATAACGAAGCCGTGGTGAATTTTTAAAGTTTGACGACGAAACGTACACTTTTCAGAAAATTCAGCTTTGCTGTTTTTAGTATTTTCGGGTCAAAAACGAGCCTTAAGCTTCACAAATTATTTCGACTTATCAAAAATATATTAGTTTACTTCGATACGAAGCTAAGGACATATTTTACGTAGAAAACGGACTTGAAACGACAAATATATGCACGTTTTTATAAAGTTGCCGTAACTATTATTTTCTGAAAAATTATATTATTTCTACGATTCAAGTATTTCATTAGCCGTAAGGGCTATGTTTGTGGCAGTTTTTAACTATGATGCAAAACTTTTTGGAACAACTTTTCTTCTAGTAAAATCAAGTTCACCGGCCATATTTTTCAAAACAAAAAGCCGTTTGTCAAGCGGAGTCATAGTAAATTATTTACGGATGTTCAAACTTGGCCGAAACTCATTTTCTGCACACAATTAGCAAAAACCACCATCTTTAGCCCTTGATATCTTTATGATCGAGACCTTTTGAACGAAAATTCCTGAACTGAAACTTTTAGATATCGATACAAACTTTCCAAAACCGTCGAGTTCGTTCTCTAACGATCGACGTACACCGTTTTACGGCTAGTTTTCCAAAGCCATTTTTGTTAATTTCAAGAAAATTCCGACGACATTGTTTTGCGACGAAAAGTAGTAATTTCACCAAAAATCGTTATAAAACCATTGTAGGATGACATTTTGACGTAAAAACTTGTAAAGTCATTTTTGAAGGGTCAAGACGTCAAAAGAGTATTTTTCGACGACGAGTAATATTTTCAAAACCCGTAAATGGTATAAATAACATACGAAGTGCATGCATAACATTACATTGCAACTCATTACATATCATATCATTCGTAATAGGTCATTTACGAGATTCACGCTATACCTCAGTGTATCCACTTTTGCCATCGCATTATTGTCCATGTGAGTTTTCATAGCCCCTGCTTTTATACGTTTTGAATTACTTTTGGGGGAGATACATGCTCAAACTGTTTTCATTTACTTTCACAAGTACATTAACTTTTATGGATTACCGTGAGTTTCCATAGCCCCTACCTTTACTTGCTTTCATAACTGTTTTGGGGGAGATACATGCTCATCATCTTTTATGACATTCATATCTATTTTCAAACTACATGCTTAACTGAACTTAAAGTTTAGTCATATCCTATGTCATTATCATTGGACTGAATGTCTTGGGATTATCATTGGACTGAATGTCTTGGGATTATCATTGGACTGAATGTCTTGGGATTATCATTGGACTGAATGTCTTGGGATTATCATTGTGCTGAATGTCTTGGGATTATCATTGTGCTGAATGTCTTGGGATTATCATTGACTATACATATCTTGGCAATGGGTTGTGAACACACAGGTTGCAAGTTTTGTATGGGCGGGACTTGGAACTGAGTGGATTCACAATGCCTTTGCTGCATAAACGATTTCTAAAGGCTTTACATTTCAAAACAAACTCTATGAACTCACTCAACCTTTGTGTTGACACTTTTAGCATGTTTTATCTCAGGTATCTAAGGCATTCACTTCATGGCATGCATTTGGACACATCATGGAGTCGTGGTGACGACGCGTCTCACTTGGGTTTTATGTACTTTAAAACATCGTTTGAATTGTAACAAACTTATTTCCGCACAAGTTGATTTTCATTTGGGACCTACTTTGTAACTCTGATTATTTTATTAAATCAAACGGTGTATTTTCCAAACGACACTTTAGGTCGTTCAATATAACTGTGATTGTGATGCTATGACAGTCAATCCCCAGGAATTCCATTCCGCTGCAAAACAGGTAATTTGGGGGTGTGACAGATTGGCATCAGAGCTTCAGTTATAGAGAACTAGGTTGCATCATTGACCCTAGACTATAACTACATTATCATAGCATCTCATCATTTCATCACAAGTGCATGTTCACTTTACATGCGGTTTTTACGTACATTTTTCGAGTTATTCACTTTCATTTCACATCGATTGTCACATGGATGCCCTTAAATGCCCATTCCATTATTCTTTCTTCATACTCTAACGTGGAGAATTCCTTGTCATTCCCTATCACAATTTTCACATCAATCGACTCATCACCGATAACGTCGAATGCCGAGATGAACCTCTAAGCACGGCACAGTCACTCTCACTCCTTTGTTTCACTACTAACGTGTCGAGTTACACTTTATTCACACATTAAGTCACTAAACCATCATACATTTGAAGCACTTACGACACATCATAACCCATCTTTTTGGAACCCGTCGATCATTTTGAAAAATAACCTCAAACTCATCGTTTCTTGTCACATTTCTTTGAAGCGCTTATTATTAACATCGGATTTTGCTACGTCTCACATTTCCTCTTGTTTTGAAGAAGATATGGCACCGAAGAAAGCTACAGTTGAAATGACCCAAGCGGCTATTCAGAAGTTAGTGAATGATAGCATTGCTAATACTCTAAGAGTTGAAAGGGAAACGGTGGCTGCTGCTGCTGCCGAGGCCGCGACTGCTGCTGTAGCCGCTAGGCTAGCTGCTGCTACTGGAAATGCCGGAGGATCCGGAGTTAAGAAATGTTCGTACAAGGATTTCAAAAGTTGTGAGCCCACGAAATTTAGAGGTACCGAGGGAGCTACAGCAATGGTTCGATGGTTTGAAAAATTGGAATCAGTGTTTTTGCTATGTAACTGTCCGGATGATAGTAAAGTTAAATTTGCTACGAGCACATTACTCGATGGAGCATTATCGTGGTGGAATTCTTATGCTCAACCGATTGGGATAGAGAATGCTTTCAAGCTTACTTGGGAGCAATTTAAGGGTTTGGTGACTAAGAAGTTTTGTCCACGTACGGAAATCAAAAAGTTGGAGACGGAGTTCTATGAATTAGTAACCATTGGGTACGATATTGACACTTACATTCGGAGATTCCAAGAATTGGCTGTGTTATGCCCGTCCATGGTTTCTGATAATGAGAAGTTGCTAGAGGCTTTCATCGGGGGACTTCCCGAAATTATTCAAGGAGATGTGACTTCTTCTGACCCGCAAACGATTGAGGAAGCTATTCGATTGACTCAAAAGCTCATGGCCCAGATAGTGAAGAGAGGCAAGTACACCAACACCAACCAAAACAACAACAACAACGGCGATAACCAACACAACAACAACAAAAGGAAATGGGAAGACGACCAAGGAAATTATAACAACAACCACCAAAACCGCAACACTAATCATCATCAACAACAGAAAAGAGGGCAAGAAACTGCAATGGTATATGTTGCTGCACCAATAGAAGGCAGAGGTTATGCTGGAACCTACCCACTATGTAATCGATGTAAGTATCATCACACGGGTCTTTGTCCTGTTAAGTGCTACAAGTGTCAAAAACTAGGACACCATGCCAGGAATTGTAGAGGCAAGACCATAGTTACGTGCTTCGGATGTGGGGAGCAAGGACACTATCGAAGTCAATGTCCTCAAAACCAAGGTCAACAAGTCGAAGGTGCTCATGGGAATGTATATATGTTAGAAGGAGGAGGAGGAACTCGTCAAGGTATCAACGACGCGGAAGACTGAAGAAGTTCGGAAACTAACAGTCTTATTTCTTCTTATGTGCTATGTTGTACTAAGTTTATGTTTTCCATCGTACCCGAATCTTTATAACTTAACGATGTACTACTTTTGCTAAACCACTCGTTGTAAAATATTCTCATTTATCGTACTTTATTTTCCTTTCGATTCGATATCATTTACGAGGATTTTAATTCTTTTTACTTCAACTATCATTTTAACGACACTTCTCCATGTCTTCTCTCCTCGATGTTCATCACAATTTTAACATCAGTTGACTCAACACCAAACAACATATGAGTCGATTAGTCCAAGCATTGCATAGTTACTCCTAAATTATACATAGCCTGATCACCTATGTCTAATTCAGGAAGAATCATGCAATGAAGGGAGTAGTAGTCTTATATGAGTAAGCAATTCCGTAATCGAGCCAAATTTTCAAAAGATTTTCTTCAAACCACTTGTTTCCAGTTTGATCCGCGTGACAGTTCTTGTTTGATGAGTTGCAAAGATCGAGCTAGAAACAAGTTGTTACCTAAACCGATTTAGCCTAATCTCATGACAGTTCTTGTTTGATGAGTTGTGAGATTAAGTAAAAATCGGTTACCAAAAAGTCTTTTGAGGGTTTTGCTCGGGAATGGGAAAGTTTGCTACCTCAAACCCTAAACCTGTTAGACCTAACAACGATTGAATTCAGGGACTGAATTCCTTTTTGGATGGGCGAATGTGACAACCCGTACTTTCGAGTCATTTCTCGACACAATTTATGTCTCACAATTTCAACATTTATAGTAAACTTGGTTTACTTGTTTCAAATTCGCGTAACCTTGGAGGTTTAGCGGCGAATTCATGATCATGACATCACGTACATTTCATATGGACTATGATTAGTCTACATTTCATTGACATCATGTGCATCTCATTGATTCATTCACGACATTTCATTTTCACTTGCAACGCGTAATTTTTATGTTTAATAATTTTTATCGCGTGAGTTTTTATTTTGTACATTTAATCCATTATTTTCAAAAATGATCCCGAGGTATTTTTAAACTTACATTTAGTTCATAAAAACTATATTTTTAGTTTTCCTAGTGTTTCAAATTTATTTGGTATTTTAATCGTTAACGTTTAATTATTACGTCGTTTTCTTAAAAATTTGACGATAATTATTTTATCACTCAATTTTCACAAGGAAAGTATTTTTACAATTTTTATCACCTCATTACAATCTATTTTGACCTATTAAAAACTTACTTGTACCAAAAATTCCCAATTACCTATACTTGCACATTTTCTTACACATTTACTACACTTTCTCACAAATTATATACAAGTAAATGTTACATTATACATTTGATAAAAAAAAAAAAAGATATTTTGGGAGACAACTCCCCCAAAAATCCGGCCATAGGGGGGGGTGAATCCTTGATTGATAGATTTTCTATCTTATACATATTCACACACAAAATCCATCTCATTTCATTCAATAATTCACAAGTAGTTAATAAGTTTCTCTCTTCTTTGTTTCTCCCCAACATATCCGGCCATCAAGAGGGTTTCATCAAGGGATCATCAAAATTTTTCTAGTCCAAGTTATTATCAACCTAGTTTATACTCTTTTTATGGTTTTGAAATAAAAACCAAGGGTATTTAAGTTTAATCCTTGTTACTTACACCTCTTCATTTTCACTAGTAAGCATATTCTTATCATTTTCAAGTTTCCTTGTCATTTTCATATGTTTCTTATCATTTTTGGAGCTAATATGCATGTTATGTGATTTATACCATTTATTTCAAGATTTTAGAAGTTATATATATTTATAGTCATCCTATAATTATTCCCAAGTATTCTTTGGTCTTGATGGTGATTAGGAACCCATGACACCCTAAGAAGGTGTATGGTAGGATTAGATTAGCTTTGGAGTTGATTTGAAGGGATTAGAATAGGTTTTGTCCGAGAAAAACTATTTTCGATAACTATATTTTGTGTTCTGTCCTTAATTCGGATTTCTGGAAAAACCAACAGTTGGTACGACATTTTGGCTTTGATATTTAGAAAATATACTTTAAAACGAATCCGTGGCCTTTTGAACGGATAAAAACGGAGTTATAACGAAGCCGTGGTGAATTTTTA
The DNA here is from genome assembly GCA_019973895.1 of Chrysanthemum seticuspe. Lineage (NCBI taxonomy): Eukaryota > Viridiplantae > Streptophyta > Magnoliopsida > Asterales > Asteraceae > Chrysanthemum > Chrysanthemum seticuspe. Next base: position 216,823,459 of record BPTQ01000001.1, on the reverse strand, counting down.
AAGTTTGACGACGAAACGTACACTTTTCAGAAAATTCAGCTTTGCTGTTTTTAGTATTTTCGGGTCAAAAACGAGCCTTAAGCTTCACAAATTATTTCGACTTATCAAAAATATATTAGTTTACTTCGATACGAAGCTAAGGACATATTTTACGTAGAAAACGGACTTGAAACGACAAATATATGCACGTTTTTATAAAGTTGCCGTAACTATTATTTTCTGAAAAATTATATTATTTCTACGATTCAAGTATTTCATTAGCCGTAAGGGCTATGTTTGCGGCAGTTTTTAACTATGATGCAAAACTTTTTGGAACAACTTGTCTTCTAGTAAAATCAAGTTCACCGGCCATATTTTTCAAAACAAAAAGCCGTTTGTCAAGCGGAGTCATAGTAAATTATTTACGGATGTTCAAACTTGGCCGAAACTCATTTTCTGCACACAATTAGCAAAAACCACCATCTTTAGCCCTTGATATCTTTATGATCGAGACCTTTTGAACGAAAATTCCTGAACTGAAACTTTTAGATATCGATACAAACTTTCCAAAACCGTCGAGTTCGTTCTCTAACGATCGACGTACACCGTTTTACGGCTAGTTTTCCAAAGCCATTTTTGTTAATTTCAAGAAAATTCCGACGACATTGTTTTGCGACGAAAAGTAGTAATTTCACCAAAAATCGTTATAAAACCATTGTAGGATGACATTTTGACGTAAAAACTTGTAAAGTCATTTTTGAAGGGTCAAGACGTCAAAAGAGTATTTTTCGACGACGAGTAATATTTTCAAAACCCGTAAATGGTATAAATAACATACGAAGTGCATGCATAACATTACATTGCAACTCATTACATATCATATCATTCGTAATAGGTCATTTACGAGATTCACGCTATACCTCAGTGTATCCACTTTTGCCATCGCATTATTGTCCATGTGAGTTTTCATAGCCCCTGCTTTTATACGTTTTGAATTACTTTTGGGGGAGATACATGCTCAAACTGTTTTCATTTACTTTCACAAGTACATTAACTTTTATGGATTACCGTGAGTTTCCATAGCCCCTACCTTTACTTGCTTTCATAACTGTTTTGGGGGAGATACATGCTCATCATCTTTTATGACATTCATATCTATTTTCAAACTACATGCTTAACTGAACTTAAAGTTTAGTCATATCCTATGTCATTATCATTGGACTGAATGTCTTGGGATTATCATTGGACTGAATGTCTTGGGATTATCATTGGACTGAATGTCTTGGGATTATCATTGGACTGAATGTCTTGGGATTATCATTGTGCTGAATGTCTTGGGATTATCATTGTGCTGAATGTCTTGGGATTATCATTGACTATACATATCTTGGCAATGGGTTGTGAACACACAGGTTGCAAGTTTTGTATGGGCGGGACTTGGAACTGAGTGGATTCACAATGCCTTTGCTGCATAAACGATTTCTAAAGGCTTTACATTTCAAAACAAACTCTATGAACTCACTCAACCTTTGTGTTGACACTTTTAGCATGTTTTATCTCAGGTATCTAAGGCATTCACTTCATGGCATGCATTTGGACACATCATGGAGTCGTGGTGACGACGCGTCTCACTTGGGTTTTATGTACTTTAAAACATCGTTTGAATTGTAACAAACTTATTTCCGCACAAGTTGATTTTCATTTGGGACCTACTTTGTAACTCTGATTATTTTATTAAATCAAACGGTGTATTTTCCAAACGACACTTTAGGTCGTTCAATATAACTGTGATTGTGATGCTATGACAGTCAATCCCCAGGAATTCCATTCCGCTGCAAAACAGGTAATTTGGGGGTGTGACAGACTTCATAACTAGAACTTTGTTGGGTTTATTCCAGTACTAGCTCTGTCTTAGTCTGCACTCTTCCCATATCTCATTTTTCTCCTTTTTTCAATATACCTAAGGACTTCTACACTATCTAGTGGATTGTCCCTGGGTAGATCCCTCCAGTTCTGGCGGATCATGGGAACAAATACCTAACCTTATCGTCCTTATATCACCATACATAAAGTAAAGTTGGTTGGTCTATTTGGTATTGTTCATCTGCCATTGGAACCAATTGAAAACGATTTGAAAATCAATCCAGATACTTGTGATATATTATCAAAGCATTTTGTACCTGAATTGTTTTTGATATTTTTAGAACAAGAGCTCCCCCTCAACATTTGTATCAAGCATCATTGTAATAGAACTAATTTTCATATTTTAGGGGTTGGCTTGCATCTAAGAGTAGTTATATAAAGAATGTGGTTTTCAAAATAGTTGCTCCCCCTTAATATGTGCATAGATATTTGAAAAATGTTTTGCACATATTAGGAAAAGACTGCACATTGAAATAAATTAATCATGTTTCAAATCTTTGTGGTTTAAGATAGATGCTCCCCCTCAACATGTGCATGGAAAATTTGAAATCGTTTGGCACATGTGGGAAAGAGAGCTTGTACATCATTATAAAACCATCTACCGAAATATCAGTTTAAATCCTATTTAAATCACAAATTCTCCCCCGATCACAATTATCAAATCAATTGATATTTGTGATCTTTGTAGATTTAAATTGATTTTGAAAGCTTTTGAGGAGAATTGTGACTTGATTATGAAAACATTTTAACTGATAAGGATCGGATTTTGAGACTTTAAACTCCATTGATTAAACATGCATGATTATCTTTTGAAAACAATTGTATGACAAATAACTTTTTGATTTAATTGAAATCATTCTCCCCCTCAATCAATGACATAATTTGTTGATTGAGAGATAGATATTTTTGATAAACGTTAAGTCCAGATGATTTTCAAAAATAGAGTCCGAGTTATTTTTCAAAGCAATTAGTTTTCATTAGATAGTAAGTAAATGTTTATAGAATCAGAGCATGAGTTTTGAAAAACAAGATAAAGCATGGCTCTGTTCTTTCTTTGAAAAGCGGGTTATTGCCTGAAATGACAATAAACCATTGTTTCACTTTCTCCCAAAAATATTTTTTGATTTTTTTTTAAATATTCGAACAACATCTAAAGTCCCGTGTCATTCTTTGAATGACAGCACAAAGATCGTAGATATTTATCGAATCGAGAAAATCATGACAAAACGACAATATTTTTTGAAATTTTTAAAGATTTTCAATTTTTTTTATGGATTTTTTGAAAGTTTTATATTTTTTCTATTTGCTTTTTGAAGGTTTTGTAATATTGTATTTTGCTTTTTGAAAAGATATTTACAAGAGATAGATGAAGAAAGACCTTTACTCCTCGTCTTCCTCTTGAAGACGTTTGAGTGTTTCCGGTTGTAGACTCTTTAGACCAAGTCGTGGGAGGATAAACTCAAAACGTTCTCTAGGAAGAGCTTTAGTGAAGATGTTTGCTAACTGGTATTCAGTCCTCACAAAATAAAGTTCCACCACACCGTTTTCTACTTGCTCCCTGATGAAATGATGTCGAATGTCGATGTGCTTTGCTCTTGAGTGTTGTACGTTGTTGCATGAGAGAGCAATAGCACTTTTATTATCACAATACAGAGGGATTTTGTTGAATTCAAAGCCATAGTCAGATAATTGGGATATCATCCATAGGATTTGAGCACAACAAGATGACATGGCTATGTATTCATCCTCTGTAAAGGAAATAGAAGTACTCATTTGCTTCTTCGAAGACCAGCTCTAAAGCTTATCACCCAAAAACTGAGCACCTCCAGACGTACTTCGACGTGTATCTTGACATCCTGCATGATCAGCATCTGCATAGGCTGTTAGTGACATACCGGTGTCCTTCGGGTACCAAAGTCCCATATTGATGGTTCCTTCGAGATACCGAAAGACCAGTTTAACCGCTTCAAGGTACTTTTTGGTAGGCTTAGCCTGATATCTAGCACACATGCAAACAGCGAACAAAATGTCTGGTCTACTGGCTGTGAGGTACAACAGGGATCCAATAATACAACGATATTTTGTTTGGTCTACCATGATCCCTGAGTGGTCCTCATCCAGTTTAGTACGCTCTATCATGGGAGTGTCAACAGGGTCACTAGAATCAAATCCAAATTTCTTTAAAATCTCATTTGCATATTTAGATTGATTTATAAAAATGCCTCAGGGACTTTGTGAAATTTGTAATCCCAAGAAAAATGACATTTGTCCCATCATTGACATTTGAAATTTTGAACCCATTTCACTTGAAAAACGGTCACATTCATTGGGGTCAGTTGAGGCAAAAATAATATCATCAACATATATTGAACGTGAATTAAATGTTTGCCTGACTTTCTGGTGAACCATGTCGGATCAACTGCTCCTTTTGCTGAATCCAGTGGATAGAAGAAACTTTGATAGCGTATCATACCAAGCCCTTGGAGCTTGCTTCAAGCCGTAAAGAGCCTTCTTCAAATGATTGACGTGAGTAGGATGCTCTGGATTCACAAAGCCTTCAGGTTGGCTGACATATACGACTTCTTTAAGATCTCCATTAAGAAAAGCCGTCTTTACATCCATTTGATATACTACCATGTTCTTACTTGCAGCATTAGCCAAGAAGATTCTTATTGCCTCGATACGAGCAACAGGAGCAAATAATTCTTCAAAGTCAATACCCTCCTCTTGACGGTATCCTTTTGCAACTAATCGTGCCTTGTTCTTCAACACATCGCCATGCTCATCAAGTTTTACTTAAAGATCCACTTTAGAGCAATGATCATTGCACAATCTGGGGCAGGCATTGAACCAGCTGTCTTCATTCATGGCAGTTTTCACGTCTTTTGGTTCGATCTTGGAGAGTACAGAGTTGAAGAAGCACCATAAGGCATCGGTTGCAAGTTGTTTCTGTGTGGATACAGGACGAGAGAGGTTTCCAATGATGTTGTCCTATGGATGATCATGTGTCCATTTTCTAAGATGTTCATGTGGTTGTTGTTTAGGAACTGAAGTAGCAGAGTCTATATCTCCTGATGATGATGGTTCTGATGATGATTCAAGAGCAAATATATTCTCAAATGGTTCATCTTCTGGAGGAGCAAAAGGGTTTTCATCATCTATAATAGCAGCAACATTTCCATTGTGTACACTCGATGATTGATGATTTGTTGATGAGACAGAGTGATCAGCAGCAGGCGCTTCTTGACTTAATGACATTGAAACTGAAGGGTTAACTTCATTGACAGGGATAGAGGCAGCCTCTGTTGATGGAACTGACATTTCATTAACACTTGGTTCATAGTGTTCATCAAACATTGGATCAAATAATTTCTTCAAATCATCTTCTGAAGGAGGTACATAAGGAGTTGCTGGTGAGGGATTAGAAACAAGAGTAGAACTGATAGGACTACTGGATAAAGGTTGAAATGCGGGTCCAGAACTGTATTGTCCTGGAGCCATTTGACCGGTCAGCTCATCGAACATAACGTGAATTGTTTCCATGATATTTCGGGTTCTCTTGTTGTAGATTCGGTATCCTTTTCTGTTTGGTGCATAACCTACAAATACTCTCCGCTTTAGCTTTTAGTTTACCTAAATCTTGACCGTCATTAGTTGGGTAACATAAAGCACCAAACATACGAAGGTAGGATAGATCAGGTTTTCATTTATGGACAAGTTCATATGGAGTCTTTCCATGAGAGGTGTGAATAAGGGAACGATTTTAGGTGTAGCAAGCAGTGGCAATGGCTTCAGCCCATAAAAACATTGGAACCTTTGAATAAATTAGCATTGTTCTTGCGGCTTCCACAAGAGTTCGATTTCGTCTTTCAACTACACCGTTCTGTTGAGGAGTTCGTGGAACACTTCTTTGATAACTGATTCCAACACTTTCATAAAATTGAATTAAGTCTTTGTTAACAAACTCTGTGCCATTGTCTGTTCGAACAATTCTAACAAAATTGTTGAGTCGAACCTGAAGCTGTTTGATAAGTTTGATGATGACATATGGAGTTTCATCCTTTGTCCTCAAAAACTTTACCCAAGTAAATCGAGAGTAGTCATCAACAACTACTAGAATGTATTTCTTCCCATTTATCGTTTGCACTCTCATTGGTCCGCACAGATACATATGAAGTGTATGAAGAACTTCCATTACTGAGTTTGTGGGTTTTGGTTTGTGGGCATATTTTGTGCTTTTTCCCAATTGGCAAGCTGAACAAAGATGATCTTTTTCATACTTTAATCTGGGTAATCCTCTTACTAAGTCCTTTCTGGAAAGATTGGTTATGGTACCAAAGTTCAAGTGATTGAGACGACGGTGCCATAGCCATGACTTAGTTTTGGAAGCCTTTGACAGCAAGTATAGGTTTGAACCACGAGTTCCTCTGAGAAATTCCACACCATCAAGTTCTCTAACAAAGCAAGTATGTTTTCTGAAGGCCACTTCTAAATCTGAGTCACAGAATTGTCCGACAGAAACTAGATTATGTCCAAGACCTTCAACATAATATACCCTGGAAATCACACTATCTCCAACCATGTAATCTCCATAACCCATAATAGCACCAAAATGATCGTTTCCGAATCTCACAGTTCCGATGAATTTACTCATGAAGTTCATGAGCCGTGATCGGTCTCCAGTCATATGCTTGGAACAGCCTGAGTCCAGGTACCACAGAACGATTTGAACGATCTGCAGTTGAACACATACAATAATGGATAACTGGATAATTGGGATCCCCATGCATGAATGGGTTCCATTTGGTTAGTAACAGTGATTGAAACACCCACATCAGAGGTAGAAACAATGGACTCATTAGAAATAGATGCAGTGCTAGTGTCCATATTTGACCTATTCAAAGTATGTTCACTTCTTAAGGTAATTGTTCTACCAGTAGGCATCCATTTTCTAGTGGGCATTGACTTAGAAAATTTATGGCCAAACTCATTAACCTTACGCCCAGTAGGTATCCATTGATAACCTATATTACTAAATTTCCTTCCTGTGGGTTTCCACTGTTTTTTAACTTTCTTTCGCCTTTGCCTTTTTGCCTTTTTAGCTTGAATTTTAACATTAACAATTTTAGCAGGGCATTTAACAACATTAGACAAATCATTCACACCACATTCAAGATTAGTAACAGAAACCACGCAATCATCATTACATGTTTTGCCAAAAGTATCAGAATTCACATTAATTACAGTACGCTTAGAGCTAACACTAGAATCAACACGATTCGTCTTATTCAAAATTCTCCCTAAGGTGATCTTCTACTTTCTTCCACTGAACATTCCTAGCATGCAAGGTCCTATCATTCTTTGTGTTTCCTTGAGGCTTTGACCCGCTTGCTTTGGTGTCACTTCTTACTCCTAGAGAGGGAATTGGAACATTAGTTAGTTTAGCTATTTTTTGCATTACTGAACTAGAAGTGCAGGGATCTGAACTACTTGAAGGCACATTAGTGTTCACTTTCTTAAGACTGGGCATAGAATGGTTTGTATGCTTGGCACTAGGCATAGAACAAGGCATCACAGCTTTTCCTTTCGTACCTAAGGATTTAGGACATGTTGCTATTAAACATTCTAGCAGCTCTTGAGATCATTTGGCCTGAATGCAAGCAAACCTAATTTCTCTATCAAGAGGCTTATTTAAGAAATCCTCTTCCACGATCTCACAGAGACATTCTAGACTATCCGTAAGGTGAGCACAATAGTTGTGAAACACAGGTTCATTATTCCTAAGATGAGGAGGAATGTATTTAACAATCATAGTATATTTGCAGTATGAGGATGACTTTGATGCAACATTCTCATTAAAAACAAGTGGCAGTTTCTCTTTTTCTTGACTCCTCAGATTCTCAATTTCTTTTTGTGAAGACGTTATTTTTTCGTTGTTTTTGTCACGAGTGACTTTCATTGAATCATATAACTCTTTAAAGTGTCGTTTAACTTTTTCATTTTCTTCTAGAAAACTTTCATTTTCTTTTTGTAAAGCATTAACTAAGTTTTGAAGATGAAAAGTTTGAGAATACTGAGAATCTAAAGGAGGAGGCATTTGGGAGCCAGGCACATTGTTCTTTTCCCCCTTTAATTGAGAGATTTGGGCTTTCAACTTTCTGATCGTGTTACAATGAGCTTGAATCTGTTCGTCACGTTTGTTTATCTGAAAAACTGCATCAAACTCTGGAACATCTGAGGATGTCTTGATATTTGAGGTTTTGAAATTTTCTTTAAGATGTTGATATTTTAGTTGTAAATCAAAATGTTCAACTTCTAGTTTAGAAAGATGTTTTACCAAATTATCATGATCATCCTGATCAATTTTCTCACTTAGTTATGAGTTTTTGTTTTCAAGCTCAATGACACGATCATGGGAAACTTTCAATGCAATAGATAATTCATGAAATCGAGAAGCAGTAATAGAGTGCTTAGTAACAGTATAAAACACATCTTGAGCAACACAACTCGAAATCAAATTCTCATTTAAAATGTGCAGGTTCTTCCTTTCAACTTCATTATATTTGAGTTCCTGTTCATAATCATTGACTTCAACTATCATTGCATCAAATTCCTTTTCCATTTCTTTAATATCTGAATTTATCCCTTTTTGAAGACTCTCAAATTGACCTTTTAAATGTTTGAAGAAAGGCATGACTTCAGTTAAATAACATTCTTTAGTTTGCTCAAAACCCCTTTCCCCCTCAGTTATCCCAGTAGGTGTGATTCTCTTCTTACACGTTTTCTCAAAATCAACAAACAGCTGATAAACAACATATAGGCTGATTAAGGTCTTGCTACTAGTGGCAATAGATCTAGGAACTAGATGCATTGGTGTATTTGGAGGATACACAGTAGCTACAGGCATTTTCTTACGGAGAGTGTTTGTTTCAAAAAGTACATTAACTTTTAGCTTATCCATGTCTTTCTTCCAAAAGATCTGTTCAGGGGTTAATTGAGTTTGAGGCTTAAACATGTTCAAGGATATCCAATTTTCCTTAGTGTAATCATGGGGTTTGATCGTTATGTTATTCTCTTTACTCGCAAGATCGTTAAGCTTCTTATTCATTTTCTCCCTAGATGCATCATCTAGTTTTCTATCTTCCTTAGTGCACTCAATGCAACTAGGTTTCTGTCTAGGTTTAAGAATCTCATTGCCATCATATATTACATTTTGAGCAGCTTTTGCTATCTCACCATACTCAGGGTTGGATTCCTTTATAATGGGGATACTATGCTTATCGCTGAGAACTCTATGCTTAGTGATCATGTGAGCAGTCTGAATGGTATTCCCTTGTACGTACAACTTATTTTCAAGCTTGTTTTTCAAGGTTTTTAGAATAGAAAAATCATTCAAAAGTTTTGATTCTTTAGCACTGAATTCTCGCTTAAGCATTTTAACATTTTCTTAAAGTTCTTGTTTTTGCTTAGTAGTTTTAGAAAGCTTTTCATGTAAGGAGTTTAACTCTTGTTTTAATACTTCTTCTCTAAAATTACTTTTTCTAATAGTTGTACGAATTTGGTCATCCATTTCCTGCTCACGGGTGGTTAACTCAAACTTAGCACATTGTTCATAAATAGCAACTTGTTCTTTATAGGCATTTAGTTCAGAGATGACAGAATCATCAGGGACACAGGCAGTGTATTCATCAAAAACATAGTCATCATTGACTGCAGAAGATGCATCACTAGGTACAGTCTCACTTTCACTTTGTTTCACATATTGATCATATGGGACAACATTGATATTACCCATATTTTCAATATCTGACTCAAAAGTTTCAGTTGATTGTACTTTGACATGTATCTTTTACTCATCAACATCATCGTATAGTTTTAATACCTCTGAGATGACTGATTCTTTGGATGGACCAGCTTGCTGTGATGATGAGACCTTTGGAGAGACCATTAGAGAAATGCTAGCCACGAAGATTGTTTGTGCAGTAGGTTCATCATCGACGTCAGAGTCGTATGCATCACAGTCTACAACTTGAAAGGCATTCTGATGATTATGACCTATCTCCTGAATTGGCTGCTCATCCACATCTGCATCATATGTCTTGGCATTGCCCTCAGCAAGAAACAACAGCTCCTCTTCATCCAACACAGCTCCATTATCCTGAGCTTGCACAAGTAACATCTTGTCTTTGAAGTACTCTGCATTTTGAGGGCGTTTTGGAGAAGTGCAGTTCCTTGCTATGTGTTCATCACCACCACAGTTGTAGCACTTAATTGGCTTTGCTTGTCCTTGATTTCCATTCCTTCCCCTATACTAATTTTCCACATACCCTCCTCCTACTCCACCTTTTATTTGTTCATATTTTCTTCCTTGAGCTGGTTGCACTGTAACCTTTCCATCTCTGACCAAAGCATGATTGTGTAGATTGGATGCAGTCATAATTTCATTGTTATTATGAAGTCTGTTAGTATGTGGAGTGAATGTTAAGTTTTGTTTAACCATAAGAGCCAGTTGATTGATAAAGTGTTCCATGACTGCATTGGCATCAGGTTGCTTGAAACTTGGATCGGGAATGAGTTTGTGATTTCCTTCACCCGTGGGTATGACTTGAGAAGCTTTGGTAGTAATTCCAACATTGGTGTAAAAAGCTGTAGAGTCATTTGACGAACTTGTTTCTCCCTGGTTGGTTTTGAATTGTTCAAGAATCCTTTTTTCAAACATAGCATGTCTCTCATTCTAAAGAAGGAATGCATAAAGTTTCTCATAGTTGGTGTTCTTCAATCCTTTGGTTAGCTTCACAGCAGTGACAAACTTATGCCATTCGGGATTCATGTTGTTCACAAACTTTGAGTTCAGCTGAATGTTTGGCATGGTCATTTTGATGTTCCTCATGTCATTCACAAGCTTATGGAATCTCACGTAGTATTCATAAACACTTTCTTCTGGTTTCATCTTCAAGTGCTCAAATTCATCATACAGTTGTGATTCTCTGTCTTCCTTCGTCAATTCAGAACCTGAGAGAAGCATCTTGACATTATCCCAAACTGCCTTGGCTTCAGTGTTGTGATTGATAAGCTTGTAGATGTCTTTTGGAAGACCCTAAAGTATAATGTTAGAGGCCCTGATGTCAGCATCAAATCTCTTTTTCTCCTTATCATTGAGCTCATCATACGTCTTTGGTCTGTCTATTCCATAGATCATTGTTACATCTGTAGTTGTATCAATTAAGTCTCTTGTAGTCTCAATCTGATAAGGTCCTTCATCAATGGATTTGAGAATGTTGACCCCATTTTCCTTTCCAAGACAGTACAATCTGATTCGTTGAGCCCAAGAGTCGTAGTCAGTTCTGTCAAGCATGGGTGGACGAGTATCTGAACCAGCTGCTTGAACATCCTCAGCGACAGTGGAGATGATTGTAGGTACGTTGGTAGACATGTTAACAGATTACACGGGGATTTTATAACTCTATGATTAAACCGGAAAATAGATTCTTTCACGGGATTTTACTAAATCAAGAGAAAACCGTATTACAAACAAAAATCAACCAAGTCGCTACGAATTCTTGAACCAAGTCGCTAATCACTAAGTCGCTAAGTCACAAGTCGCTAGTGCACCAAGTAGCTACACAGTCAAGTCGCTAAATAGTAACTCGCTAAGGTCCAAGTCGCTAAGCACCAAGTCGGTAAGCACCAAGTCGCTAGACACAGTTAAGTTGCTAAAGAACAACTCGCTAAGATCCAAGTCGCTAGTATCAAGTCGCTAACAATTTACACTACAACTCGCTAACAATTTCTGAAGCAAGTCGCTAACCTCACCAAGTCGCTAGCCGTAGTAGAGAATCCACTAACTTGTACTATTTGTCGGCTTGTCTCATTAGACAAGTCGCTAGGCGTAAGTCGCTAACAACTAACACTGTAACTCGGTAACTTTTACTGAAGCAAGTCGCTATGATGAAAAATACTACGAGAACCAAGTCGCTAGCAAGAAAAACTTCAAAAACACACTTTTCAATCCAAAACAAGCTCAACCACAGTGATTCAAGCTTACCAAATCAAAACCCAAGCACTTACAATGATTCTAAACACAAAAGTACACCCAAAATTCAAACTTTAACACTAGAAATGATTCAAATGATGCAAAAACCACTAAACTTTTTCAACCTCAAAAACCATCTAAAACCACTAGAAATCCAAGTATATGTAAGAGAGATGATCAAACCATGGCTCTGAGACCATTTGTAACATATTGGATTTCACAAACACACTAAACCAATAATCAAAGAGGCGTATACAAGAGGTTTTAAAGAGAGAAAGTTAGATGTTGGGTACTTTAGTGAGAGAAAGAAAAATCTTATTATGAGCTCCAACTCTCTACCTTGGGAGGTAGAGAGTATTTATAGTTCTTACATAAAACGCTACCTACGGGCTGTGGATCAGGCATACAGTGGGTAAAGACCCGTCTGTCCTCCATGGTGTTACTTAACTAAATACTACTAAACATTAAATAATCTACGACTACGAGCTTTCTAACGATTACATATACTTGAGGTGACCGACTCTTTAATAACTGGATTTACTAATTCCTAACAATGCGCCTGTTTTCAATCCAACCGCCCAATATCCGATCTGTTTGCTAACGATTATCTAGGGATATCTTTATAAATCCTTTTTGTGAAAAAATATTTCACTTCCACACTTGGCTAGTAGTATTACCTTTTTCTGTTCTATAGTTTCGGCTACGGCCGGTACTTTGAATATTGAGGGCAATATTCAATTCTAAGTGTGGGGGGAATTCTAGCGAATTTTTATCACATTGTACCTTCTAGTACCCAAGCACCCTCGTTTTGACCAAAATTTTAAAAATTTTATCGTTTAAAGTTAAGTATTTGCATTTAAAATAGGTGCTTTGCAGAAAAATAGTGCGTTAATGCTTCGGTGTTAATGATATTTTAGTCTTGGTTAGGTTAGAACAAGGGGAATCCCGACTCTGCTAGAGTGTTGATCTAGTTTCTCTCTTAACATTAGGCTAAGTTTTTACGTGTTGTGCAAATGAAAATGCTAAGCGTGGAGTAGTTGGTTCTCTTTAGAGCTTATATAAGTAATCTATGGCTTTTTCTCCCAGAAGATCACTAAACGGACTAAAATATGTGCTCGTTTTCAAACTTTTGAACATTCAAATAGTCTTGTTACAATAAAAAGTTTTTAAACAAAATTGATTAAGAGTCCGAGTTCAACTTTTTATTAAAATTTTCGAGAAAGCATACTTTCTTAAAATCTGAATAATGTTGCAAAATGAAAGTAATGTAAGTTTCTTGAATGATGCAAAAGTAAATTGCAAGTTTAAAGTTAAAGTCTAAAGTGAAAAAATAAATAAAAAATAAAAAAAGTGAAAAAAGAAGTGAAAGAAAAAATTGAAAAATGAAAAAATGAAAAATATGAGTTGCTTGAATAAAAGTACTATGTTGCTTATGAATAAATGTGCGAAACTTGCTTTTTCTTACATTTAAATCGGAAGTTGAACTCGTATTCGTCAAAGTTGTCTAAAAGTTTGACGGTAATTTGAAAATTCTTGATTTCAAAGATCCCGAAAGATCTGATACTATTCTCAAGGGTGAAAACCTAGCCTCCTCAAAATGACAAGCTGAGAAGAAAGTCGCTACATGGAGTGATCTCACCTTTGAATCTTGAATTTCTAAATCATCGTCGGTTGTAATCCATTTAGGTTTAGTTTTAACTTAACGGTAGCCTCGTAAATCTTTGGAATCAAATTCCCGCTGATTCCGGTACTATTCTCTGTGAGGTGTCAAAATCCCAGTCACTTAAAACGGATGTTTTGGGATGTGCCGAGAAGAAAGCCGCTACATGAAAAAGGCCCTTTCGATCCTTAGACTTTCGTCGTTTCCGGTGAGTTAGTATTATAGTTAAGTGGATAACAACCATAAAAAATGTCAATTTCGATGGCCAAACTTTTGAAAATGAGCACACTCACTTGAAATTTTATAAATTGCGGGAGTAAAAACTTAAGTCTCGGCTTATATAGATTATTGATATAAGTAGTGTTAGCATTTTACAAAAACGTTTGCACAATAAGTTTAAGCTTAGTTTGAGAGTATCAAAAAGAGGATGACGATTACAATTCCCCGGAGACACCCATTTTGTGTGAATCCCGTTCCATGATGCCATGTTTTGATAATCAAGTATGTTATTTATTTATGTTCAAGTTTAAATTTCTCTTAGTGAATAAAAAGTCGAAACGGGGTATTCTTGGTATTCTTGATCCTTTCATTACTTTATATGATCGGATTGCTAGGGACTAGCAATTGATAGTGTGGGGGGATGATAAGTGGCCTTTTACTCATCATTTTAAGCCCGGAAAACCCACAAAAATGACTAAAAACACGGAAATATACCCATTTATACGACATATATCTTTGGAATGTGTTTTTATGTGTTTTAGGTACAAAAGATCGAAAACAGGGCAAAAACGGACGTAAATGAGCTTGGAATGGAAAACGTGCTTTGCGGACAGAGCCGGGAATGGACTTTCTACATTTTTGGATCTCGGGATGCGTTTTTGGGAGTGAGCTTGGGAATCAAAATAAAAACCTAACCCTAAAACCAAATTACCTTTCTACCCTTTACCCGAACCCAATTTACCACTTTTACCGTTAGAACATTTTTACTAAAAACAATTATTTTTATTTTTAACCATTTTTATTTAACCACAATTATTTTATTAAAACCAATTTTTAAAATAAACAATATTTTTCTCAAAAAAAAAACACTATTTACAAAACACAAAAATACATTTTAAACCTTTTTCACAAAGTACAAATAATCCACTTAGACCCCCCATTTAAACCCATGACCCTACCCTTTTTTACCCTCTTCCCAATTTACCCAGAAACACAATAAAATTAAACCCAGAAAACCTCCACTCTATCTTGGCGCCAAAACAAATATCCCTGTCCCTTTCCTTCTAGCTCATCTCCACAACCAACAAAACAATGTCACACGATGTCCCATCTCACCCTCCACCTCAGCAATCCAAGGTGCAAAAAAGCCAATCTAATGGCTGTGAAAGAGAGCTTGGTGACCAAGCTTGAATTGACGGCTGTGATGAAGTCTCAAAAGCACACAACAAAGGTCAATACTCATCTCTCTCACAAACAAAGCACACACAGATGAGGACAAAGACAGAAAGAAATACTAAGATGAAGACAGATTCATTTTTCTAGTATAAATAGGACTTTAGTGTTAATGAAAAAATTGTCTAGAATTTTTTTAGGTTCTAGTCCCATTTATTTCAGTTGTAATTTTACTTTTTTGTAATTTTAATTTAATGTCAAATTTAATTTCAATTTAAAAGTTTCATGTCTTTCATTTTTCTTTGTTAATGAAATTTCCTGATTCTGTTTTTTTTTTAAATTGCAATTGGTGTTAACTTGTTTGCTAAGTTGTTTAAGCTCCAGTGAGCTTTTGTTAAGGTATCAAAGCAGTTTTTTAAAGTTACTAAATCTACAACCATTTTCCAAAAACAGTTTCATAGTTTCTGCCCTGTAAAGGGGTGTTTGGATTTGCAAGGTTTATGGGTCAAAACCCCAATTTGACCCACTTTTGATCTCAAAACAATTTTGATTAGTCTTATGTTAGTATGTTTGTTGGAAAAATGGTACCTCAAGTAGTTTGTTAGTTTTTTTTGTTTAGTTCCTGAATCTGTCCATACAGCAGCCAATTCCCTTTCTTTTTTAGCTTAATTTTAGGTACTATAAAGTTAGAATTAGGACTAGATTTTTAATGCACAAGTAGTTAGTAGTACTAGGTTAATATGTTTTAGCTTATCTTGGTCTATAGAGCTTATTAGCTAGGTTTTATTTGCCCCCTAAGTAACCCCATTGTCCTATTTTATCTGTCCAATGTCCCCACAGCTGTCCCTTTTGCAGCCCCTAATAAGCTTATAAAAGCCCCCACTAGTTGAAATTTAGTTTTTTTTCAATAGCTCATAGTTTCATGTTTATATGTTTTGGGTTATGTTTGAAGTAGGAGTAGACTAGGAGCTTAATTTTAAAGTCTTACAAGCCCATTGTGGGTTGTTTTTCCCTGCAGCAAAACAATGGAAGTGCAGCAGCCACAGGTGTTTTTTTTAGCTTATTCTACTTTTCAAATGCTTATTTCAGCCTCCCTTTATAGCTTCTAGATAATTTAGACTAAGTGCTTATTAGGCTGCTAGATTATTGGAAGCTTTTGCAAGCTTATTTGTAGCTTTTTGTATTCCCTAAACCAAGAATCCCTTGCATTCAGGTCTGCTACCCCAAGAAGCTGTTCTCACAGCTTGTCTTTAGCTTATTTTCAAGATTAGTTTTTGTTAAATAGCTTAGCTTGTTCTATTTTTTAGTTTCCAAAAGAGAAAAAAAAATAAAAAAAAAAATAGCAAAAGTGCACCTGACCAGGTTCAAACCTGGGTCAGTGCAACACCAACGCCCCAGAACTCGCAACTCATTACCATCTGTACTCCAAGGCTGTTGCGTATTAATGTTTCATTATTAATTCATTTAATGTCATTTTCCATTTTGAAGCTTATTTCTTAGATTGCTTAATTTCTGCTTATTCTGTAAGGTTTTTTTAGCTTTTACATTTTTCTAGTTAAGTATTTATACAAAGTATTTTACATAAAATTTGCATAATTTTCCAAATAGTTTTAGTATTTTTAATAATTAGTTTTTACATATTTAGTTTTAATTCGTAATAAATAATTTAAAAGTCCAACAAAATACCCGGCTTTTTACTAAAATCATTTTTAGTCGTTTAGATCATAGGAAAATTACTTTTGTATCTGTAGTCCTTAAATTGCATAATTTTCACTTTTTGAAGCTCGGGATTAGCCCGGTTTTTCACGTTTTTGCATTTTAGCACCCTAGGACTTAATTTAGCTTAATTTTATTGTTTCATATGCTTAGTAGCAGTTAATTTGTCATTTACTTTGTTCCCCTTACCTTAATTACTTTCCCGTTCCTTAAATTGTAGAAAACTTAATCAAAAACGAAAAATCCCGAATAATTCAAGCATTTTAATAACAAACCAAACGTAACCGTCCATTCACTCCTCGTTGGGACACGACCCGGGTAATCACTTACCCGGTATCACTTATCGTATATTTGAGGGTTTTGCGTGTCGACCTTTTTCCTAAAGGGTCGATTCGTTGATTCTCGCGTATCACGTATATTTGGTATATTATTACTAGAACCACCCATGGGTTTTGGGTCATGGGTCATGGGTTATGGATCATGGGTATCCAAATAGATACAATGTATCAACAAGATGCAATGCATCTAATCCATGGTTCATGGATTAAAACCATGGGTCATGGATAGTATCCATATATGACAAAAGCATGATGTCATGCAATGGGTTATGGGTCAAGCTCCATGGGTATGGGTCATGGACTTTGGGTTGTACCCATCTACATTCAATGTATTTGGTCAATGGGTCAAATATTTAAGTTTCTACCCATTATAATACATACTAGTTATGTATATATTCACCCAATATGTAAACACTAGTTGTTATACATATGTATTACTTAAATCATAAAATCATTTATACTTGTTTTAGTGTTTTATGTGAAAACGTAAGTGTCTTAGAAAACTATTGGCTCAAACCATTTACGTATTTTATTTGTTTCGTTAAAATGATTTTACGTTTGTTATCGACAAAACATTAGAAAATCGTAAAAAAAATACACGTTTTTACGGCTTATTTGTATTAACAAGGTTTTTACACTACCCATTTCAACATAAACAACCTTAGGCGTAATCTCCTAATCCCACGCATACGCGTAAAACTCAAAATCAAAATATTTAAGGATTCAACCGTTGGATTGAAAAGATTTTGAAAACCATTGTTTAAAACATGATCTAAACCTTATACCACTTACAGATTTCAATTTTTTTAAACGGATTTGAAGATTGATTTTAGGTCGTTGGATCTTGATTTTAGGATTTGAAGATCGATTTTGTTGAACGGATTTTGTTGAACGGATTTCAAAACTTACCTTTGTGTCACTTGCGTGAATACGCTTGTGATTATTGGTTTAAGTTCCTTGTGTTTTTGCTTTGGTATCGTTTTGATTGATTGTTTTTGTGCATGTGCACTCGTTTTCACTATAAAACCCCCAGAATATTCTTCTTTATTCCTCTTATCCATTTAATTCGATTTCTCTTACCCTCTTTTACCGTTTAATTCTAATCTACATTATCCCCATAACCGTTTAATTCTCTTCTTTTCCCTCTGTATGTTTAATTCTAATGGCGGACACGCGTACAATGTCAGAATTGCTCCAAGTACCTACCGAGGGTTACGAAAATGCTATCGTTGTACCGGAGATTCTTTTCGAGAATTTCGAGATAAAAAACAGTTTAATTCATCTAATTATGTCAAATCAATTCTATGGTTTTGAGAGGGATGATCCCTATGATCACATCCGATTGTTTGATAAGTTAATTTCAACCATAAAATATAAGGATGTTCCTCATGACACAATTAAGTTGATGTTATTCTCGTTTTCTCTCGAGGGGGCAACCCGGTATTGGCTCGAAAAAGAACCCCCTCGATTGATCACTACTTGGGAAGATCTCGTTTCAAAATTTGTAAATCGTTTTTTTCCTTATTCTAAAACAAAAAATCTTAAGAACGAAATTACAAACTTCAAGCAGTCTTTTGATGAAAGTTTTGGTGAGGCATGGGAAAGACTCAAAGATCTCCTACAAACTTCTAGCAGACTTTGGGTTTTACCCATCTAAATTCAATGTATTTGGTCAATGGGTCAAATATTTAAGTTTCTACCCAATTGTATTACCCATTATAATACATACTAGTTATGTATGTATTCACCCAATATGTAAACACTAGTTGTTATACATATGTATTACTTAAATCATAAAATCACTTAAAATATAAATAAATAAACGTTTGTTATCGACAAAACATTAGAAAATCGTAAAATATAAATAAACATATTTACGGCTTATTTGTATTAACAAGGTTTTTACACTACCCATTTCAACATAAACAACCTTAGGCGTAATCTCCTAATCCCACGCATACGCGTAAAACTCAAAATAAAAATATTTAAGGATTCAACCGTTGGATTGAAAAGATTTTGAAAACTATTGTTTAAAAACATGATCTAAACCTTATACCACTTACAGATTTCGATTTTGATGAACGGATTTGAAGATTGATTTTAGGCCGTTGGATCTTGATTTTAGGATTTGAAGATCGATTTTGTTGAACGGATTTCAAAACTTGCCTTTGTGTCACTTGCGTGAATACGCTTGTGATTATTGGTTTAAGTTCCTTGTGTTTTTTCTTCGGTATCATTTTGATTGATTGTTTTTGTGCATGTGCACTCGTTTTCACTATAAAACCCCAAAAATATTCTTCTTTATTCCTCTTATCCGTTTAATTCTATTTCTCTTACCCTCTTTTACCGTTTAATTCTATTCTTCATTATCCCCATTGATTGGTGCAAAACCGTCAAGTTTTCTCACACAAACCGGCCACTTGTGAATGGCCGACCGTAAGAAACTTCAAACAGTCTAAACACCATTGCAATGAAGTCCAGGAGAGTATAGTATTTCCCCAGGTCGTTAAGTCCCAACGAGCTGTGCGAGAATAGTCAAACGTTTAGTGATCGAGAGGATTTGAACGGGAAAGGATTGTGATTTATTATAACTAAGGAAAAGGTTCATAAACTACAGGGGCTTAAATGCAAATTAAAGGAAATTAAAAAGATAAAAAAATATTAAATAAACGCTATCACTATTTGCAAAATGATGTTTTTGATTTTATGTTTTTATAAAACTTAATTTAAAAACTACGCGACGTACAAAAGAAAATGTGAAACTTAAACAATATAAATCCTAAAAATATGAAAATTAAATTTTTACAAACCTAATGATAAAAGAAAATTTTTAGAAAAAGAAAATTATTTTTATAACTATTTAATTAATTATTATTAATTAAAAACTATTTTTAACTATTAAATATTAGCCTAAAATACAAGAAAATATGAAATAAAGCTAGAAAAATAAAATTATGAATTGGAAAAGTCTAAAATATCAAAAGAGAATTTTCAAAACTATTTTTATATTTTTTTGATTATTTTTCTATTTTATAGGAATTAAAAACTATTTAAAACTATTTAAATTGCTTAAAAATACAATTTTAACTAAGAAAAATCTAGAAAAATATTTTTTTGGCTTTTTATATTTATCTTAACTTAAGAAAATTGAAAAATTATTTTTTTTAAAACTTTTCTTAATTAATTGGATTAAATGCTAATTAAAAAGTGCTAAAAATTAATTAAAATCAAGAAAAATAGCAAACTGACTTGGAAAAATCTGAAAATTTCAGCAAAAGTCTAATTTAATATTTAGAATCTAGGAAAAATATAAAAAACAGGGGTTGTGTACAAGAATATGTAACTGCTATCACAAGTGCTTATAAATAAGCACTTGAATAAGCCAAATGAAGACCAATAAGCACCAACTGTTTACAGAAGTTATAAACTGCTAAAAGAACTAAAATGCAACAAATCTTAACTGTTTTTAACCACTGAATTACAAGATGATAAGATTTGACTTATTTGAGTAATGAGCTAAAAACAGTTTTAGGCTCTTACTTTGGACTAGAAAATAAGCAACTAGATAAGCTGAAACTGAAAACCAGTACTTGGAACTTGAACTAGACCTGGCTGAGACCTAGTAAACCAAATAGGAGACCCTGATGAGCTCAAATGAGCTTTTTACAAGGGCTGCAAGATCCCTGTGCAGACTCAGCCAAAACTGAGTCAGTGCACAGGGCACATACACCCATTTTGCCAAGCAATTTTGAGGGTTATAAAAAATCACAAAAATCTATAAAAATGACCATAAGAAATTAGACCAGTGGAAGTTTTTAAAACCACAAGATTCACTTAGATTGGCTCAGAAATGAGTCCAAGAAAATTCATCTTAGTTTGGCCAAAACTGAGTTTTCAGTTTTGACTTTTGAGCATAGAAATGGAAAGTTGACTTAGTTGAGATTTGAAGCCAATTTTTGGACTGAACTTGATGTTAATGGATGAAATGAAGCTAATGCAATATAATTCTATGATATTTAAACACAAAATGAGCTTTTTGATTTTGCAAAAACTCAACAGACAAGCACTAAGACTGATTAAAGTGATATTTGACTTTTGTTGTTCTAGAGTGCAAAACAAAGACTGGAATGAGTACAAGAAAGATACATAAGCATAATACAGTAAACTTTAACAACTGAGCAAACCTCAATTACAGCTAAACCACTTGACCCAAACACCTTATAATCAACTGTTATGCAAATTTAATGAAGCTAACTAATGAACAGGCTTGAGTTATTGATCAAACTGAGCTTACATGACCATAATACAACTATATTAACAGGTTTACACTAATGGTGATCACAGATACACAGAAAAGCATAATATGCAATACTGAAAGAAAAAATGGAAATGAGATTAGAACTCACAAGGCCCCAGCTGGCATGCAGGCTAAAACCAAAACCATAATTACCCTAATCTAGTTTAATCCAACCCCAAATCCAGCTCTGCAACACCAGTAACCATTTCCAAACCCATTTGAGCTCACAGTTGACTTTTGTTGACCATGTAACAAAATTGATTGAAACTTAATTGTAAGCTTATAAAAAGCTATATAGAGCTTATTTAAGCTTATTGGAACTGAACAAAGCGCTATTTGAAGCTTGAATGCTAGAGTTTAAAATCAAAATTTTCAACAGTGGACTTCAAAACATCAAATATAAATGAAACCTGAAATTGAGACTTGAAATGAATTACAGTGACAAAGTAGCTTAGTTTGAGTACAATAAAACTTAAGTTTACATTCTAAAACACTAATTAAGTTAACTTGATAAAAAACGACATACAAAGAAATTTTAAAACTAACTACTGCCTAATCCTTTGCTTCTTTCTTCCTTTTTATACACCCATAAGCTTCCACGTGTCCCTCTGAGCAAATCCCACCACCCTTGTGAGCCAATGGATGAGCAGAGGTCATTTTGGCCTTTGGATGCATTTTGGCGGGAAAATCTGTTTTGACCTCTGGGTCTTCTGTCTTTGCAACTAGGGGGGGTGGCTAGGTGTGATGATGAGGGGGTTGAGGGGTGAAGGGATAAGGCCAGTGGTGGATGGGAGAGGTGATGGGTGAGAGTTGCAGGGCTAGGGGGAAGAGGATAAACAGTGGGCGGCAAGGGTAGCTTTTGACTGAGATTTGACCAAGGGTTCAAAACAGGTAAGTGACAGGGGGTCAAAAAGGAATAAGTGGCTGGGGGTCAAAAGGGAATAAGTGGCAGGGGGTCAAAAGGTGTTTTGACAAGGCCAAGGCTTAGCTTATAATATCAAGGACTTGTTTTGCAATTCTGCCAAACTAGAGGGACTAAACCTGTAATTTTCCAAAGTTGTTTCAAGGGACCAAAATTGATAAGTTTCAATAGTACAAGGACTATTGTTGACATTTTCAAACTTCCAGGGACCAAACTTGACATTTTTGAAAGTTGAGGGACCTTTTCTGCCATTTAACAAAAGATTTATTCAAGGACCATTTTTGACAACTTAGAATATTTCAGGGACCTTGAATAACATTTTTCTTTATTTTGTTTTACCAGGGACTGTTTTTGACAACTTTTGAAACTTGGGAGACTAAAACTGCCAATTATGCAAACTTTATACGTTTTTCACCAGATTTTGATATTTTTGCATTTAAAACACATAAAACACTTATTTGTGATATTTTTATCATTTTGATGCATTTCTGAGTGTTTTCAGATGTTTTTGCAGTTTAAATGGTACAAAAATGATGAGTATTTAGACACTCATCAATCCCCCACACTAAGATATTGCTAGTCCCTAGCAATGTTTTGAGAAAAATTTAATGGATTTCATCTCTTTACCAAAAGCCATTACTTCTGGAGTAGCCAAATGTTTCAGTTCAAGTAAGAACCTTTGTTTAGTTTAGGCAACTTTCGACTACTAAACGAGTTTTAGTAAACCAATAGCCACATGGTTCCAAGAATGAACTTGACTTTGTAAACCGATGAGGTC